>JACEEZ010020338.1:200000-280000 GCA_016584305.1 Chionoecetes opilio
TTATGCATGTAGTGGTGATGGTGGAGGTGGTGATGGTGAAGGTGGTGGTGGTGGTGGAGGCATGTTGGTGGTTTAGTGGTGTGTGTGTGTCTGTGTGTATGAACTGGGAGCGGAGGTGGCACGTGGGTGAGGTGCTGGTGGAGCGGTCTTGCGCGCGGGTGGGTGGGTGCCCGGGTGGGATGCTGGGGGTGGACCGAGAAGGATGTACAGTGGGTGCCTCCTTCCTGGCACAAAGAGTGAGGCAGTGAGGATTCAGGCGTCTTGAGGGACAGACGTGCGCCGCTGCCGAGAAAGGCAGTCGCGGAGGGCGGGGATCCCGTGGGGATTTCCTGGGGGAGGAACTGTGGTGGCGTGGTGGAACTGTGGTTTGCGTGGTGGAACTGTGGTGGAGTGGTGGAACTGTGGTGACGTGGTGGGACTGTGGTGTGCCAGGGTGGCACTGTGTGGTGACTGTTGTAGCGTCTCTCCTTGCGACGGCCGCGGAATAGGTCTGAGGTGTTGACGTGTTTGTACTCTGTTTGTATCGGGACTTTATTCAGTAAACAAAAGAAATGAGTCAAAGTGTTTCCGTCGCCTGGGTTGATTAAGGAAGACGTGAACTATACACAACTCGCATCAGCCTAACATACCAAACTCTGTCGCTGTTTAAGTAAGTCAAGCAGCCGTACTGTAACCCCTGCACAGCCTCACAGAGACACCTGGAGTGTGTGGTGGGGTCCAGGGCATAACACAAGTATTTCGAATACCATAAGAATTTCAAATAAACTATTATGTCTTCACGCTGTGATATTTACTGCGGTACTGGCGGGAGCCATTCCGCCTCGGCAGATTGGCGCCAACAGCCATTCCGTGTATAAGGAACTTTGTTTGTTACATTACATGAAAGTTTGTATACTTATGTACATGCAGCCATCACAAATGCTACACGCATACAGGAAAATTATAACATTACGTGGTGAGGTACAGGAGGCAGGCAACGTAGTGAGGCACGGGAGGACGTGAGAGGTGTTTAAGGCCAGTTCCCACTAGTCACCTAACAATGACGTCACAAAAAAGTTGACTGCACCGAGCGGCCTTGAGTTGGCTGCCGTACAAAGTTAAAATCAAGTCATCTCTCCCGCTCGGCGATGTCCGCTCGAGCGGAGGTGCAAACTGTGCCCGGTTACCACTACAGCCACTCAAGCGGTGATGATGGTGACGTCATTGTTGGGTGGTGAACGGCAACGGCGGCCGTAGAAGCGGACTAGCGGGAACCGGCCTTTACACTCAGGACGACAAAGCCAGACTCAGCTGATCAGTACGCCAGGCAGGCACGCAGCTGCACCGCCGTGGTCGGGTTTGTTTTCACTCCTGCCGTCCGACCTGCGTGTACATGTTCAGCCAGCCAACATGACGATTTACTTATACTATCGCATACAAGCTAGAAAATAAAAATGGCTGATGAGCAGTGCTGAATGAAGATAATGAATAGTGAGTGTGTTCTTGTGTGAAAATGACTGTATTTCGGACAACAGTTTTGGTGGTCTGGTTTTTTTTTCTTAGAAATTTCTTTCCAAAATCAGGATGCGTCTTCCAAGATGCAGTGTCTTATAAGCCGTAAAATACGGTAATCTCTTGAGTTCTTCACCCATATCTCTCTCTCTCTCTCTCTCTCTCTCTCTCTCTCTCTCTCTCTCTCTCTCTCTCTCTCTCTTCACACACACACACACAACATACATCTTCTAACAAACATGAGAAAGGCTTTTGTCTATGTGGACGAGGACATGATGAAGAAATTTATTGTGGCCATGATACGCCCTAGACTGGAGTACGCCACAGTAGTTTGGTCTCCGCACAAGAGTAGGGATGAAAAGTAGATAGAAAGAATACATGCACTGATGAGGGTAATGGCGAAGAAGCAACAGGGAGAGATGAATGGGAATGAACTTGTGGCGGGATAAGCCTTGCCAAGAACGCCTCATGGCGCGTTGTCTCATCCTCACATCGCTGTTGCTCATCTAAGTGCAGTCTTTCCTCCTTATCATCCATCCCTTTCAGCAGGGCGGCCAAATCCGTGGTGTATGAGGCTGGCTATAGGGCGGCTGTTGCTGATGAATGGTGAGAAAGATGAGGCTGTGTGTGTGAGGGCAGTGGTGTGAGTGTGGGTGGTAGCATAGCTGTCAACTGGTCCGCAGTGGTGCTGGGCACTTCATGCTGCTGCTGTTGATGCTTTTTGCCTCTTCCCATCATTATTGCCTGTACTTACAAACTGTACAGCCACATGCCTCAAGTTTAAAGGGTGGAGAAGAGGGAGCTCATGTGTGGAAGTGAGTGAGTGTGTACATGTGTGGCATATTGCCAGGCGGGTGTGGCTGAGCCAGTGTGCTGGCAGGCTCCGATGAAGGAGGATGTCAGAGTCAATGCTCCAGATAATCTTTAGATTATCTATAAGCCAAGGTTAATTAATACCTTCGAGATGCCACTAAGTGCACATTGAGAAATAATTACAAAAGCAACCAGACCGTGTAGCTAGGTCAGGAGGAAAACAGAGATTGGCGTTCCATGCCTGATTTGGCGAGAACACTCTCACAGCTGGCAATGCAACCTAGCAGACGCATTTTGCTAGTATCAAAAAGTTTGAATGTTTTCTTAACAATTTACTCTTCACACACCTTTATAATTTATAATTACACTCAACACTCGTGTCATGGGTCATGACTTATTGTAGGCGTTGAAATTCCCGGGGCCTGCGTAACCCTCATTCAAGATATTGATTTTCTGGCTGGCAGAGGATTGCCAGAGGGCACTATTATGAGGAAAGCAGTGTAGTATGCTGAGATTACTTCCTAATGGATAGCTGGGTGCGCTAGCAGTATAATGCATGATCAGGGTTGCATGTAGTGGAAACAAAAGCATGCCAAAGAGTGAGGAATGAGACAAGCAAAAATATGATAGGTTGTAGAGACGTGGCAATGCTGTTGTAGAAGGAGTTCAGGCGACGGTGCCCTCCCTCCATCTCGCTCCAAAACCAGACGCCGAATCAGACGTACAGGACCTCACCACTGCTTTTCTGAGTTCATCGCCTGCCCATTACGTGTCTCTCTTACGGAGGTACAGACGGGTTGCTACAGCGTGAGAACAGGAGAAGTGCATTGTGGATGAGGCATTTTGAGGCAAGGACGCAGGCCGAGCGTAAGTAGATCTAGAAGACGAGGGCAAGAGTGGACTGGACAGAGTACCACGTGGATGTGATTGAGGCCACGACGAGAGGACCATACAGCCGCAGGTTCATCAGTAGAGAGTGAGATACCCTAACCCCTTCTATTTTCAGCAGTGCTATAGGTGGTAGGGTTATAGATTATCTAGGAAAAAGTATTTAGGGGGAGTGCTTGGTTGGATAGAAAGTGAGTCCAGATACGGACATGTACTTTCCTATTTAATTGCTGCCTTAGTATAAATTAAAGTAAATTAGATTGTCGCTCTGATTGATTAACTCTGCATTACTTCCTGTTGGGCTATAGTGAGTTCCGAACCGTCGGTAGTTCGGAGTGGTGTCAAGTGAAGTGGAGCACGATAATTTTTTTTTTTTTTTAAATTCTCTTTATATTTCATGGACCTTCATTCAAACCTTAACCTCACACCTCTTTGAACCCGACACCTCGATTTAACGGACTAAATGGGGAATTAAAGTGTCAGTTGTTTGAAAAAAGTAAAGGTCCATTGCATCGTTTCCCCCCCCTCTATAATGCCTGTATTAGATTGCCTAAGAACACCCACATGCTGCCCATTAACTTTACCTTCGACAGCAAGTGCATCGGAGGACACAGGGGGGGGGCAGCATGAGCCTCTAATCACAGGCACCACTATAAAAATCCTGCCTGCACCACCACGGGCGAGGGCCAACCATCACAGCCCTCAAGTGAACCTCCAGGATCTACCATCCGAGCCTTGAAGGTCACTGCCTACAGACGCTAGAGGCATAAGAAAAAAAAAAAAAAAAAAGTTCAAGCAACAGACTTTTTGAATGGTTAGGTCCGCTTGTCCGGGAGCAGATGGAGTCTGTTAATTGAATTCCAAATCCATTAAATTGAGGTCCGTTAAATCGAGGGTTGAGTGTAACTCCAGTTTCTGCATTACATTAAGGTTAACATGCTACCTTTTCACAACATTAGTGAGCATTTTGATGGGCAAAATTGTGAAATTAATGAGAAATAATCACAAACACAACCAGACCGTATAGCTATGTCGGGAGGTCAACAGTAACTGGTGCTACATGCCTGATTTGGTGGGAACACCCACACTGCTCGCCCTGCAACCTAGCGGATACAGTTTTCAAGCAACGAACTTTTTTAATGGTTTGGTCTGCTTGTCCGGTAGTGGATGGAGTCTGTTAAATCCAAATTCTGTGAAATTGATGGTCAAGTGTACTTATCTTATCAACAGCAATATTATAAATTTCCAAGAAATATTACATTTTTTCTACACACTTTCTGCCTCATGGAGGGAGCTTCAGTTCACTCAATAAAGAAATTCTGTAATCCTACAAAGCTGGCTTTTCCACAGTTGCATCTTCCCCTAATATATTTTTCATATCTTGGTTTCACAATATCCCCTAAAATTGTTAACTGCAGTAACAACATGGTCACTTTTTCCAATAGGGCACAAATATAACATAATATCAATTATGCTTGTTTTATTTGTGAACAGCAGATCCAGTCTTGTGGGAGTGTCTTCACCTCAAAATATTCTCTCTTGATCAACTCAATGGGTTGTCACATTATCCATTATACTAAGTTATAATAAGCTTAGCAACTTATTGCCCCATGAATTTTCAATTCTTTTGGCAGAATACTCCTCCAAATCACCTATCACAGTTAAAATCAACCGTCCAGATAATGCATCTTCCATTATTTCAATGCAATGTCTTCCATTATTTCCTTAGATGCCTGGCTATATCATACAACATTTCTTGACATTTATTCTCTTCTTATGATCTTGTTTTGGATAAACATATGCTACGGCAATGTTATTTTCCTCCTTTACCAATTTTCAAACTCATTTGAAATATTTTTGTTAATCCTTCTCCCATTTCCACTTTAAACCACTTTCAATTCCATTTCAACAGCTTTCAAAACTAATCTTCCAGCTATGTTGCTTTGGTCACTTCCCCACAGGTTGTATTTTCCATCACCCTTCTATACTTACATTACACCTCCTTGCTTTACTCAATTTGGTTTCTATTAAGCACACTTATGTTCACACAACACAATACCCAACATCTGGAGGCACGGTACCATCATCATCATCCCCAAAACCAACAAAGACTCAAAACTACCTTCTGCACACTACTGTGCACTCCTTCAAAAGTCACGGAACGTCTCATTCTAAACCAGGTCACACCACACATTCTCCTAGCACCCTCACAACATGGTTTCAGGCCTCTACACTCAACAAACACTCTTCTCACAGACCTCACACATAGAATTTTTAATGGCATCAACTCTGCTAAACCTCCACATGGAACACTCCTCATAACACTAGACATCTGTAAAGCCTTGGATGCCATTCCCCACCAAAACCTCACAAACAAAATATATAATACAAACATGAATAATAACACAAAATGATGGTTGGCCAGCTACTTGGTATGCAGAAATGCCCATGTATCATTTGCTGGCCAATCATTGAACATAAAAAAATTCACAAACGGATCCCTCAAGGTTCCATACTATCTATCACCCACTCTTTTCAACCTATACATGCATGACATACCCACACCCCACACTCCCCAAATACACATAGCTTCTTACACAGACAACATAATACTTACATGTACACACCAAATCGCAGACACAGCTACACATCTTCTTTGACATTACCTTGACACACTTCACACCTTGTTCATCTTCAATTGACTTAAAATAGCCCCAACCAAATCCACATTCACCCTCCTTACCAACTGGACAGCTGAAAACTACTGTACCCTACATCTCGCCATAAACAACACTCCCATACCACACACACAGTGACACACACATACAAAATACTTGGCGGAACATTTGATAATATATCTTGCGGTTGAGGAAGTGAAAACTTCAAGAAATTTGCTGACTTGCAGTTGCAAAAAGTGAGGATTTTTGTTTGCAGAAGTAGATTTTCATTGCAGAAGTGGATTTTCGTTTGCGGAAGTGGATTTTTGTTTGCGGCGCCCATCTCTGACTGATATTCATAAAACTTTACTCATCAGTGCTGTAGCAACCATCTGTTACCCAGCACCTCACATCTCCTTGAATGATTTATACAACATACTCTTAAATGAGATGAATATCAAGATACCTCTGGAACTGAATTTGTCATCCCTTGTGGAGTTTTCACTATTTCTTCAGTGCTCGGAGATAATTTTTTTAATTTTCTTAAAATTCTTCAGCCAGTCTCTCATAATGAAAATAAATAAATTACAAGACTCACCTTAATACATATAACCTCAGAGAAAGCTGGATCCTGGGCAGAGACAACAACAGTGGTGGAGTAGGTGAAGGGCGTCAGTCTGGGCACCCACACCAGCGTGCTGACGTATCTGTGAAATGTGGCTTTGATTACTTTGTTATTGCGGTGCCCAAAGTTGATTTCAGTTTAAATCTACACTTATGATTATTTTAAGGGGAGATACCAAATGAATACAAGCTTATCAGTGATATCCTAAGAAGTACAATGCAAGACTTTCAGGGTATGGTTTACAGCGTTAATGTGTTGCCGCAGCGGCAAATCTTTTCTAATACTATTTACGGTAATACATATGTACATTTCTTAAAGTAATCGTCCAGACCCATTTTTTCTTTGCATAATTATGTTGAATAGTCCAGACCCATTTTTTCTTTGCATGATTATGTTGAATAATCATTCAAAATACCAAAATCCACACAAAAAAATTCATTTCCATGCCATATTTCTGTAAAAATATGACTTTTGTAAAAAGCGCGGGAAAAACAACAGCCCAGTTCCAGGAGTGGCGCGAAACATGCTGATGACAGCCCGTGAGGTGGACAATCTGCCTCACATAGCTTGTCTCTCCCCCGGCGCACACACGTCTCCACACATTTATCGTGGCCTTATAGGTCGGGAACAATATATCTTATTGGGGGACCCTTATGGGGTCTTATAAGCTCTCTGGAAAGGCCTTAAGCTTTCTTGCTGCACCCATAAAGGATGCAAGTATATGCCAAATCACAAAAAATATATATCAGAAACACCCAAAATTCTTCATGTACTATATTTATTTATAATTTTACGTGTAGTACACACAACCCTCGTTTTCCCGGACCTCCATTTCCTGGATATCGGATTTGCCGGTCAAAATCTGAGGTCCGAGGATATGTCAGAGTCCCGGACAAATGCCTGATCCAGTCCGTAAATCGACAAAGTTGTCCGGTGGTGCAAGCATCTCCTGTCACCCCTGGTCAGTATCCGCGCCTCCCGCCAGGTGGCAGCATGCTCAGCGGTCGTATTGTTTACATTTGGGCACAAGACACTCACGTTTCACCTGCACCTCCTCCGTCAGTCCCCTGACCCCAACTGCCCCTGGTGCAGGAACGTCTCTGAGACTATTGAACACTTTCTGCTGCAGTGTCCGCGCTTCAACTCCCACCATGTAGTGCTACGCTCTCAACTCCTCACCCTGAACGTCGCCACCTTTGACCTCCCTACCCTGATGGCGGCGGCTGGCCTCCCGCCAGGTGGCAGCATGTTCAGCGGTCGTATTGTTTACATTTGGGCACACGACACTCACTGTTCACCTGCACCGCCTCCGTCAGTCCCCTGACCCCCACTGCCCCTGGTGCAGGAACATCTCTGAGACTATTGAACACTTTCTGCTGCAGTGTCCG
This sequence comes from Chionoecetes opilio, assembly GCA_016584305.1. Lineage (NCBI taxonomy): Eukaryota > Metazoa > Arthropoda > Malacostraca > Decapoda > Majidae > Chionoecetes > Chionoecetes opilio. The sequence continues at coordinate 207,863 of JACEEZ010020338.1, forward strand.
TGCTTCCACTCCCACCGTGTAGTGCTACGCTCTGAACTCCTTACCCTGAACGTCGCCACCTGTGATCTGCCCACCCTGCTGGCGTCCACCCCTCCCGGCAACATGCTGTCATCTGCCTCACCTGTGCCTTCCTGAGGAAGACAGGTCAACTACAGCAGCCTGTGATAGCATCATAGGACATCACCAGGGCTCATAGTGTTCCCCATGGGATCCTGACAGCCCTAAAAACAACAACAAAGTGACGTAAAAGTCCACGGCGGGGTAGTTGATATTGGCGGTTGCCGGACAGTAAATAATAGAGTAGGATAAACGTCCAGGGGTGGGTAATGGCCTCGGACTGTGGCGATTCCCGGACGTTTGCGGTTCCCGGACCAGTGCTTCCCCCTATTAGTCCGGGAAAATGAGGGTTGTGTGTATTTGTATTACTGCGCGGTTGGGAGGCCACCTCAGTTGACGTCACCGAGCCATGGTGCGTCGTCTGCTTGTCACGAGGAGCATTCTGGAAGCTCGGGGAATTTACAGATTTTGATTGCGGATTATTTAAAAACAGCTGACTGGATGCAAAGTGAAAACATATTGTTGATATTCTCGATATGCTATATTTTGACTGCATTAAATCAGGAATGATGAAATGGTCTGGACGATTACTTTAATGTTTCTTTCACACTCTCTGACCTGAATTCTGTAAAGGCATGGGTTCTAATTGCATAAGTAATTACTTTTATCCTTCCATATTATGCTCAGAATGATACAAGCAGATACTTGAACATTGAGCCTCCTAGCATATCAGAGCACTTGTCTACGAAGATATTAATACATGGGCCGAATGGGGCTGTTCCTTGAGCGCCAACAACACTGATTCATGAATGTGTGATTGTTTTCTTATATGTATAGACTTACAGAAAAACAAAAATTGAAAGAAAATGCTGTTTCAAGTGATGTAAAAGTTTTATAGGAACAAAAAGAATAAATAAACAAGTATTTACAAACATACAAGACAATACTACAGGAAAACCTCGTTTATCCGGCACCCTCGGGGGGGAGCGCATGCCGGATAACTCATTTTGCCGTTGTTTTGAGAGTTACTCTTATGGAATCGCCCAAAATCCCAATCATTTTCTTTTTCTTTTTCTTACATCACAAGGAACTGGCCAAGGTCACAACAAAAATGGGTAACACAAAGCCCGCTTAGTTGCCAGTCCCTTTAAAGAAGACAGTAAGAGAATAAAATAAAAAAGAAGGGTGAGCCAATTTAGTTCGGGAGGTGTCTTGTTACTCTTCTTTTGAAAAGATGTAAGTCATAGGAAAGTGGAAAAATAGAAACAGGAAGAGAGTTCCAGAGTTTACCAGTGAAAGGGATGAAAGGGTTGCCAACCCTGCGTACCCCGCCAAATTTGAACTAAATTTCTGCCGATTTTCTCAGTTTTTGAAATAATTATACCTAATTAATGCCTGGGTTATCCTGCTGAGTGCCCCTTTCTACCCCGCACTTCTCGTCAGGATGGACAAGCCAGTCCTCATGTCGCACGCCAGCAGCACGAACACTCTCCTCTCTTTTTTCACAGGATCTTTCTGACGGGCTCAAGCTAGCCCGTGGTCCTCCCTGCTGGAGGCCCGGAGAGAAAGAAATAAAAAAAAAAAAAAAAAAAAAAAGGCCTGGGTCGATTAGTGCCGTTGTTTTGAATGCCGGTTAAATGAGGTTCTCCTGTAATATATACAATACTAGACTCTTGGTACTGTATTAGATCCCTAGACTCTTGGTACTGTATTAGACACCTAGAGCAAGATTAACTTTATACAATTCATCTCTGTACTGCTTTCATATGGAAATTATAAAAAAAATAGGAATCAATGGGTCTATATGTTATGTTTATCATTATTGTTTCCCATGACTTTAAATTGCATGGATGAGATACCTATGAGAAATTTCTGATGGATGTAACGTATACAGAAAATTCCCTACGGATAAAAACAGAGGAAATAGGAGTACGAGCCAGTTGTGTATCTTTGCATCACATTTTTATATGCAATAGTGTGACGTTTGCTTGTCCACACTCATTTGTAACGATACGACATGCTTAGACATAACAGGTGGATACTGGGCCTGACGTGTAATGTACTATGCGAGTTCTATTATAACAACTGTTTTTTTATATATTTTGTGTCTGCAATATGTAAAATTTGAATTATTTTGTGGTTTATTGAACTATTCTTAGATAAGACAAAAAAAAAGGAAAAATAAACAGGTTAGTAGTATTGCCTTCAGTAACGATGCTACCATGCTGTCCCTGACCACCATTTGTACCTGTACACCACTGGGCAAGTCACAAATATCAAGTGTACTATTTTCTAACAAGGTTAGACATACATAAAATAACAATAGAGGAATAATGCTTTATAAAATAATGTTAAAGGTTACATAGGCACAAGAATATTGAGACTAAGCAGGTAGGTATCTCCAAAACATATATCATCGAGTAGATAATTTTATAATGCTCATACAGCGAAATAGGGTGCAAATTCATAAATCTCATATCATTGAATTTTTGTCTAACGAATATGCATATAACATCACCATACTGTATTGGGTATTGGCTTAGTCTCTTAAATAGCAGCACAAGATAAGATCATTTAGTTTAAAGTAATCGTCCAGACCCATTATTTCTTTGCATTAGTATGTTGACTGTTCATTCAAAATACCTAATCCACAAAACTAATTGATTTTGACACCTTATTTCCATAAAAACACTATTTTTGTAAAAAGCGCGGGGAAAAAATCAGCCCCATTCCAGCCGCCGCGCGAAACTTGCTGATGATGTCACGGGTGGGCAACAGTCACATCCACAGCATCACTGCTATCTTCTACCATTATTTTCATGCTCACTGCTATTCTGAACTTGCTAACTGCATGCCTCCCCCACTCCCGCCGCCTCGCTGCACAAGACTTTCTACTCATTCTCATCCCTATTCTGTCCATCTTCCTAATGCAAGAGTTAATCAGTATCTTTACTCTTTCATCCCTTTCACTGATAAACTCTGGAACTCTCTTCCTGTTTCTATTTTTCCACTTTCCTACGACTTAAATCTTTTCAAGAGAAGAGTAACAAGACACCTCCCGAACTAAATTGGCACACCCCTCTTTTTTTTATTCTCTTACCGTCTTCTTTATAGGGACTGGCAACTAAGCGGGCGGAAACGGGTGCTAAGCTTTCTGGAAAGGCACAGCTTTCTTGCTGCACCCATAAAGGATGCAAGTATATGCCATATCGCAAAAAAATATATATCAGAAGCACCCAAAATTCTTCAAGTACACACAACCCTCGTTTTCCCGGACTTCCATTTCCTGGATATCGGATTTGCCGGACAAAATCCGAGGTCCGGGGATATGTCAGAGTCCCGGACAAATGCCTGGTCCAGTCCGTAAGTCGACAAAGTTGTCCGGTGGTCCGAGCGTCTCCTGTCACCCCTACCCCTGGTCAGTGTCCGCACCTCCCGCCAGGTGGCAGCATGCTAAGCTGTTGTATTGTTTACATTTGGGCACACGACACTCACGGTTCACCTGCACTGCCTCCATCAGTTCCCTGACCCCCACTGCCCCTGGTGCAGGAACGTCTCTGAGACTATTGAACACTTTCTGCTGCCTCCCGCCAGGTGGCAGCATGCTCAGCGGTCGTATTGTTTACATTTGGCCACACAACACTCACAGTTCACCTGCACCACCTCCATTAGTCCCCTGACTCCCACTGCACCTGGTGCAGGAACGTCTCCGAGACTATTGAACACTTTCTGCTGCAGTGTCCGCGCTTCCACTCCCACCGTGTAGTGCTATGCTCTCAACTCCTCGTCATGAACGTCGCCACCTGTGACCTGCCCACCCTGCTGGCGGCGGCTGGCGTCCACCCCTCCCGGCAACACGCTGTCATCCGCCTCACCTGTGCCTTCCTGAGGAAGACAGGTCAACTACAGCTCCTGTGATAGTATCATAGGACATCACCAGGGCTCATAGTGTTCCCCAAGGGATCCTCGCAGCCCTAAACAATAACAACAAAGTGACGTAAAAGTCCGCGGCGGGGTAGTTGATATTGGCGGTTGCCGGACAGTAAATACTAGAGTAAGATAAACGTCCAGGGGTGGGTAACTGTTGCGATTCCCGGACTTTTGCGGTTCCCGGACCAATGCTCCCCCCTATTAGTCCGGGAAAACAAGGGTTGTGTGTACTGTATTTATTTCCGTGTTCACATGCTTCCGGATTACCGCGGGGGAGGGGGGGTAATCCCGTCGGGACGCGTCACCTCACACACTATACGACGCCACTTCCGGGGGTCACTGTGGATATGTGAATATTACACCTGACAAGTCACACACATATTTGCATGCCTCATAATTAAACCTTAGGCTTATATACATGTCACATGTTATGTAGCAACACTGTACCCGAGACAACAGCAGTGTGCGCCCTCCAGGCATACCATGTAACCAGTCGCGCGCCCCCAGGCAGACCGATAACACCAAGCTTCTCGTTGGTGGTCCCTGTACTCTTGCTACCTAGAAATAAACCCTACAGGAAGATTTTCTCGCTTCCTTCAGAACCTACATTGATCATCACTGCAACGAGCACCATGGCGCAGTTACGGGAGGGTTTTCTAGTGTGTTAACAGCAGAGACAAAGTCAAAGCGACTCCCCTAGCCGGCTCCGGCCACAGCCCCCGCCGCCACACCACGCCTCCACCACGGCATCGCTCCTCTCTTTGGATTTATTCGTTAGAAGTGATTCGTGTGCTCCCATTGGATATATAGTGCGTCGAAGGCGGTGAGTGTGTCGCGATATTGTGTTGTGCAGTGCCTACAGTGCAGTGTGCGTGTTGTGTTCCGTGTATCGGGGTTTTTTATTGTGCTTTTCAGCCCTCCCCCGGGTGGCCAGCCTCCCTATGACCTTGAGAAAGAGAGAGAGGAGCTACAGTCCGCCTCCTCCTCTCACATCTACCTGGTCACTGAGCGCGTCCACTGCTTGCTGCGACATCTCCTCAGGCCCCGCCCACCAACACGCACACACACACACACACACACGCCTTTACACGGGTGGGTTGAGAAAGTTTTTCTCCCCACACTTTCTGTGTTAAAAACCACGTACTCTGTTGGTTTTTCTTCATGTTTCAGGCTGGGACACCACCATGTCATTCCCTGCAGTGTCATCCGCGTCCAGCAGGTCTGAATATGACGAGGGGGAGGCAGACACCCCCCATAGCGTGTTTTCCCCAGGCGACGTTTCGTCCCCTCCGTGGGAGCAACTCCACACTTCCTCACCAGTACCGCCCTCCCCAACCCATCCGAGTGTTGGGCCCAGTGGCGATGTTATTTCAAGATTACTGTATTTGCCGGCGCATAAGACGCACCCGTATTTTACATAAATATTTTGAGAAAAAAAAAATATTAGTGTTTTGAGGACATATTTACTTTTTGTAAATTTACTAAAAGTTATTAAAAAAGAAGGTTTTGTAAGGGAAAACAAATGATTTTGAGCATGTACCCAAATACAATATTCACAGTGCAGTGAATGTGAATGAAAAATTATACTAGTTAAAATGTAAAAGAATGTGTAGGGTAACCAAATCGGTCATCATATATTGCAGGATGCTCCACGAATTGATATTCTAGTATTATCTAACTATGACATTTAGCTTAGATTTAATATTGTAAGTATGCCTTTGTTGCTTTTCTGCTATGTGTTTAGACTTTGTGGAAAATTTGCAGTAAAGATAATGGCATTATTTTGGTAGTGGGCTTTCAAAAGTCCTAGGATTCTTACCTCCATTATCGTGTATCTTTCTTCATTCTGTGTATTTTGAGCCCCATTTCCCATGGCGCAATCAAATTTTAATGGCATTGCATGTACTACCGAAAATCTACCGTTATTTCAGCCAGAAAGTTAAGTTGGGTTAAATCAGATTAGGTTAGGTTAGAGGTGGGGTTTGATTTAGTAAGAAGATATAGAGATAAAACAAAAATTACCAATACTATGGCAGTGTAAAGCTTAGCAATGTTTGCGGGTCGGGCCTGGAGGGGCGGGGCAGGAACATCCCTCCCACACACATGTAAACAAACATTGATTTCCGACAAAAGTGAGAGCCCAGATTAATTCAAAACACACCAAAACTATTCAGAAAAACTAAGTTTCGGCCTCGAAATCGGTTGTTGCCCAATAACAAAAATTTACCAAGATATTAAGGTAACACTGTAAGGTAACCATCTCTACCTTTTTGTAATTGTTGAAGGGCACCGATGTCGGGATCGAAGATATTCACCATGGTTTACACCTGTGAATCTATCACAGTCGCGATGGTTGATTAAGTCTTCCTCAGGAAGGTACAGGTCAAGGCATGATGGTATGGTGTGATTCGGCCTTGAGGCGGATGAAGTTTTGGCACCGTGATGGGTCTTGGTGTGATGTGTGGAAGGCTTCTGTCCTGTCTACAGGTACCGTTGCAGCCTTTTAGCTAGCACTCTTTCCAGTTACAGTTTACAATTTCCTTATCCATAGAGATACAGGGGTGATGATTGAGGGATCGAGGTGGTATAAAGGCCTACCCTGTCTCCCATCCATTTACAGTGGAGAGTGGCAGCGGGACTGCGGGAGGGGGGTGATGTTTACATATGACTGCCATCTTGGCAGCAGAAACAGCCACCTTGTTGCCCCACCTTTGTTTTCTCTTAAACTCCAACTTTTTCTTGGTATTATGCATTACTGTTGATACTATTAGTAACACAGTTACAAATTTGTGTTCAGTGGTCTACTGCTCAACACAGATCACTCCAGACCCCCTTAGTAATACACCACTGGCCATTCTGCCTTCTCTGCCCGACCTCTCTCATTAGTAATATGTATGGCCTCATTAGACGCAGAGTGAATTTTGCATTACCTTTCTTGGAAAAAAAACTGCGTCTTATGCGCCGGCAAATACGGTCATTACCTCGAGCAGACAAGGTTATCAGCGGAAAATTGCCGGAGACAGGAAGACGAGTTAAGAAGTAAGCGAGAGGAGGAAAGACGATGGCAAGATGACGAAGCCAGGAGGAAGAAAGAGAACGCGTTTCACGGCACTCATGGAACTTCTCTCCGCTACCAATCCCGCTGGTGTGGCCCACACACCCGTCCACCCCACACCCCCTCCTACAATTGACGCGGTGCCTCACACGTCACCTCCTGTCACCGCGACAACTTCTACTATTTCACTCATTCCTGCGGCTGCTACGCCTACAATTGTGCCCTCCGCGAGCAAATATGTGGCTCACAGCACTCCGACGCTACACTCTGATGCCTCCTACCAAGTGTTCCGACACTGGCGTCGACTTTGGCAGGATTTCTCCACCATGCTGGACTTACAGAAAGTGCCCCGAGAGAAGCAACTCATCCAGTTACTGATGTCTGTGTCACTGGACGTACAGAGGATCCTAGAACATATCCTAGGGATCGCACCAGACACTCCTTTGCCTGTAACCGAGGTCCTCGACGCTCTGCAGTTACATTTCAAGAGCCAACGCAAGGAAACTCTCTGCCGCCTTGAACTCCTGTGTTGCAAGCAGGCGGACGGCGAGTCGTTCTCAGATTTTTACGTACGCTTGAAGAACCTGGCAGAGGAGGTCGACTTGTGTTCTGGTAATCCTGTGACTTGTGCGGAGATCCAGCTGAAGATGGTGTTAATCATGGGCGTCAGAGATGACGAGTTAATTCAACGTCTTATCTCCCTCGACACAGGTGCCTCTCTTCACGACGTGGTCACCTGTTGCCGCTCATTCGAAACCAACCGCAACACAGCCTCCACCATGCACTCGTCACCAAGCCAGTTACGTGCTGTTTCTACCTACAAGAAAGGCAGAAGACGCGATAAGACACCTCATTCACCTCAGCAGCCGCCTTCAGGTTATTGCGGGAAGACTCAACACACAACAGGAGCTTCAACCCCGGCTCACCCCTGCCAGTTTTGTGCACGCCGGCACGGCCCTGGGAATTGTCCCGCCGCCACAGCTTCCTTTCACAACTGCTGGCGCCAAGGTCATTGGGCTAGGACAGACAAATGTTCCGCCAAAACCGCCCAATGTCGCCTCTGCACCAGGACCGGCCACTACGACAGGTTCTGCCGCCCCAAGTTTAGTCACGATGGTCAGGGTGGCTCGTCAAACGTTAGTCGAGCATCACCCCCCTCAAGACTGACATTCAGCAACTGTCGTAGCGTGACTGATGTCTCACCTTCAGGTGCTATGACTCCCACCCCCGTCTGTGTTCACCTAGTGTACGGCGAGTCTACTTCGAGGCTCCAGATGTTGCCAGATACAGGCGCGGACGTCACTGTCATCGGCACGAGACACCTTGAGATGCTTCACATCCCCCTCAGCAGCCTACAGCCCCTACCTTCCACTACCACGCTGACAGCGAACGGGGCAGAGATGGCACCTGCTGTGGGATGCTTTCAAGCTACTTTACGCCTCCACGGGAAATCTTTTATTGCCAAGATACAAGTGCACGAGGGTATTCAGACGCCTCTCCTCTCCTGCAGTCACTGCATGGAGTTGGCTATCATATCACCTGCTTTCCCGAAGCCACTGTTGGAGATAAAGCACGTTAACAGATGTGCTGAGATGACTCTCCCTCCTAACACTTCCCCGTCTGCTGCACAGGCGTACTTCCTACGCGAGTTTCAGGACGTGTTACTCTCCAAGGCGGACCTCAAGACTCTGAAGCCCATGGTTGGTATACTCATGAGGATTCACGTGCAGGAGGGAGCCGTACGTACCGTTCGCCATCCACACACCGAGGCAGATTCCCTTCACATTCCAGCAACAAGTAAAGGAGGAACTCGAGTCCATGACACGTCAGAGAATCACCAAGCCTGCTGGTGACGACCCTTGAGAGTGGTGTCACCCGCTAGTCGTCGTCGCCAAGGATAAAGGGGTGCGGATCACGGTTGACTTGACGAAGCTCAACTCTCAAGTATCTCGCCCGACACATCCTGCACCGACACCATTCGCCGCCGTCCCCAGTGTCAACTTGTCAGCACGTTACTTCACTACAGCGGACGCCTTATGGCAGGTAATTCTGATCTACAAATATATCGTGACCATACATTACGGGGGTAAAGGCTTTGTAAGCTTGGGCCTACCAGTAGCCTACCGTATTTTTGGGGTCGACTTATACGGCAAGTATAGGCCTAACCCGTAATCTTGAGCTAATTATCATGAGGTCGACTTGTATGCCTGGTCGACTTATACGCCGCCATTTACGGTACTGTATATAATATCATAAATTAGTAGAACTGATCAGTGACTTCAAGGAACTTATCATTGTTTTTTTTTAATTGATATTTAAGGCAGTTGCGTGCGTAAGGATGTCAACCGGTAAAGATTTTTGGCGAGCACTATATAGGGGTCATCCCGGTGTTCCCCGGTACCGATGTTCCCCGCCTCCTAAGAGGTACACTAGAGTCCCGCATAAAGCGTGTTCGCATGAAGCGTTTCCCCTATAAAGCGAACGATCTAAAATATTAAAATATAAAAATATTGGTAATTTAAATAAATAAAATTCCAAAATTTTTGTAAGGAACCAATTTGATCATATAAAACGATTCCGCCATCAAAGTAGGGCAAATCCGAGGATTTCTCATATAGAGAGCTGAAATATCGTACAGAACATGAGCAGGCCGCCACAAGAAGGCTTGCAGCAGCTTGCGTTTTCTGTTAACTCGAGGCACTTTTCGTAAGCCGGCTTGCCCAGCTGGCGCAAGCCGTGGCAAGGGTGAGTGAGTAGCAACGGCGGTAGTGACCGTGAAATTCTCATCCATTATTACCAAAAAAAACATTCTTGTGAAGGATATATGTTGTGATCCATTTACAATATCGTCAGTTATCGTAATTTATTGATGGCTTCCATTCGAAGGTACACTTGTCATTGTGGTTTGGTGTCCTCGTTGGTGTTTTACAAGTTATCAGCTGTGAGCGGGCCCGGCCAGTTCTGGCATCCAGAGAGCCCTTCTCCTCCTTACCATCGAGGGCTGGGAGATCGCCTTTCAGTGGGTTCCCTCCCACGCTGGTATCCCATGCAACGTGGCTGATTCTGCTGCCAGGGTGGCCTTAACAGATGTAAACACAATCCCCTTCCCTCTACCGCTCTCCTCGGCTAAACACCTCATCTCCCGGATCTACCGCTCCACCTGGAATAACACGCTCGGCGATGCCCTCCGCATCACCTCCATGGGCCAATACCGCAGTGACTCTTCCCCCCAGCCGTGGTTAAGGACAAAGTCCCGTGTCCTTGATGTCACCTTCACTCGTCTCCGCCTGGGGCACACGACACTCACGGCTCACCTGCATTGCCTCCGTCTGTCCCCTGACCCCCACTGCCCTTGGTGCATGAATGTTCCGTAGACTATTGAACACTTTCTGCTGCAGTGTCCGCGCTTCCACTCACACCGTGTAGTGCTACAGTCTCAACTCCTCACCCTGAATGTCACCACCTTTGACCTGCCCACCCTGCTGGCGGCTGCTGGCGTTCCCCCTTCCCGGCAACACGTCATCATCCTCCTCACCTGTGCCTTCCTGAGGAAGACAGGTCAACTACCGTGCCTGTGATAGCATCATAGGACATCACCAGGGCTCAATGGCTCATAGTGTTCCCCAAGGGATCCTCGCACCCCAAAAACAACAACAACAACAGTTCTGGCGAGGCACGCAAGCAAGACTTAAGCCAGGTTTATGGCAACTTGCTTTTGAGTCACTAACCTAACCTAATCCCACGCTTTAACCTCCTAACTAAAGCCAAATCTGCATTAAAAGTATCCGCGGCAAAGGAAGAACAGAGGCGATGTAGGTCACAAGAGGAAGAAGAGCGAGAGGCACGCCGCACGTAAACAAACACTGGTCTCTCGCCTCCCTATGAACAACATCATTATCTCCAAAAGTTTGAGTCCAAAAGAATGTTTCCTAGAATCCAATAAGGTATACAGAAACCATACTCCCAATTGTGTAGGGAATTTCGATCCTATTGTAAAATAATACCATGTTCTGGTATGCATTGCTGTGAACAATATATAAATGTACGGGTACGAGGACCGATCGACCAATATCAATTTTTCCCATAGGTTATGTGTTTCACATAGAGCGAATTCACATAAAACGACCTCGTTTAAGGCCCAGTCACACATACACGACGCACAGCCCGCGCACTGAAAAATTAGCAATTTTGGCCAGTGCGGTCGTTCGCTAGGTGTGCGTCAGCATTCGTTACTCGTTCGCCGAGCGCGCTGGACCAACGCTATGCATTCGTTGTCATTCGCTATTTGCGTCGGGATTTTTGTGCATGCACAAAAATGTGCGCGGAGCTCGACGCATGAATGTACACGCCAGAAGGACGCCAGACACGCGCAGAGCGCGCTAGCAACACGCTGTGCATTAGTTGGATTTTTTAACATGTGCGCTCTGTATACCCTATGTATGCGCCCTGTATACGCGCAGCGCGCTAGCAACACACTGTGCATTCGCTAGCATACAATTCGCTAGCTTCTCCCAAATCCTGACAAAAGTTGGGCGCACAACGACGCACTGATCTTATTTTCCATTATTTATTAATTTTCAAAGCGTGGGCCGTGCGTTGCGTATGTGTGACTGGGCCTTTATCGACCAATTTCTCGTTTTATGTGGGACCCTAGTGTACCTTTGTTCCCCGGTGCCGATGATCCACGCCTATGAGCTACCAATATTCCCCGGTATCTATAAGGTGCCAATATTTAGATTAGGTTAGGTTCAAAGGGTTCAAAAGTGTAGGTTGAAAAGGTTTTAAAAATTCAGGTTTAAAGGGTAAAACAAAATTAGGTTCACAGGGTTAAAGGAATTTAGGTTCAAAGAGTTTTAAAAATAAGGTTCAAAGGGTTAAAAAAAATTAGGTTCAGTGGGTTTTAAAAAATAGGTTCAAATGGTTCAAAAAATGTAGGTTCAAAGGTTTCAAATAATTTAGGTTCAAAGGGTTCCTAAAATTTGGTTCAAAGGGATAACAAATTTAGGCTCACAGGGTTTTAAAAATTTGGGTTCAGAGTAAAAAACAACAACTTAGGTTCAAAGGGTTAAAAAAATGTAGGTTCAAAGGGTTTTTAAAAATTTGGTTATAAGGGTTCATAAAATTTAGGTTCAAAGGGTTCATGAAATTTAGGTTGAAAGGGTTCAAAAAGTTTAGGCTCAAAGGGTTCAAAACATTTAGGTTCAAAGGGTTCAAAGTATTTAGGTTCAAAGGGTTGAACAAATTTGGTTCAACGGGTTCAACAAATTTAAGTTCAAAGGGTTCAAACAAATTTAGGTTCAGTGTTCAAAAACTTTAGGTTCAGTGTTAAAAAAAAAATAGGTTCAATGGGTTCAAAAACTTTCGGTTCAGAGGGTTCAAAAGGGTTGAAAAAATTAGCAGAGATAACGGGAAACATTGGCACCGGGGAACATAGGTACCTTATAGGTGCCGGGAAACATTGGCACCGGGGAATATAGGTACCTTATAGGTGCCGGGGAACTTCGGCACCGGGGAACATAGGTACCTTATAGGTGCCGGGAAACATTGGCACCGGGGAACATAGGTACCTTATAGGTGCCGGGAAACATTGGCACCGGGGAATATAGGTACCTTATAGGGCCCGGGGGAATTTCGGCACGGGGAAATAGGTACCTTATAGGTCCCGGGAAACATTGGCACCGGGGAACATAGGTACCTTATAGGTGCCGGGAAAAATTGGCACGGGGAATATAGGTACCTTATAGGTGCCGGGAAACATTGGCACCGGGGAACATAGGTACCTTATAGGTGCCGGGAAACATTGGCACCGGGGAACATAGGTACCGAGGAACACCGGTACGCACCCCTATATAGTGGGGTGTCCCAAAATGCAAAAGTTTTGAAATGTTGCACGCTCGTGTGTTATTCCGGTTCTCTCATAGTAAAACAGTATTGCGTTTAAATTTTGGGCGAATTGAATAATTTTTAGGGGTCCCGACAAAGTGAACATTTAGGTGACGTGACTCGAATTTCAGGTTTTTTTAAATTTTCCCACTTTTTTCTCCCTCGGGTTATCAACATGGCAACAAGAGCTGCTAGTAATCTTTAGCTGATCGACAAGGCCCCAAATTTGATGAAATCACCGGAGCCCGGCTACCATCGAAAGAGCAGGCCCTCCCCCGTACTACCACCACCAACCGGGGGATGGAGAAGAGGGGTGAGCGGGAGCAGGAAGGCGGTGGTGGAGGAGGTTCTCCCTTCTGGTCGCGTGCCGGGATTCGACAACTACAGTAATACACGCGGCACGAAGCTGTCAAAGTGGTAAAGGCGTACAATGACTCAAGAAGAACAAGAACAAAGACAGGCCGAAACTTTCATATGGATGAGGAGATTTTCAAAGGAGACCTCCAAGAAATCTTCGACCTCGCACATCCTCCTCTCTCAACGGGTAGACGGAAGGACAAGGACAAGGAGTTCCTACGGAGTCAGAGAGAAGACAGAGGGGAATCATCCATGGCGGGAAATTTGACCTCGTGACAGCGAAGAAGGTGGAGAAGCAGGTCGAGCGCGGAACTCGACTCAAGCGGCCCCGGGAACATGAAGACAGCAACATTGCCAGGCTGACTGAAAGGCGGAAATCCCAAGCCAAAAGCAGAGCAGACAGCAGCAGAAGCTTGTGTCGACGACGTCATCACCGGCTCGTGGATCCCGAAGCCAGAGGAAAAAACTAAAAAACAGTCGCCATCGATCTCCGTGAAGGATCTTAACCTCATTTCAACTTGGGATCAAGAGGACGTTGTCGGTGCGGCAAGCAACGTCAACGTTCGCAGCTACCGCTCAAGTTCGTGGAATGGACATTGGGAAGTAGGGCGGTCTCGAAGAGCACGGTCCATCGAGCACGAATTGCGGGGAGAGAGCAAGCCCCCCGAGAAGATCTGGAACTACGGAACCAGGAGATACCTGAGAGGTTGGTCCTGCATTGGGACGGAAAACTCCTCCCGTCCCTCTCTGGCGGGTACGGAGGACCCCATCGCCGTCCTCCTCACAGGGGAAGATGACGCCGAGTTCCTTCTTGGGGTCCTGGCAAGCTCGGATTCGACTGGCAGAAACGTGGCTGCAGTGGTCTTGAAGGAGGTGGACGAAGCGGGCGTCAGGGACAAGATCATCGCCTTCTGTTTCGACACCACGGCTTCGAACACTGGGATGGTGCAAGGGACTTTTTCTTTGGTTGGCCTGCCCCATCATGTCCACGAGGTGATCCTCAAGGATGTCTTCGAAGCCAGCCTCGGCTCTTCCTCTGGTCCCGACATTGGAATCTTCAAACGACTCCGTGATCGAGGTCCTTCGTGGATTCCTCGCAGAGAGAGACGGTGGAAACACGGAGGACCTCGTAGAGTTCTTCGCCACCAATGACACTGGGCCCGCAAGCTGAAGGACGGACGCATTGGCCTTCCTGAAGGAGGCTCTGATGTCAAAGAACCATCCAGGGAGGACTATGAAGAACTTCTCCGTCTCTCCTACCCGTCCCTCGGAAAGTGAAGGGCCAGCCAAACCATTCCCCCGTCATGGAGCTCTCCATCAAGCCCGGTGGATGGCCAAGGCCATCTACTGCCCCAAGCTTCAGATGCTGAAATCCCAGCTGTCACTGACTGGTCGAGAGAAGGCCGGAGTGGAACGAGGGCCCTCTTCGTTGCTCTGGTGTACTGCAAGCAATGGCATGAGGCACCCATCTCTGTGAAAGCCGTTGAAGACGTGCTCTTCCTCGAGATCCTCAAGAATACCCTGACCAAACCGTTTCCAAGGCAGAAAAAGCCCGCGACGCCACTGTGGTACGTTTCCGAGGAAAACGCGGGACTGGCCTTTTTCGACTCAAGGATTGATGTGGAGGAGAAGAAGCAGATGGTCAAGGCATTGGACAAGCCGCCTCGAAGAAAGAAACTCAAGCGATTGGAGGGAAAAAAGATGAATATGTCTTCCTCCCTCTCGTCCTTCGTCACTTCGAAGACACGGTCCTTCTTTCAGAAACTCGACGCGGACGAGGGCTTCCTGGCAAAGGACCCGGCATTGTGGGAGGAGGACGACCGATTCAAGGACGCTCGGAAACAGGCACTTGGCCTCCGAGTGGTCAACAATGCCGCGGAGCGGGGCATCGCCCTAGTCCAGCGCTACCTGGGTTCCACGAAGTCGGCCGCACAGGAGAAGTATCTCCTCCAGTTAGTCCACCACCATCGGAAACTTGTGGGGCGGGAAAAGAAGGAGGACCTTCAAAAGAAGGCTTTCTGAATGGAAACAATGAAAACTGTCTGTTTTGGTTTCCTTATAAGTTTCTTTCTAAAAATGTGGGATGTTTTGAGTTTTTTCTTTGTTTTTGAAGGTTATTAGAAAATTGTTCAGTTTGTCGCGACTCCTAAATATTCTCCGAATTTCATCTAATTTCACGGGAACTCTTTTTATGCATGTGTGAACAGAAGTAAAACACGAGCAAGTGAAAAAAACATGTTTCATTTTTTCCCTCTATGATCTTGGGACACCCTACTATATAGGTACAGTAAAAGCCTTATAACTCGGCACGATAGGGGCTCTGGCCCTTGCCGAGTTATGCAATGTGCCGAGTTATGCAATGTCCTCCTCTGATATGGGTAAAAAAAAAATATATATATATATATATATACAAATAAAATAAATAAATAAAATAAATAAATAAATAAATAAATAAATAAATAAATAAATAAATAAATAAATAAATAAATAAATAAATAAATAAATAAATACAGTATTGTAAAAGCATAAAAACTACACTTACCAATGAACGGGTAGCAGCAGGCATGTAATTCAACTTTAATCACTTTATAATCACAACTCTGTACTGTATTGTATACAGTACTGTACCTGTACAACTTAATTTTACATCACTTGAGCACTTAATTACTGCAACACTATGCCCTGTCCATTAAACTCTACCTTCGACTGCGAGTGCATGGGAGGACACAGGGGGTGGCATGAGCCTCTAATCACAGGCATCATTATAAGAATCCTGCCTGCGCCACCACGGGCGAGGGCCAACCATCACAGCCCTCGAGTGAGCCTCCAGGGCCTACCATCCCACCCCTGGAGCTGACTGCCTACACGCGCTATAGGCATAGGTGTGTGTGAGAAGAAAAAAAATAAAATTAAAAAAAAAAAAATAAAAAAAAAAAATAAACTTGTCTTTGCCATGCCGAGTTATATCAAATTCCGAGTTATACAGTGCCGAGTTATAAGGGTTTTACTGTACTACCGTATGTATGTAATTTTGTAAAAGCGGGACATTCATCAAAGAATTATCAAAAAGTAGGACATTACAGTCCGGCCGTAAGGTTCAATTGTTTACATCATATCATTTTCATCAGGTAACTACTATAATCACATAATATTTAATGATCTTACCTATATAAAGTGATAAAATACTGGCGGCGTCGGTGACTGTGGTGTGGTCTATCTCTGATGAGCGTTCCTTGTCAACTGCTGAGAGAGCCGAGGCTGAGCAGCCAAGCTCAGTGTTGAGACTTGAGAGTGGAGACGCGTACGAGTAGCTAGTACAGGAATCAGACACGTCCGCTACAGGACATATCAAGTGTCGTTGGGTACTTCTTCTACAACATCGTCTAAATTTATCTCAATGCTCTACAGATTAACCCCTTCACTGCGGCTGGTACAAATACGGTCTCTCAGCTATCTAATGGTTCACTGCGGCTGGTACATATATGGTTTCTGTATTTAAACTGCGCGCTCAATGATATTATGGGTAAATATTCGTTGTGATAGGCTTGTATGGCAACAGTGTCAAGTGTTGCGATATAATAGAACCTCTTTTTCTGCTTGCGTGAGTTAGTGTGAGTAATAAGGTCAAGCGGTACAGTACGACGTGTTGACGCTGCCGCGCCTCCACTTCAATGGCGAGGCTAAATAGTCAAGATATTAAATATATTCTTGATGGATATAAAACAGAAGTATGAATGAATGAATGCATGAATGAATGAAGCATTTATGTACCAAAATAAGCTGTATTATGTTGAGTAGTAAGTAGTTTCATTGTGCGTCTGGCAGCACGGTCACGGCCCTGTTGCTGCACTCTGACGCAACTCTTCACTTAGCTGGTAGCCTCCACCAAGACCAAACATAGATTTTCTGGTATGGAATGAGCATCCTATTCATTTAGGCACTTTAAAATATTATCAGTAATTATGTTATATTTTAATTAAACCTGCCGCACAGGCCTATGAATTTGATATCCGCAGTGAAGGGGTTAATTCATTCGAAATAACACAAAATATAACATTCTTACACAAAAAAATCCACGTTAAATTAATATTCCCACAAAGATTTCCCACAAATTGCTTGCTTGAAATGTCCTCTCCCTCTCTCACAAGAGCTCCCACAAAAGCAAATTTGTCTCACAAATTTGTGGGAATTTCCTACGTGGCAACACTGGCCTAGCAGTACTCCAAGTACTTTACACGATAATTGATCACGTAAAGGAGTCTGAGTCGGAGATATCTTTTCCGACTCCAACTCTGGCCAAAAGTGGGCGACTCCGGCGACTGCGACTCGAATCCACACCCATGAATTAGAGAGGGTTTACTGTATGTAAAAAGTTTGGATCCCTCAGATATAACAAACTTTGGGATATAACGTCACCCACTTCCCACCAATTGGTTTATTATAGTGAGGGTTTACTGTATCTCCATTACATCCTGAAGCTGAGATTATAGTGCTCCATAAGGTAGTAAACGAGATATGACTGCATAGTTAAAACTATCTTTACCCCCAAAACCATTCAGGAACAAAGTTTTGTTCTCAAAACATGTTCTTGATAAAAACAAAAATGTATAGAAAAATATAGTTTAGTCTATAAAAGGAGTGAGTTAATAAAACAAATCTATACTCTCACCCAAAATATGATTATACTTTATAAAACTACGGTGTCCAGAATGTTGAAACGATCAATCAATCAATCATTGGGGGCATATGCCAGGGGACGCGTCGCCTCGCCCATCCTATGACGCCACTCCCGGGAATCACCACGCGCGAGCCCCAATGCAGGCTCCCTTCCCATAACAAGCCACTCTCGACAGGAAACATCAACTTGCCCCAGCCACGAGCCTTGTGGGAGCCCCCTTGGCCTCCTCCACACCGGATTGTCTCTTACAGATACAACCCGGTAGGAAGGATCGGTTTCAGAGTAGCGTGCCACATGCCCAAATAGCCGAAGTTGGCGCTGACGGACTATGCAGGTAATAGGCCTCAATTCAGTCTTACGGTGCAATCGCTGATATGACACGTAATCATTCCAGTAATACCCCATGATTCTGTGAAGACATTTATTACCAAAGGATTCGATTCGCCTCTTCACGTCGTTATTTAGTGTTCATGTCTCACATCCATAGAGTAAGACAGGGATCACAAGTAACTTGAAGATCCGGATCTTTGTCCTTCTGCACAGGTACCACCAACGCCAAATACTCGTGTTGAGCGAGTCCATAACACTGTGGGCTATGCCAATCAGCGGTAAGACTTCCTGACGTGACCCGCCGTCATTCTGGACTGCACTACCAAGGTATGTAAAACTTTCCAGGACAGTGTCTTCAAAACAAGGCGGCGGACGACGCAATTACCGGTCTACTCACAAACTTGCGCCGCCTACTTTCCCCCCAAAAAAAATGCAGGAGAAATGCAGACTAGGTTTCTTTTATGAAAGAAATCACTAGGAAAATGGCCCATAAATATTGTATCGAAAGGAGTGAATTTGACCCTGAAAAACAGCCAGAATGCATATTTTAACACCTTCAAAGACGTGGGCTACCAGGAGACTAGGCGGCCCCCGGACCCCCGGCCTATCAAGCAGACTCTTAGCAGAGCCATGCTTCGCTCGGCTTTCAATCAATCTCCACCTCCTACTTTCTTCATTCCAACTCCTACTTTAAAAGAAAATTAAAACACTGCCAAGATCTTAATGACTTAGCCGCATGCATGAACAGATTGTACCGTTTCATCTAATAAGCCTCCAAACACCTGGACCTAGGTTTTGAGCCAGGAGACATCCAAGTCCCAAAGGCTTTGCCTCCTCATGCAGCGACTCGAGAAACATCACCAGAACCTCCAGAATGATAATTGAATCAGTTAGGTAACACGTTGAGGGGGTGAAAATGGACGAGGACTGTGCGGATATTTTCTGAGACACTGAATATTTTTTCCTCACCATTATAGTCTAATTGGTACTTTTTCTAATAAAAAAAAAAATCCCCAGAAAACACATTAAAAACTGTCTTTGTTTGTAATTCTCATCACCAAATGCTAAGAACGTCATTTCCATTGATAACAATGTATCTCCATCAGAGAAAGCACTAAAACTTGGCCAGGAAAAAATAGTCTGTCACTCAGAAAACCAGGGAGGAAACAGAATTGTATAAAAACAAGTGTGCCCCGCCTCACATTCGACCGCCCGCTGCCGAGTGGTTCGCTCAGCCCCGCCCTGTCGGGATGATTAATACCCTAACCGAAACTAACCAAAAATCCTAACATGGGGGCTCAACCCCTTGTACCCCGTTGAGATTATTAACCGAACCGATCCCAACCTAACCTCTTAATGGGGGGGGGGGGCTGGGACTCCAGACGGGGAGGGTGTGTCTATATGCGCTATTAGACAACTATATAATTTCTTCAATATAAGTATAAGTTTTAAAGGTTACACGACAATTGATTAATACTGCACACTGCAGTAGGTTGTGGTGAAAATTTTCTAGTTTTTTATTTTTTCACCAAAACCTACTGCACAGTGCACAGTATAATGAGCAAAAAAAAATATAGAAAACATAAGTCATAGCGGTAGCTACAGGGCAGTTCTCCTCCATTATAACCGTTGAGGAAAAAACATAGCCATGCAGCCAAACGTGCCATCTCTAGGGTACCTGGAACTGTCGCCGTTTGGAATTCTCGCCAATGTCGGCGAGTGTTCCTTTTTTTCACGTCAGCAAAGTTCCAATTTTCGGAGACAATTCCAGTTCTTGATCTTGATATTACAGTACCCAATATATACATTTAATAAGCTTTTAACAGTGTTTCTGAATTCAAGGATTAAATACAACAATAAATTGATCAGTTAGGTTAGGTTAGGTAACCAATGTTTAGGTTAGGTTAACAAACTAGCGGAAGGGGGGTCTGGGGGGGCAGTTACCCCCATTTAAGTCAGGTTGTGCAACCATTGTCCATGTAGTTATTTTACTACACTGCAGTTTTATAGTGTTTTGGGACAATCGAAAAATGTGGTGCCCAATAATCAAATACATTATATTCGGTATTATTTTACACTAGGACAATAACACTACACAACTGGGAGTATGGGTTCTGCTTACCTTATTGAGATCTAAGAGACACTTTTTCTTTGAGTTTCCCGTCGCAAATCAATAGTTTCGGATATATGGAAGACTTTTTGGGGGAGGAATACGTTTGCTATATTTACAAAATGCTGGTTAAGGATAAGGATAAGTTAGGTTAGGTTAGTTTAAGTATAGGAATCAGAGGGGAAATCACCATAAAGCCTGTCGGATACCTAACAAAAATACCAAAAACTTTCCACCTCCATTTTTTCCTTTGAGTTTGCCAAACTTTAGTATTTTCCCCTTAGTTTTGCAAAAGTTTCAATTTTTCGGTTATTCTGGCTGTTTTCAGACAGGTTTTATAGTGATTTCCCCCCTGATTAGTATACTTAGGTTAGCTTATATCAGGTCAATCTGTAAATTTCGTCTTCCCACCCAAAACCCCCGCATTCCTACCAGGTCCCCTTGATCGTAGGGGGGGGTTGAGGGGTAGAAATAAACAGGGGCATTTTCGATCGTTTTTATGGTGATTTTCGTGTGAAATACATTAAAAAACGACGGAATATCATAGTTTGGTAATTATGGAGGAGAGTTTCACGTTCGTTTTCAGAGACACCAACTACTTTTTCTTGACCTACAATAGGTGCTTGTTCTAATGGTGCTAGTTTTATTTTGCGCAAACTATAAAAAAAAAAAAAAAAAAAAAAAAAAAAAAAAAAAAAAAAATTGAAACCTAACCTTATGTTTTAACCTAACCCAACCTAACCTTACAGGTTTTAAAGAAACCTAACCTAACCTTAACCACAAAATATTATTTTTTTTTTTTTTTTTTTTTTTTATTGAGCGCAACTAGAGTAGTAGTGTACAGTATACCGAGCCAAAAAAAAATTTGAATTCGTGAGTAGTAAGGTCTGTAGCGTACGTGAAACTCTCCTCCATATTAACCCATAGGGTATTTTGACCACCAAAGTGATTATGGTCCTACTAGATTAAAAAAAAATCCCTATATTCTTTTCTTTTTTATCTATTACAAGTGGAACTATCGCCGAAAGTTTCCGCGTCGGCGAATGTTCCACCGTCGTCGAGTTCTTGGTGTTTCGGCGAGAATTCCTATTGGCGACAGTTCCATAAACCACCTCTAGCCAATCGAGACGCAAGATAGCTTTCCATTTCTTTCCCCGAACACGGTTTGCCACCACCAGATATGTACAGAAATATCAGTCATCCAGTCACTCACCTCTTGCACTTCCTAGATCTTTACCCTCTTTATCAACACTACTATTGTCTCTCTTGCACACGGTGCACTAAAAACACATGATGATGAACACAGTACACTGTACACATGCGCGTCACACTACTCACGAGGCAACTGTAATGTATGTAAACAAACAACACAACAGGCAGAAAGCTACGGAACATTGGCGTCACTACGGCACACGCGGCATGCCTATAAAACCACAGAATGATGTAACATTAAACTATGATCTTATCTTGATCAGATTGACAAAGCTAAAGGATAAATGAAATATAAACTGTCTTTATTGCAATTCAATGTGACTATATATCTTTGCCGAGATTACCCCAAATATTATTTCCTTCAAAGGCATGAATTTCTTTAGAATTTCTTTTAATTTATGAATTTCCTGAGAAATTTCTTTGTAAGGGCCAAATTTATAAAATAATAAGATAAGTTCCTTAAAAAGCGGAAGCACTACCGACGCCCATGGGTGCGCTGATGCCATATAATCATATTCATTGAAAATTTCTGCCAAACCGGGCGTTTCACTGCCAGACATTAAAATGCCAAAACCCCGCACATCAACAGTAAAAACAGTCATCCATACAGCACACGCGACCACTTGTGATTAGGGGTACAATCAGATCACGTTCTCGTCAACGTCTTCATTAAACTATGACTTCGTCAGCCATAGAAACTTTCATTCCCTTGTAGTAAGCCCTATATATGTCCTACCCAAATCACAAGGTCCCCTCCACCTCGACAGCTTGCTGCTATACTACTCAGCCTAACTCAGAGAAGACTGAACGTGACTGATTATAATTGATTAATGCACTCACAGCCTCACACTCGCACCTCGCTCCCGGGCCCCGTGATGTCCCTGTCAGGAACGCGTCACAGGTCACAGGAACTCACGTGTCAAAGGCGCCTTGAGGCATGTGGTTTGTATAAAGTGCCTTAGCTATTTCATCATATTCCTTTCCATAATTTTTTTTTCCCTCTTACTGTTTCATAAAAGATTTGTGTTACTTCAACTTTTTCTATATAGGCCTGCGTAGGCCTACTGAGTCCTCCATAGTTTTTCTATTTCCTTTTCCACACAAGCCTTTCCATTTCTTTCCATAATTTCCAAGAAAGTAGCTACTTTGTCATTTTTTAGTGCAACTTTTTACATTTCTCGTTATGATAAAACGAGCGTTTAGTGGGATTTTTTTTTATTCACTCAGATAAAAAAGATGCCACAACTATTTTGAGTTAACATCTAGTTGTGAATTTTAATTTCACGTTGCTTCAAAGAGCGTGTGTGTTTAAGTCACTAATTCTATGGTCATGCCATCAAATTAAGTTTTGAGGTGTAATAACTAATACATAGCTACTCTTATTCGATTATAAATTAAGAAGAAATTGTCTGAGTAAAAAGTAGTAATACGAGTGTGTGCTTTTTCTTAGAAGTAGATTGGTTTACCCAAAAATTCCCTCTGTTATAATGCTCTGCACTTTACGAATAAGACCCTTACAGGCCAGAGCAATGATACTTACATTTCCACAAAGGCGTAAGAATACCATCTTCCATCCATCTGCACCTAACCATTGACCAGCATTTCACATCTTTTAATAAGTGTTTACACCACTTAAGCGGATCTAGAAAGGTGGTTGGGAGGTAGACACTTCCCTCCTGAATAAGGGATCAAGAATCATTTAGAGCTACAAAGAAGTACTGTCCTTGTAGAAATATAGACCACAGGCTCCCAAATCACAGATGTAACCGAAAGGAAAGTCACACAGTTAACCTACGGATCATGGTGTAAATGGAGATCTGAGCTTTAAAAATCTAAACATTGAAATTACGACACCAAATTTATAGTTCTTTGGGTCATTAAAGAAAAGTTGTTGTAAATTGTAAGTTAACAATTTACAGCAGTTCGGAGAAATATACTTTAATATTTTTATGATAAAAGTGGAGCCGCAAAAATTTCATGTAAACTAAAGGAATACATATTCTTAGTGCAAATCCTTGAATCGTCCATATCGACACAACATACAACACAATAGAACAGCCACACACAATACGCCAATCCATCTCAGAAACAATAAAATCCTATTCATCAAAACTTATCCAGTAGAACCATAGCAGCGATGATAATAGCGTTAAAAGAATAATGAACAACTAAACCTGTAGCTTCTGTCTTCCTGAAGCTTCTAACGCCACCAAAAAAGTCAGAAACCAGAGTAAACATACTTTATTGGGTGGCGTGCAGTCTCTTATTCCTGCCTTACCTGTTGCTGCCCGCCTTGTCAGATTGTGCCGTGAGGGGGGTGCGGGAATGCTCGGTCTTTGCAGTCGAGGCAGCTGGCGACGAGGACTTTACTGGCGTCTCACTCTTGGATTTCCGACGAGGCGATTCTGAAATGAAGGATGCATTAGTTTCTTTTATCGATATATGAATACTCACCATTTTGTATTGTTACATTTAACGAATCTTTTTTCTATCCAAACAAAGCAAACCAGCTGCACGGTTGAGTTCCAGCTCCTTGCTATGCATGGAACTGAACAATAAGACAACTTTTGCATCTAATGTTCTACTAGGTACCTACTTAACGGTAAGTATACTAGAAAGTTCAATTACATAATATAAATTCATTGTGTTTCTTTTAGAGAACTCATAATGAACACAAACCCTATCGTGACCAGCTACCCTCAGATACTGAATACCCACACAACTAACTTTGTGAGCTTAAATGGCAAATACTTAAATTTGAAATCCACACCAAGTATTATTAAAGGTTTGTATGCACAAGGTAATGGTCATTGTTGATATAAGTAAATAACAGAAAACTAACAGAAAAAGATTACAAAGGATTACAAAGGAAACACAAACCGCAACAGACCAATAGGTCCTTACAAGGCTGTTTGCTTTAAATACACTACACTAACTAGATAATAAGAGCGAAAGGATAGGAAAGTAGAAGGCTCCTCCCCACCCACCCATCCATCCCTCCAGCCGAAGCTGGCCGGAAATGAAGTGATACCATGCAATATAGAAAAACTGCATGGAATTTGTGAGGAAAGTTGAAAGCTGTAATCTATGGCTAACTACTACTAGTTTGTGGGGGTAGGTTTAGTGCTTGATAGATAGGTCATGTTATGTGTGTTTTGTAATGGGGGGAACACATTTGTGGAGGTTCAAGGGTGGTGCGGCACCCTTTGCCTGGCGCTTTCTTGGGAGGCAGCAGTCAATCAGGCCCCAGCTCCGTTCGATCCACTGCGGATTGTGTACTTTCCATGTAGGACGCCGTACACTCCAATGCCTCCTGCGGCAGTGACCCCTGCTACCTTAAATCCCAATGGTGGTCACTAACTGTCAGGATCCTTACTGATCCACAGCCCGTCACAGGTCGAGAGTAGTAGTGGTAACCGTTAACTCGGGGCTATCTGTGTGTGTCATGAGGTCTAATGTATGTTGGTGTAGGCTCAGTGTGGAAGTTCAAGGGTGGTGCGGCAGCCTTGCCTGGCCTTTCTTGGGGGCAGCAGTCAATCAGGGCCCAGCTCCGTTCAATCCACTGCGGTAGTGCATTTTCCCAAGTAGGACGCCGTGCACTTCGATGCCTCCTGCAGCAGGGGACCCCTGGTATATAAATCCCGATGGTGGTCACTAACTGTCGGGGCCCTTACTGAACCACAACCCGTCACAGGTCAAAAGTTGTAGTAGTGACCGTTTACTCGGGGCTGTTGAGACTTTATGGGAGTGGTTGTGTAGACGCGACTCGCAATAAATTTCCGCAATGAGAGTAAGCTCAGAGGCTCGCAGATAAATTTATTATTCCGAGATAAACAGTGAAAACCCGGGGGATTTGATATGAAATATTATAAAGGGCCCGATTTTTAAATGATTCTATTGTATTTGAGTTACTACGTCTGAGGGCAGCCCATTCCATACGTTTACAACACGGTTGGTGAAGAAGTATTTTGCTTCGTTCGTTAAAAACCCGTTTCCTGCTTATTTTAAATCCGTTGTTTCTAGTTGAGCTTGACCGGTCTAGTGTGAAAAGATTTTCTGGGACAAACATTCGTAAACCCTTTTGAAGATTTTAAAGACTTCGATGAGGTCACCTCTTATCCTTCTTTTTGTTAGTGGGAATAAGTTAAGTTCTTTGAGCCGATTTTCGTACGATTTATTACGCAATCTAGGTATCATTTTGGTTACTCTGCGCTGTATTTTTTCTAGTTTATCTATGTCCTTTTTATAATAAGGTGACCAGAAATGTACACAGTATTCTAGATGGGGGCGAACAAGCGAGTTAAAAAGATGAGTATAACTTTTTCAGATTTGAAACTGAAAGTTCGTCCAATAAAGCCAACCAATTTATTTGCATTTTACTACCTCTTTTAATTTGGTTTATGGTTGAGATCTTTCGAGGTTATAACCCCCTAATCTTTTTCTTTATCAACACTTGTTAGTTGGAAATCGTTCATCACGTAACTTTTAGAGGGTTGTTTTTACCGATATGTAGTACATGACATTTGTCAAGGTTAAAATTCTTTTGCCATGTTTTTGGACCATTCTGTTAGCGTGTTTAAGTCGTTTGTGTGAGTTGGCGCTGAGATTCTGCAGGGGCTATGTTGTGTTTTTCGTGTCATCAGCAAATTTCGATATTCTGCATGTGATTCCCTCATCAATGTCATTTATATATATTAGGAACAGGATAGGTCCGAGAACTGACCCTTTGAGGAACGCCACTATTAACACTGTCCAGTCAGAAGAATTTCCATTTATTACCACCCTTTGTTTACGATTTGACAGCCAGATTTCTATCCAATTTGAAAGATGGCCTGTTATACCATGAGCTTTTACTTTGCTAATGAGACGCTTATGGGGAAACTTTGGTCGAACGCTTTTTGAAAATTGAGGTAAACTACGTCTATTTGCCCTCGTGTTGTCGTACATTTTGAATAAAATTGTAAAAATAAAGTAAGTTTGAGAGGCATGAGCGTTTATTTCTGAATCCAGGGCTGCGAATCTTTAATTATGTCATTTTCTTTTAAGAACTTAACGATTTTGTCTCTTATGAAAGGATTCCATTAATTTCCAGCAACTGATGTTAAACTGATTGGACGTAGTTTCCGGGGTGCGACTTGCTTCCTTTTTTTAAAAATGGGTGTGACATTTGCTAGTTTCCATTCGCACGGTACATTTCCGGTGAGTAAAGACTTATTAAATATGATGGAAAGTGGTTTTACTATTTCGTTCTTTGCTTCTTTTAATATGCGTGGCGAAATTTTGTCAGGACCAGGAGCTTTGTTAATTTTCATGTTCCTTATCGCGAGCAAAATGTCACATTCCTCAAAGGTTAATGAGCTGAGGCAAGTACCTTTATTCTGGGTTTTTGGGATGGGTTGATTTTGCGTGGTGTTTTCTACTGTGAAGACTGATGCAATAAAAAGTTATTTAGAGTATCCGCCATAGATGTTTCATTTTCTGTGTGTTCGCCATTTTCCACATCCAAAGTTTCCTGACCCAACTTCGCCATAGCCAACATATCGTTGACGTCATTACTTTTTCTTTTAACATAGCTGTAGAATTCTTTAGGGGTTGATTTGCTCATTTCGGCAATACGTACTTCAAAATTTTTCTTGCTCTGCTTAATAAGTTTTTTCGTATTTCGTCTAATTCTGTCGAGATCGCGTTTGTCATCTTATTTTGTGTTTCTTTGTGTTTTTCATATGCACACATTTTAGCTGCAAGGCTGTCCTTGATTTCATGGGTTCACCATTTCGGTTTAATGTTTTGAAATGATCGCCTATATCGCATCGATATTGAGGATTGTATTGCTAAGTTAAGCTTACCGGTGAATTCATGCCATGCTACATTTATGTCGTTACTTTCTGAGATAACATTCCAATCGGTGTTCGTTAAGATTCTTTTTAGTTTTCTGAAGTCTGCCTTTCGATAGTCAAGAATTTCTTCTTTACTTTCGACTTCGCTTGTCTTACTGATGTTAATACTGCAAGTAATCGCCCGGTGGTCACTGTTACTAAATTCGGATCCGACGTTAACGTTACTGACAAGATTTTCGTTAGTTGTGAAAATAAGACCTAGAATATTATCGCCTCTTGTTGGTTGATCCACGTGTTGGTATAAAGCACTTTCTTGGAGATTTGAATAGAGAGTGTGCCCCGAATGTGTTGTAAGCGAGGCGCCCCAACTAGTTACGGGTATATTAAAATCACCGAATATTACGCTTTGGTTTTGAGAACTAATTCCGCTATTTGTTCATAGAGTTCTTCGTCAATTGTATTTGTTTGAGCTGGAGGTCGAAAAAACAAGGCCAATTACTACTTTTTGAGAATGACGATTTAGTTGAACGAAAATTACATTACTGTTATCAGTTTCGTGCTTAGATACTACAAGGGGATGAAGGCAAGACTTTATATACAACAATACACCTCCTCCTGCTCTTCGAAGTCTTTCTGAACTTAATAAGTTATACCCCGGTATCGCAAATTCAGCCAAAAAATCTCTATTGGTCTATTGGTCATTGGAATTTCCGAGTCATGGATAGATATCCATGACTCGGAAATTCCAATGATGTCGTATTGTTCTGAATAAACTAGTTCCTCTAGATCATGAAATTTATTACGTATACTACGGGCATTAAAGTAACAAGCTTTAATATCGGGATGGGTAGTTGGGGCTTTGCGGAACTAGATTTTGGTACTTTGTGCGAACGAGAACTTACATTACGGGAACGAAAGCTTAGGTTGTTGTCGGAACCTCTACCTGTTGGGAGTTTTTTGGTTTGTAGTTAGTTACCGCGTCATTGAGGAGCCTACCGAGTCGTGCAGAACCAACTGAATTTAAGTGGAGACCATCGTTTCGGAAAAGAATCGGTTGGTTAAGATATTAGATAAAACTCTCGTGTAACAGGCTGAGTAATGTACACGTAGGCCTATTCACCAGAAGGACGGCGGCGGGGTGTTCTTTGCAGGTGTAAGGGAATCGATATAGATAAGTCACTTCCACATCCACATTCTCGAACAAGGACAACGATGATAATTATTTATAAGAATTCGCGAAATTCATTTGACTGAAACTTGACGAGTTGAAGAAATCGTCAAATCAAAATGGGACAACTTCTCTCTCTCTCTCTCTTTCTGTGTGGGTATGCGTGTGCGTGCGTGAGTGCGTGAGGGTGTGTGTTTGAGTCCTGTGTCCAGCCTCGCTCTGTAATGAATGTCCTGCCGGCATTTGCTTATCATACACAATTTATAATTTTGCAGAAAAATGCGTTGACACACACACACACACACACACACATGCACAGGCTATGTGGTCTGATCGGATGCGCCTCCGCGTTCAGTAGGTCAGTGGTTCAAGCCGCTGACAGCACAGGTTGTTACTGTTCCCCTTGAGCAAGGGAAAGGGTGTGTGTGGTGTATGAGGTCCCAGCCTTAAGCTAGCAATCGTAATTCCAGCTCGCGTGGGCAAGACCGTGGGACACACACACACACACACACACACACACACACACACACACACACACAACACACACACACACCGTGACTATTTATCAATAGTTTAGCAGATAGATATACACATTGAACAATTTGAATTTTACCTCCACCAAAACGCATGATTGAGAAAATTACTATAAAATATACCGAAAATATAAAAAAAAACGAAAGACAAGCACTAAAAAAATATAAATTAATAAACCTTTCACATAATTATATAAAGCTAACATCTTGCTTAAAAAAAGACAAAAACTTTGTGTAGGAGGAAGAGGAAGAAGGAGGTCTGAATACTACAGAAGGCCCAGGAGGTTGGCGGGGCATTAATCTTTACATTCACTCCCCATTCACTCTCCTTTATAGGGATGGTGGGGGAGGTGTGCCGCCGTCCTGCCCCGTCCAACAAAGAATATATGGTGAATACACAAGACCTAATCCGTCCGAAGAAGAAAACAAAATACGATACATTCATCAAGTGTCGAGTATGTAGAGACGAGCATTTTTCATCTTCCTGATTGCATCATCTTTCATGATTCCTGATAAAGACTGCAATTGTCGGCACTGCTACGTTTGTTCTTTTTCTTTTTTGTTACGACATTCAAAGCCCTCAGAGGCGCACATCTCCAGATGTCAGTGACCTCCAGGGGGGGGTCCCGTTTTTTCCCCCGGGTCGCACCAAGCGAAGGAATCTCCAACCTTATCCTGCCAAGGCGGACAGACCAGAGCGAGGCGAGAGCGGGGAAGAGAGAGGGGGGGGAGAGAGAGAGAGAGAAGAGGAGAGAGAGAGAGAAAGAGGGGAAAGGGGGAGAGAAGGAGAGGGGGAGCGAGAGAACCTTTACCTCTTATCCAATCTTGCCCCCGGGTTTCTGCCCCCCCCGTGACCTCAACCAAAACCTCCTTGGCGCCCAGGAGGAAATTTTACCCGACCTCCTTCACGAGCCCGGCACCCCTCCCCCCCGAGGGCCCCAGGGGCTGACCAACCCTCCCACTGCTCCCCCCAAGAGGTCAGCAGCGAAGCGTGTGGCTCCGAAAAAGGAACAGAGAACTGACGTAAAAAATATCTTGGTATCAGTCTTTCTATTTGTTACTACTACAACTACTACTGCTACTACTACTACTACTACTACTGTACTACTACTACTACTGCTGCTGCCAACACCACCACCACTAGCACTGCCACCAGCATCGCTACTATAAAAAAAATATATATATACCACTGCTACCACCACCACTACTACCACTGCCACCACTATTACTGCCCCCACCACCACCACTATTATTACTATCATTACCACCACCACTATTACTATACTACTACTACCGCCAATATCCCTGCTGCTGCTTTAGTGCTAGCATTACAATCACCAGCTCATTACTGCTATCAATATTTATCGTGGTGAATGTATATAGCACTACTTTCGT
The DNA here is from genome assembly GCA_016584305.1 of Chionoecetes opilio. Lineage (NCBI taxonomy): Eukaryota > Metazoa > Arthropoda > Malacostraca > Decapoda > Majidae > Chionoecetes > Chionoecetes opilio. The sequence continues at coordinate 238,408 of JACEEZ010020338.1, forward strand.
GTTAACTATTCGCGGTTGCAACAAAAAACGCGATGCATGGTGATAAGGCGACGCATCAACAATGGATATGAACTATATATAGTTAGTCTGTCAGTTTGTTTGTCTGTCTATATATCTATCTGTCTGTCTGTCTATCTGCTTGTATGTCTGTGCGTTGTCTTCGGTAAGTCTGTTTAAGCGTGTGGCAGTTGATGTGAATAATAATTGTAATCGCTAAGACACCGAAATCTCGCAAAGAAAGACGCACGGAATGAAGAAACTAGAATAGAAGAATAGAAAGCGAAAGGGAATAAAAGGCGAAAAGTAGAGGAAGTAAAGGGAGAGGATTGATATGAAGAAAAAACCCCAGCAAAAATAAGTAGGGGGAGAAGCGTAAGAGGTCTCATTGTCAATCATGCTGTATATATACGTGTGTCTGTGCGTGTGCGTGTGCGTGTGCGTGTGTGTGTGTGTGTGTGCGTGCGTGTGCGTGTGTGTGTGTGTTATGTATCAGTATTGCAGCATTATTGTAGATAGTAACATGGTGGTGGTGGTGATGGAGGCTGCAGGGTGGGTGTTGAGAAGCAGTATATACGTAGATGTGGTAGAGGCGGGATCAGTGGTGGTGGTGGTGGTGGTGGTGGTGGGAGTGCGGGCGGGCGGGGTGGTCCAGCGGAGCATCGCCTGGTGTGGTCGTCCTCATAATGGTGAAGGGAGAAAGTGCCCGCCTATAGTACTGATCCTCATCCACCTCCTACGATGTGCAAAGGGGATTTTATGCTCGACCCAGCCATCTATGGGACGATGGGGCGTGGGTAGAGAGGATCAGAGGATTACAAAGGTTTTATAGTTATCAGCAGATCCACTGACTGATGGCATATTCTTTGCATCACGCTATGTTACAATTGAGACACGGGTGAAGGAGCAGGGAGAGGTACTATACAAGGTACTATATGATTTGTCTACTACCAAACTAAGATTATTTAGGCCGTCCACTGTAAGGTCTCTCTCTCTCTCTCCCTCTCTCTACTCTCTCTCTCGTCGTCTCTCACTTCCTCCTCTCTCTCTTCTCTCTCTCGATCTCGATCCCTCATCCTCTCCTCTCCGTCTGTCTTGCTTCTCGCTTCGTCTCTCTCTTCCTCTCTTCTCTCATCTCCTCTCTCCTCATCTCTCTCTCCTCCTACTCTCCAAGTTGCCGTCTCGCCATCTCACCTCGGCTCCTCATTCATTCTCAAAACACACACACACACCCACACACATATACACACACACACACTTTGCCAGCCTACAGAGCCTACTAACAACGTGTTCGCCTTTTACTTAGCAGTCAAATATGGAAGAGGAGGAGGAGAAAATGATGGCGGTGATGACAGTGAAAAAGATGATAAATTAAAGTCTGTTTAAAGAACCAAATCATGAAATCATGTAGATCTTGTCTACTACACGCCACACGCACATACGCACTACGTTCTGCAAGTCCACACACGTGACACGTACTTTTCCAAAGACCGTTATCTGTTTGCTCCACCTAACATTGTGTGGATGCGGGTTCAAAGCCTGCGCAAGTTTTTTGCTAACAGATCGACGTTCTGTTATCTGCTCCGCCTGCCTATGGAACAGGAGTATAGTTTGTATATTGTGCGAGGCTCCCACAACTTTCCCCATTGATCGGTCTGTATAAGCTCCGAGTCTAAGCTCTCTCCGATAGAGAAATAAGTAGATGGCAATCACGAATGCAACGCACAATCAAGACCGTGGTAAATAACGCGCGCGCGCGCACGCACACACTACACACACACACACCACACTTGCACACACCACCACACCACACACAACACACACACACTGCCACACCACACACACACACACACACAGCCGCTCACACATCACACACACACACACACACGCACCACACACACACACAACACACACACACACAGACACACAGATCACGACCACACACTCACACACAGCACAAGGGCACCACACCACCACACCACCACACACACACATCACACAAAACACACACACACAACCCACACCACACACACACACACACACACACACCACACACACACACACACACACACACACACACACACACTCCTAACACACACACACACCGACCGGCACACACACACACACAGACTACGCAAACCACACACACACACACACACACATCACTATCTCCCCCACAACACACACACATCCCACACACATACACACACCAGCACATACACACACACACACACACAACAAAAACCACACACTTCACACACACACACACCACCACACACACCTTTTACCACCCACACACATCTCACAACACACACACACACACCACACACACTCCTACACACACACACACACACAATCACACACACACACACACATCCCACACGACACACTACACCACACACACAACCCACACCACACACACATCACCACCACACACACACCCACGCAACACAAACACACACACACACACTCCACACACACACATCACACACACAACACACACCATCACGACACCCCACCACAACACCTGCACACCTACACCACACACATCACACACACACACACACACTACCTACACTACTACACGACACACCACACACAGACAATACACACACACCACACACACACACACACCACACACACTGACCACACCACTCACACCTACACACACCACACACAACACCAACCCACACACATCACACACACTCAACACACACTATTGAAATGCAATTAAACTAACACCCACACTTGCACCACACACACACACACACTACACCACACACACAAAACACACACCCATATCTCACACAGCACCGACACACACAACACCACCACAGCCATGTTACACACACACACTACACACCACACACTACAACCCACACACACACACACGACACACACACACATATTACACCCACACACAACACACACATCCACACACAGACTCACACACACACACACCACACCAAATGCACACCACACACACACACACACACACCACACACATCCACACACACACACACACACACACACACACACACACACACACACACACACGAGTCAAGCATACCAAAATCCCGTCTCACCACAGGGGACGGACGCACATCCTCCAAAACAAGTTTCTGAAATGAATGGACCACCAATGTTCTGTTTTGTCCTTGGAAGGCGTGATGAGGGAAGGAAGGAGGGAAGTAGTCAGTGAAGAGAGAAGAGAAGGCTTATGAGAAGACTGAGGAAGACAAGGAGAAGGATAAACTAGGGTGGCACGAAAGACGATCAGATATGGAGAAGGTGGACGAGGTTGTGAGGGAAGGTTGTGCAGGTCGCTGGTGACCGAGGGATGTGGAGAGAAATAATTGAATGACGTGAGGGAGATGAGATCAAACGACGGCGATAAAGGATGACTGAGTGAAGACGCGATCAATATATTTGAGGGAGGAATGAAGTGCGTACTATTGAAATAAATGAAATAAATGGTGGAGAATAGATAGAGAGAGAGAGAGTAGAGAGATAGATAGAGAGAGAGAGAGAGGAGAGAAGAGAAGAGAGATAGAGAGAGAGAGAGAGAGAGAGAGAGAGAGAGAGAGAGAGAGAGAGGAGAGAGAGAGAGAGAGGAGAGAAGAGAGACGAGAGAGAGAGAGAGAGAGAGAGATGAGGAGAGAGAGAGGAGAGAGGAGAGAGAGAGACGAGAGAGAGAGAGAGAGACGAGAGAGAGAGAGAGAGGAGAGAGAGAGAGAGAGAGAGGAGAGAGAGAGACGAGAGAAGAGAGAGAGAGAGAGAGAGAGATATGAGGAGAGAGAGAGAGAGAGAGAGAGAGAGAGCTCTACGCCTTTTCCGGCGTACCCGGGCAGGGTGTGGGGGCGTATATTTACCTATTCTTGACAGGCGTGGCGGGGAAGGTCGGTGGGGGCGGCTGGGGCAGGAGGAGGTAGGTATGATAGGGAGGGAATGAGGGAGAGATGGAAGAGCAGGAAAGGAAGTATAGGGAGGGAGTGGGGAGAGGCAGGTAGGAGGAAGGGCGAAGTCTTTTTCTCCAGGTGTTCCACTGACGTCATTTTATACATACACACACACACATGGAGGAAGTGAATGTCCTTCGTACCCAGAGCAAGGTCGCAAGGATATGGAGGAGGAGAGGGAGGAGAATGATGATGGGGAAGGAACACAAAAGAAGAACAAGCAGCAACAGACCCTTGGTTCTTGAAAGGCTGTTTGTGATAACCTACACTATATAGCTATTCTAAAGTTAGAGACATATGACAGTAAAGGCAAAGGCTCCTTCCCACCCTCCAATCCTTCCAACATGGAAAAATTGCAAGTAAATTTTCTATAAGAGCAAGACAAACTATATAGAATCACTACTTATGCTACTACCTCATACACGTTGCAAGACACAGCAACAAATCCATAAAAGCCACATCTAATTGGTACATTTGGAAATGCTATTGTGATATGATCGTTCTGGATTGGAGTCGAAGTAATTAATTATATTAATTAATTATCTAATCTGTTTTTTAAAGTGGTAACTGTCATACTGTCAAAGATATTGGAAGACAGAGTATTCCAGCCGTTTACGGCCCGATTGAAGGAGACGTGCTTGGCTTGTTTGATGAAAATCTTTTACTTTTTTCAAGCCGTGACTTGTATTTGATCGCTCCACTGTAAAATAATGTTCTGCACTGATATGAAAGCCTTTGAATATTTTGAACACTACTTTAAGATCACCTCACATTCTTCGTTTTGATAGACTGAATAAATTGAATGATCTAAGTCTTTCTTCGTAAGACATATTTCTCAAGTGATTAATTATCTCTGTAATTCTACCTCGTACTCTCTGTAACCTGTTTATGTCCTTCGTACAATATGGTGACCAAAAATGTGAGCAGTACTCAAGATTGGGTTGTGTCAGCGAGTTATACAGTTTTAATATGTACATCTGATTTATTTTCGAAAGCACGTCCAATAAAAGCGATAATTTGTTTAGCGGTTTTGACTACCTCCAAGCAATGCTGACTGGCCTTTCACTTGCTTGAAAACATGATTCAGAGATCCTTTTCCTTATTCACCGCAGAAAGCTGTTGGTCAGTCAACAAATACTGCACGCAATCGTTACTGCTTACAAGCTGCAATACTTTACACTTATCTACATTAAATTTAATTTGCCATTCGTTGGCCCAACAAGCTAATTGAGTCTAGTCTCGAGTCTAGGTCTAACTGCAAAATTTATAAGTGTTGATACTCTACTGGTAGTTTCAGAGTCGTCGACAAATTTTCATATTTTGCAAAAGAAGATGAGGAGGAAGAGAAGGAAGAAACTGGACGAGATGGATGATCATGCAAATGACTTGAAAACTGGTTAGATCTGGAAGACAAAAAAAAAAGAAGCAGTAGACAAAGGAAGAGGAGGTGATGAATGAGGATGACGCAGTAGTTATGGCAGTGTGGTGTAGCTTGTACAACCACGCTGAGAAAACACACACACACACACACATATATCAACACCCCCCCCCACTGAGTCTTTCTTTGCCCTTTAACCTGCCATAACCATACCCCCATAACCAAAACCACAACCAATCACTGTACTGGTTGTAATAATCGTGCCGTCACCATGACCAACCACCACCGCCAACACCACCACAGTCATCACCATCACCACCACTTTCTTCACCATCCCCACCACCTTTCACACCACCACCGCCTACACCACCACCTCATCACCATCACACCACCTTCCACACAACCAGTCTTCACCATCACCACCACCTTTCACATCACCATCACCACCACTCTCACCATCACCACCACTGTCATCACCATCACCACCACTGTCATCACCTTCACTACCACTGTCACCACCTTTCACACTACCACTGTCATCACCATCACCACCTTTCACACCACCAATGTCATCACCATGACCACCACCTTTCACACCACCACTGTCATCACCATCACCACCTTTCACACCACCACTGTCTCATTACCATCACTACTTTTCACACCACCAGTCATCACCATCGCCACCACTGTCATCACCATCACCACCACTTTCTTCCCCATCCCCACCACTGTTATCACCATCACCACCACAAGTACCTACCTTTTTGCCTCAAGTTTTCGCACACAATAACACACACCTTCGTAGCGACGCCTCCATCACGCCCACAAACATAGTACGACTTTCATCAGGCGACCCTGGGACACCTCTGACTCGATCCGATCCGGGAAGGGATTCAAAGCCGGCATAAATCAGGTTCGTATGCAAAATCGATACATCTACATAGCGGGCCTCGGACTCCTCTGTCCTCTAACTCTAACTGAACCGGAAAGGGGATCAGAAGTCATGGATCAGGTTCGGATGCAAGATCGAAACTGTTTTAAAATATGTTTCAAATTGCTAAGTGTTTATTTTTTCAGTGCTGCTATTTGAAATGAATGAAAGATATATGATTGTGATTGATTATGAGATTGAAAAGAGGCAGGTCGAAAGAGTGAGGGATGGAGGAGAGAGAATAGATGATAGAGGGAAGGAAGCAGAGAGGGAGGGAAGGAGGGTGAGAAGGAGGGAAGGAGGGAGGAAGCAGGTGGTGTAGACCGGATTGGGCATCACCTTATACGACACCTGGCCGTCGCTGCTTCCAGTATTTCTCTCGGCAAATCTTATTGGAGGCTGTGAGCTTTTCTTCGCTGGGTGGGGCACGACGATGCCCGCCCCGCCCACCACGCCGCGACCCCACGGAACATGACCAACGCCGTGCCACCGAGCGACCCCACCTCACTGCCGACATTAACGGGTGCCAGGAACTCCTAAAGAAACGAACACAACAGACTTAAATCCAACGCGCGCAATCACACCACCTTGGAGGGAGCGAGAACCCAATAACATCGCAGACAAGGGATTACGTTGAACTGTATTATGATGAAACAGACAAGCATGGCCTTCAGAATCTCAAGGTAACCCCTAAAATTACGTGCGTGTCAGAAGAAACTGAGGCTTGAGAAAAATTTCGTGGAGTAATGGCCACGTCTCGCCTACCTCGACGCCTGTTCAGCCCTGACACACACACACAGGACCTCACACCACCTCACTCACCACTCGATACGACCCTCACAAACCACCGTCCACCACTGCTTCTACTGTCCTCCTACTTCACAAAGCCCGAGTGCCCGTGTTTTGCCGTTAGTCACAGCGTTCATAATACCCGAGTGCGGCGTCCCCTACTGGTTTATGGCCTCAACGTGTCGCCTCTTAGCACACTTGTCTGGTTGGACGCTCTGTATGCCATCGATAGACAGCCTCACGCCGTTACCGTCCTCGTAACAACGCCGGCTGATTCTTAATTTTCCGTTATTGTTCCTAAACTATCGATGTGTCACAAGCACTCTACATCCGGTTCTCGTATTCATAGACACACACAAAAGAAGGATATAGAAGTAAATGACATATTCGAGAAGAAAAAAAACGGCAAGGAATTCAATTATTTTTTTTCTCCTCCGTACCTACTTTTACATTCTCACTCGCGACAAAAAAGAAACTGAAAAAAACTCTTATCTCATTCCACTTCTCCGCCCTTCTCCTCCTCTCCCTCCACCTCCCCTTCAGATGTGTGTGACCGTATACCCTTCTCTCCTAATGAGGCAGGTGAGGGTGGGTCCCTTACACCCTCCCCGCAGCCCTAATACAGTTAATTAAGAACCTCTACAGAGACCAATTTCAGGCTACAAGGTATTATTAAAGCTATCTAATGTGTGGCTGCTCCGCGGGTGTTGGGGGCGATAAGAGGGGGTCTTCGAAATGGGGAAAAAAAAGAGGCGAAGATTGTGGTTAAGGTGATGGTATTGGGTTGAGAGGCCGTGGGTGAGGAGTCTGAGGAGAGGGTCAAAGGGAACAGCAGGTTGGAGACATCATCAAAATCTTTTAGGGTTTTATGACGTGTGGGGAAGGTAAGTGGGTTGAGGTTTTGGACACGATAAATGATAACCATCTCACCATGTGTGAATATGATGCCACTTTGAGCCACCGCCACTATACACTGCCATCACTACGAGGACGACAATGACCACCATCACCACCATCGCTGCCACTGTGCACTATCGTCATCTCTACATACCACCAGCTTCAATACCATCATTATCTAGAGATGAGTAAGAAGTAGTACGTGAGAGTAGGAACATAACAGTGATTCCAGTCACCATCCCTGTTCTTAGATCTCACTGTTGGCGGTGGAAAAAGAGAGAGAGAGAGAGAGAGAGAGAGAGAGAGAGAGAGAGAGAGAGAGAGAGAGAGAGAGAGAGAGAGAGAGAGAGAGAGAGAGAGAGAGAGAGAGAGAGAGAGAGAGACTTTCTCCACTCAATCTCCCGTCTATTCCAGTTCATCAGGAGTAATATTCTCTTAATTTTTCAAACTATTACTATTACTTGCACAATATCTCCTAACAATACAATACAACTGTCCACAAGGCTGATGGCATCCTTGTATGACATATAAAAACAATAGCCTTGGACAGCAATGTTAGACGTGTGACTACATAACTCAGTGTCTCTTGCCCTAATTGTTCCACACATTTTTTGTTCTCTCTCTCTCTCTCTCTCTCTCTCTCTGTTAATACCCACAGCAAGGGACAATTTTCCTTCTCCTCCTGTTTCTTTTCCTTCACCTTCCGTAGTCACAATTAGCACCACCCTAAAGCCTCCAGCCACCACCACTACCACCTCCCCCGTCCTCGGGCCGCCTCCCCAATAGGTCAGCTGCGGCCCACTGGAGGGTGGAGGACGTAATATAAATCTCCATTACCTCCGCCCGGACTGGCCCTGTGCGCCGTGAATAATGCGATTTCATGCACATTTTGTAAAGTAAGTTGGAAGGCGGGGAGGAGGAGGAAGAGGAGGAGGAGGAGGAGGAGGAGGAGGATAAGGAGGAGGAAATGAATGAAAAACTTGATTCTTAGCTAAACAATTACAAGGTATTATTTTTTGTTCCTACATCCTGTTGTTGACTTTTGCATATTTATCACTGAGTGCTAAGTTCGGTTCAATAACTTCGTTGTTATAGACTTCCAGCGCACGTATTAGGGTATTGTGTGAGGCATTGTAACAATATCATTATTACTCTATAAGAGTAGATAGAAATGATAGAAATAACAGTAGTAGTATATAATAGTGACATCAATACTAATGATAAAAAAAAAAAATTAGTAATGATCACAATAACAACAATAATAATAAGTAATAAAATAAATTGTGGTAATGATAATATAAACGTGTTAAGCACCTACATACACGCCTAATGTCGGTGTTGCGCGAAATCTTCTCAGCGCCAAATCATGTAGACCCCTCCATTCATCTCTCTTATTTCACTGGTTTTACAGCTTAACTGCTGCCCTGATACATGTTACAGGTGACATTGAGTCACTAGCTTTCCATGAGAACACTTACAAGTAATAATAGTTACTCAAAAGCTTAAAATATCCACGTCAAAAAGTTAAACCTTATCAGGTATAATTATTATCCTTTGTCTGGATACCAGTGCATCTAACTACTCTCATAAAATGATGTGTCCCAGAGTACCCTGTACCATGTTTCAGGGCAGCAGTAAAGCTGTAAAACATGTAAACCAAAGAATATACGTAGGTAACTTATGAAAAGGTTAATCTTTTTCTCTTTGATTTGCATGTTTTACAGCTTTACTGGTGCCCTGAAACATGTTACAGGGTACTCTGAGACACTTATTATTTTATGAGAGTAGTTAGATGCACAGGTATCCAGACAAAGGATAATAATTATACCTGATAAGAACCATACTCCTGTTCCCACAACCTGACTGATTCACATGCATTTTTTGACGTGAATATTCTAAGCTTTTGAGTAACTGTTATTATTTGTAAGTGTTCTCATGGGAAGCTAGTGACTCGATGTCACCTATATCATGTATCAGGGCAGCAGTTAAGCTGTAAAACCAGTGAAATAAAGAGAGATGAATGGAAAGGTCTACAGGATTTCGCGCGTTGACAACATTTCGCATAACACCGGAGGTGAGGTGAGAGGCAAGGCCTGCTATCTGCGCGGCATTGGCATCACTGCTGCCTCGATCGATCTCCTTATGCACGCTGGACGCGGCGGACCACTGAACAACGTCGTGAATATAACGTTAAGCACAGACTGTACCCGAAACTGAGGGAAATCCTACACACGAACACACTGATATGACACACAAACTAACATTAATCCTTAGCCACCAAAATAGCATACACGCATAGATAAGGACTTGTTGATCTTTTCTTCACTGATATATTCTAATCCATTTTTATTACTTTTGAATTGTTATAGGATTATATACTTTTTGTGATATCTTTCTACGATTTTTTCTTTTTTTTCTATGTGTGTTTACGCTTGCAATATTTCTTTACGGAGTCTATATGGAAATAATGAGTACCTCAATTTCTCGCGAGCAAATGACATTCCTATCATCGTTGGTGTACATTACTGCAACGTTCATGATGCAATACATCCTCCACTACTACTACTACTACTACTACTATACTACTACTTCTACTACTACTACTACTTCTATTAGAACAATTACTACTACTCCTGATATTTCTGCTAATACTGTTTACACTACTATGTTCTTTTATTCCACTCTCTCTCCATAATTCTATCACCACCACAATCACAATTGTTCTTCATGAACAACAAGGAGATGACGAAGCCGAAGTACAAAAATAAATTGGAAAAGAGGAAAAAAAAAGAAAAAAAAAGAGGTGGAGGAGGAGGATGAAAAAGGAGAAGAAAAAGAAGACGAAAAAGAAGATGAAGAAAAAGAAAAGAAAAGAAGAAGATGGTGATGATGATGGAAAAGAAGAAGAAGAGGAACAATGGATTGTAATGATGATGAAAAATAATAATAATAAGAAGAGGAAGAAGAAGAAGCAGATGATTAAGACAAAGAAGAAGAAGTCAGAGAACAATAATAACGTGCAGTCCAAGGGGTGCACCAGGGCGTCACCACTCAGCACCCCGCGGCACGCCACCACCAGCCGCCCCGGAAGCCGTGACGGGTCTTTTTTATACCCCTGAGGCGATAACTTGTTTTTTCCCCGCCTCATCGGAGGTCAGGGGGGGAGGGAAGGGGAGGGCCACCTATTACACCTCGGGCACCCCCTCGAGGCGCCTTCGGGCTGTTAGGGACACCCGCGGCAAGGTGCAAAGCAAGGTCATCATCCACAGCGCAGCATCAAACTACCCTCCATAGGTCGTTTCGTCTATACAAAGAACGAACTTTAGCTTAAGAGTTTTGATAATCAAGAAAAAAAAGTGATATGCCACAGTGCGATTATATAGCATATCAAACTTGAGGAAGGAAGCAAAACTTACGGCTCATTTAAATTTTGAAGCACGCAGACTCCTTCACGACCTTTGACTTCGAGCAGGCTTATGCTTCTTTCATGGTGCATCGCCGGTGCAGCGTCAGAAGGCCTAAAGGCACCTCAGAAATAAAACAAAATTATGCGATCCATAAGAGAAGTGTCAGCATATTCATTTGAACATCATAGCGCTATCCGGCTATTGAAATTGGCGGTAATGCATTATATAACACAATCCCATGAGTTGTACCTGGTGATTGTGTCCGTGTTAACTCACACTTGGCGGCGCTCCGTCAGTTTTCCAATGAAACCTTGTAGCGCCAAGACTTATGTCTGCTCCTTAAGCTTGAATATTTACTTATTTTACGCTTCCATATAAAGGCATGCGATATTTCTTGCAGCACTTTCACTTTTGGAAACATGAGAAGAAAGTGAAGCTGTGAAGGAGGCAAGCGAAGTGCTCTGATGAGATCCTTGTCTTTCTTTTTTTACAAAAGGTTCCTGAAAGTAGCCGAGTATATTTTATGGGCTTCAATGTCTGCCTGGTCGTCTGATTATGTCTGTTTGATTCTGTCTGTCTTTGTTCATCTGCTTGTCTTTGTTTATATATGGTACCTGACTTTGTCTGTTTGTCTACCTGTTTTAATCTGTCTGTTTTATGTCTTTGACCGTCTGTCTACTTATCTGTCGGATTTTGTCCGTCTGTCTGTCTATCTGTCTGTCTGTCTGTCTGTTTGTCTCTGTCTGCCTGTCTGTCTGTCTGTTTGTATGTCTGCCTGTCTGTTTGTCTCTGTCTGTCTGTCTGACTGTCTGTGTCTGTTATACAGACCTGTCTGTCTGTCTGTCTGTCTGTGTCTCTCTCTCTCTCCAAACACAACACACAACTTACATGTTAGGACTGATAATGTGGACTGCTATCTTATCAGTATTTCATTAACGCGTATAATTATCTGTCATATATAGTGAAGAGAAACGTGTGGAATAGTGAGTGTGAGGGTTGAGCGTGATGTATGCTGGCCGATGCCTCAACAACTCGGTGCCTTGCATGGAGTCCTGGATACCGGTGAACACCATTTTTTTTATTATTCATACCTGTCATTACTCAAATCAAGCCCAAGAGGTCAGACCACAATACCTAAACAGTGTTCCAGCCACGTCCATGATCGAGCTGGCTATAACTAGCCACTCAGTTATGAACGTTACGTTAGGGGAGGCGGTGGCAGAGTGGTTAGTGCATGCAAGTGGCGTGTTCGGTATGCCGATTTCGATCCCCGAGGGGGTGCCAAAATCTTTTGGCAATCGTCGAGTGGCCAAAGGACACCCACATGCTGCCCATTAACTCTACTTTCGACGGCGAGTACATCGGAAGACACAGGGGGGGGGGGGGGGAGAGGCAGCATTAGCCTCTAATCACTGGCACCACTATAAAAATCCTGCCTGCACCACACAAGGCAGGGGCCAACCATCATAGCCCTCAAGTGAACATCCAAGGCCTACCATCCGAGCCCTGGAATTCATACTGCCTACAGGTGCTATAGGCATAAATGTGAAGAAAAAAATACGCCACCCTTTCAGCCACACCTGTTCGTCCATTCTTAACACACAGGTAGCAATGTGTCCATTCCACCACCATAATTGCTCGCTTATCATAATACCGTCAACCCTTCTGATAGAGGACTGGAGAGTTTAATCTCCATTTCTCTGTGCACATGAAGGCGAGACCCAGTAATATGCCATCATTGATCCTGAGTCATGCCGAGAAACAGAGTCAACCTTCTGGAGACTCACCCTTCGGAGTCTCCTGCGGGTGATGGTGACCTGCGCCGTGTCGTCGGGAGCAGCCGCAGGGTCGCACCTTGCTGCGCGCCTCAGTGGCCAGAACAGGCCCTTGGGCACACGTGAGGGGCTTCACCGGGGACGTCAACACTTTGGTCACGCTTCCAGTCCTCTTCGGCACTGGAGACCGGGCTGGTGAGGGTCTTCCTGATGATGTCTTGGAGGGTGTCGATGATCCCACGCTGAGCGAGGAGGGGCGACGTGCCTTACCGGTGGCTCCTGGTAGGGATGCCGCACGCTGGGGACTAGCCGGCGAAGAGGCTTGTTGGAACCCCATGACGGAGATGAAGCTGGTAGAGGTGGGACTCTTGCAGACTGTTAGGAAGGAAAGGTCACGAGACTCAACGCACCGCGGGGCACCTCACCTTCACTCCGCCAAGTGCTCGCTAACACTACCTGTCCCGTGCGACCCTCGCCCGCCAGCCCACCTGCCCTGCGCTGTACCGCGCCACACGCCACGCCCATGCACACGCACTTGTTCATGCCCTGGCCAACACCCCATAGCAGCCTTCCGCCACGCCCCCACACGCCGCCTGCACGGTGTTCCGCTGAGACAACTATGAAATATACGCCTGATAACCTTCCTTTTCCAGCCTCACTTTGCCCGCCCACTCAGGGATCAGACCTACTTAGCTGCACACACATGCTTACACACACACACACACACACACACACACACACACACACACACACACACACACACACACACACACACACACACACACACACACACACACACACACACACACACACACACACACACACACACACACACACACACACACACACATACACACAGACACACACACACACACACACACATACACACAGACACACACACACACACACGCACACACATATACACACGCACAGTCGGTCATGTGTAAACAGAGGGCCACATGATGTATAATGGAGGAGACGCGAGGCAGGGCAGTGGCGGATGAAGCCTCGCGAAGAGACGGCGAGGCGCGGCGACGGGGAATGAGGAGGAGGAGCGTAGGTGAGGTGAGGTGAGGTGGGATGACATGGAGATGACCAATATGGGAGGAGATGAAGAGATAAGAGGAGATAGAAGGAAGGACCGCGTTAGAGACCTGACGAGAATGCATATAAGTACATAGGGAAAGAAGAGGAACGAAAAGGAAGAAAAACAAAACAAATAAACAAGAAATCAGAAACGTACAAGACAAACACTTAAGACAAGGAGGACGTGATGCAAGGGACAGCAGGTGTGATTTTTTTCTTCATACCTTTTATTGATGATTAAAAGATAAACTACGTACAGTAAACTTACATCGGCCTCTCTTTATGTGCAGACATGAACCTTGACGTGTATTACATTACATTACTCCTTCCTGTCTGTATCTTACTGAAAACAATAGAATTATAACACACATCCATTCCAACTAAGAAATGTACGCCACATAAACGTTTCATAGTAATAGTATAACACGTTACTTTGGAGAAACATCTGAAAAGTATACTACTGGTGGTGGATTTGTTTTGTTTTCTTGCGTTCAAATTTACACTAAGCAAGCATTGAGTGAAGTACAAAAAAGTTAATTGATGTAGGCACACGGAAGTGGGTCCACTGAGACAATACTGCCGCGGGCATGGCTGGTGTCCTCTAAATATAACCACTGCTACTTGCCAGGGTAATTACTAATATATCGTAAAAAGTAGATGGCAGGAACACACAGACACACATACACACACGCTATTACCTGTTATACTGGGCATTGTTATACGCTGAAATCAGTCACAATCTGTTCAATTGAATGCCTTAGGGCCTTGACGAATAACGGTAAATAGATGACCATGTATGGCAACAAAAACACATGCCTGAACTCTTCCTTGTAAGGTATATCAAATTGACGTTATTTCTAAGGAAACGAAACCTGTGGGTATTGAAATGATTATTCATACTATTGAATAACAAAATACACTATTCTTAGTCTTGAACCTTATGTGCTACTTTTACTCATGATTTCTGGGTTACTTAAAAAAAACCCAATCAAATCAAGTAAACCTTTTGGCCGAAGTTAGCAGTCACGTGTCATAAAGAAGTCTTGCTAAAAGGCCATGAACTGGATTATTGAACATACCTTTCCGCTAAATATTTTTAGACCAACAACGTTATCATTACAATTGGAGCATTCTCTGATATATCGCCATATGTTGTAGGAAAATTAAGAAAATACTAGTTGTCTTGAAGGATGTAAAAAAGTGTCTGTTCGTGTATACCTACCTTTCATATCACTTTCCTATTATGCTGTAAATTAACTTTTTTTGATTGACCAGTAAAAAGAAAAAAAACTTGAGCAACGTTGCACTATCGACTCAACACTTCAATATCTATGTTTTCATTATTCATTCATTATTTTATTCCTGAAGGTCATGGTGTTCCGTTATTGCTGTGCGAATACTGTCGTCAGGACTGAACCTTGAGCCTTGTTCTGGTGCTCTTCATCACTGCACTTTCTACTCTTCTTGGTGATCAGAGAACACAAGTTGAGACTATGTTTTTTGAGGAAAGCTGAATAGATGAGTAATATATATATGTTTGCTTGATATATAAGTTGATTGATTATATTATTTGTTGGATGATTTTTTTTTTTTTTTTTTTTACATCACAAAGGACTGGCCAAGGGCACAACAAAAATAAGTAACACAAAGCCCGCTTAGTTGCCAGTCCCTATAAAGAAGACAGTAAGAGAGTAATTAAAAAGAGGGGTGTGCCAATTTAGTTCGGGAGGTGTCTTGTTACTCTTCTTTTGAAAAGATTTAAGTCGTAGGAAGGTGGAAAAATAGAAACAGGAAGAGAGTTCCAGAGTTTACCAGTGAAAGGGATGAAAGAGTAAAGATACTGATTAACTCTTGCATTAGGAAGATGGACAGAATAGGGATGAGAATGAGTAGAAAGTCTTGTGCAGCGAGGCCGCGGGAGGGGAGGAGGCATGCAGTTAGCAAGTTCAGAAGAGCAGTAAGCATGAAAATAACGGTAGAAGATAACAAGGAAGCAGCATTGCGGCAGTGATTTAATTAAAGATTGAAGACAGTCAGTCAGAGGAGGGGAGTTGATGAGACGAAAAGCTTTCGACTCAACTCTGTTTAGGAGAGCTGTATGAGTGGATCCTCCCCATACCTGTGAGACATACTCCATACATGGGTGGATAAGGCCCCTGTAGAGAGCAAGCAACTGGGAGGGAGAAAAAAAGGGACGCAGACGCCACAGGACACCTAACTTCTTAGAAGCTGTTTTAGCAAGAGATGAGATGTGAGATTTCCAGTTCAGATTTTTAGTAAAGGATAGTCCAAGAATGTTCATTGCAGAAGAAGGAGATAGTTGAGTGTCATCGAAGAAGAGGGAATAGTTGTCTGGTAGGTTTTGTCGAGTAGATAGGTGAAGAAATTGGGTTTTTGAGGCATTGAACAAAACAAGGTTTGCTTTGCCCCAATCAGAAATTATAGAAAGATCAGAAGTTAGGCAAACTTAGATTAGAAGAGGAACTCTTAGATTAAGAATTATAAGTTAGATTGGGGTGTGCTAAGTGTACTATCGTGGTTGTAGCGGAATCCTAACTTCATTAGGATATTATGAGCAATAGTTAAATGTTATGCAATTAATTAACTTCAATAATTGCACGTATCAAGGCTTATTTTGTTCCACAGCCATTAGCGCACTGTTGGTGAAGTGATCGTTATAGAATCAAGATGCACCAACACGATAATATACATCGTGCTGGATAGGAATCATATCATAGGAATCGATAATAGGATCGATGATAGGAATCATCCTTTTCAATATATAAACATCCATTGTGCTAAGAGTCTGCTTCCGAGAGCACGTGATATCAGGAATGGCGGTAGCAATCTCTATGTAGGGAAGGGGGTGATTGAAATGTTTTGCCTTTACATAGTACGCAAGCAAGCACCTAAATCTTTATAATAATATAAGCGAAAGTGTGTCTGTCTGTCTGTCTGTCTGTCTGTCTGTCTGTCTGTCTGTGTGTGTGTGTGGTATAGGTTCCGCCCCCCGTGGCGCAAACACCTCATATGGCACATTTTTGGAATCAGGTTGACCAGGGGAAGGTCATAAGCCCACTTATGAGATGATCCGATCACTTTTTTTTTCTTTTTTTTTTAGCAGCCTATTAGCGAGAATTGTGAAAACAAAAGTGGGTTGCGAGAATTGAGGAAGCCTTGATGTAGGGTGATGGGTAATGGGTGAGTGAATGGGTGGGGTGATGGGTAATGGGTGTGGGGTGATGGGTGAGTGAATGGGTGGGGGGTGATGGGTTGGGGGTGATGGGTGATGGGTGAGGGAATAGGTGGGGGGTGATGGGTCAATGGGTGAGTGAATGGGTGAGGTGATGGGTAATGGATGTGGGGTGATGGGTGAGTGAATGGGTGGGGGGTGATGGGTTGGGGGTGATGGGTGATGGGTGAGGGAATAGGTGGGGGGTGATGGGTAATGGGTGAGTGAATGGGTGTGTGGTGATGGGTAATGGGTGAGTGAATGGGTGGGGGGTGATGGGTAATGGGTGAGTGAATGGGTGGGGGGTGATGGGTAATGGGTGAGTGAATGGGTGGGGGGTGAGTGAATGGGTGGGGGGAATACATACATTTCTACATCCATGATTTCAGGAAAGTTAGAAGGGGCTATCTGGAGAGTCCATGTTTGGTGGGCCGAAGGCCCACCAAACACAGGTGGTGGGCCGAAGGCCCACCAATAGCCCTTCGCAGGAGCTAGCCAAAAAGTCCGCCCGGAGGGCGGCTTTGCGGCTAGTGAATAATAAAACTCGGCAAAAAATATATGCACATATAGCTCTATCTATCCTATGTAAAGCGATACCCCCTGATATCAGCTTACTTTTACTGAAGCTGAGAAAACGCCGATCGGAAAAAATTGCACATCATTTTTCTTCTCCGGTCCCTGTAACTAACGAATCACCAAACGGATACGGATGCATAAGACGTCAAAATGTTGCTCTAATCCTGAAGACTTCAAATAACTGTCTTAAAATGCCATGCGAAAGATGGAAGGCTATAAACTAAGCTCGAAGCCAAGCTAACCAACCGAACAAACGATTAAAATCTACGCAGTAAACTTGCCAGCTTTCAAAGCGGGAAATATGTGTGAGGAAAATTTAACAAACATAACAAACAATAACGAAATAACGAAAAATAACAACCTAGTTAAAAAAAGAAAATTAATATGTTTAAGATGCAGGGATGAAAAAAGGACAAACAAGAATTGGGATGGAATAAATATATATTACCCATTCCTGGATTTCACCACTGACTGAGCATGAGAACAACTGTGTGTTAGGGGAATGCACGAATGGTTAAACAAAGACTATTGTATACGTAGTTTGGGTTAATATATATGTCTTCCATCCCAGCTATTGTTTCTGTCCTTTTTCTATCCCTATATCTTGAACATTTTAGAATACATTTTTTGTTACTAGTGGGCAATAGTGCTTCACGGATACCAGCTACACCAGATAACGATGAATCGAGAGGGAATAATGGACAATAACTGTACAGAGAATTGTCTTCCGCGTCCTTTGTGGGGAGGCGAAGGATCGATTTCATAATTTAGCCTTTAGGGAGTAGGTGTGATACATGAAAACCCCGATTACATGCTTAAAGACCTTGCAAAGACACTTTTCTTTTCTTTCATAACGGGAAATAATTTAGATAACATGGCACGGTTTTGGTGTTCAGTTATAACGATGAACAGCAATACAAGGAGTAAAAATTCGCTCTCCTACACATATAGCGACGTGCTGAACGAAGCCTTAACAGTACCTAGCACATCAGTACGTCATGGACTCGTTTGGACTTACTTAATTCTATTACTTTATTGTTTCCAGACTGAACGATATAAAGTGAAGGTAGTAGGGATTCTATTGACAACTACTGCTCTTCTGATTAGTCGTATAAGATATAAAATTAAATATTCTTATCAATCTTTATCACCATATTTACTTGCATGCACATTATCCAATCATCAATAAATTTCTTATTCTTTTCTCGTTATTTTTTTGTCTTTTTCAAATATCTATTATGAGTTGATTCCGTCCTTTCTAACGCTTCCTTAGCAACTTCTTTCTAGCGAATACGTTTCTATATATTTGTTTGGTATATTTGCCGATATTTCGTTTTATGTTGCAATTACTTGTTGTTCAGTCTGTCTATCTTGCATTTCTATCACAAAATGTCATAATTCTTTTGCTATTATCACTTCGCCTTGATTGAAACTTCTTTCTTTGTTCTGCTCCATTTAGGCATCTTAATGGTCTGCTGCATATATTTCATTTGGGTTATTCCTCCCATTTTAGTCTCTTCATTCTCTTTTCTACACTCGAATAATTTGGTATTTCAGTCTTGCTATAACTAAACATTAACTTCTCCACATCGTGATCTTTTCTTTATTTGTTTTAGATTTCTCCGTATAGTACTTAATTTGACTCCTATTACTTATTTTTGTTACAAAATTTTCCGCTTTATTTTACCCTAGTTTTTTTTTTATCAGGTTTTCTCATTGTTTATCCATGTTTCTGAGTGTTTTTCCGATGTTGCCGAGTTTGTTTCAAGAGCTTAGCCTCCAGGCACGCATTTTTTTCTTCCCTGACTTTTGCATGTTCTCTTATACTTATTCTCTTAGTCAAGATTAAAGTTCTTCTCAACTGTACTTGTTCATGGAAATTGACAGTTACCTCGTATTTCCTTCTTCGATCATTATATTACACAATTTTTTTTCCAGCTTGATTATCTTTATTAGCAGTTTTCCCTCTTAGTTTCGTCTTCTGCTCTCAATTTAACCTTTTGGATTTTATGAGTTTTATCTTGATTTCAATTTACTCTTATTCTTTTTTTTCGTCATTAATAATTGTAATTTCATTCTAATCTTCGTGTTACGTTAATCTTTTATGTTACTTATTATTGTCTGTTTCATCATAACTTTCCTCCTAAAACTTCATATGTTATAATTTTTTTTACTCGTCATTGATTTTTCGCTTCGATTTAGATTTCTTTATTTTCCTGAAAACTTTCATATTTTCTTCTCTCCGTACGTTCCTTTCCATTTAATATTGATATAAATTTTATATATGTTACTTTTCCTTTCCTCAATAACAATCTTGGTCCAATTTCTCTTCTGCCCAACCAGCATTACTAGTCAGGCGGCATTTGTTGATATATGAAGATTACTTTAACTTGAGGGCCAAAAACAGTTTTTTGGTTTCTACTCATTAAAAATATATTACCAGTGGCGGCTCGTGATAAAATAAAATGGGGGGACTGCAAGCTTTACACAACAGTAGGATACACAAATTTTACCTATCTCAGGTATGATTTGTATGTAGTTGATGTTCACGGATTTCAGGGCATGGTAGTCGTGGTGGTAGTAGAAGAGATGGTGGGGGTGGTAGTGTTGGTAGTATAATAGAGGGGATGGCTGAGGTGGTGATGGTAGAATTACAGTATTACTTGAAAATAAAGTCGGTACCGCTTGAGTTCAGTCTTTTCATTTAATGTCAGCTGGGATAAGTTGATGTTTTGCAAATACTTCACTGGATTTTCCATCGTCATAGGGTAATTAAGGAAAGCGCGATTTAACCACACCGTCTTTTTTTTTCTTTTTTTCTTCAACAAAAAGGGGGATGCGCGAACGCAATCCCCCGCTAACAAAAATTTCGCACTCGAGTTAACCACATTTGGGTTAATCGCAAGGGTCAGCACCGCCGGAGTGCAATGGTGGGCCTTTCCCTGAGAAAACCGCCTTCAGGATCACGGTATCTCCTGTGCCAGGCAAGTATACACACCATCTACACTCACTGTAAACACGAGAGGGACGAAACTAAACAGCTGTCTCGGCTGCAGCTCATTGTGTTCACATGTGGCGCGGCGGCAGCGCAGACATGAATCGTACAGCAAATATGAAAGTAACTTACATTTAGTTATAGTTTTAATGAAAATTCACTTAGTAACGTATTGAAAATAAAATATAATGACTTTTTATCATGATATATTTGTTGGGAGTGTATCAATTCTGCTGTGTCTCTAAAGGATTCATACACCTGGCAGTGAGTGTCTGGGGGTGCTGCAGCTCTGCAGCCCTATGCCACGAGCCACCACTGTATATTACTAATGTGATTTTGGCTTGTTGCCTAAATTTCAGAGTTGTATTGCAATCAGCAGGGGAAAAATTCCAAGATGGACACCATCCTCGCTTCAAAAATTGGAATATGTCATATCTTTGTTAATATTTGATGTATATGAATAAATGGGGTGTCCATTCCAATGTTTCCTAACCCCAGTAACCCGTTTATGCACTCACAATTATCACTGGACACACCGTGACTAAGTTAATACCATTATTACAGTGAATATATGCATTTTTGCACCAAGTTACATGTACATGTGAGTTGAAATTACTGACTTGAAACTTATGTGATTGACAGTATGGGATATTGTGATACTAAATTAAATTTCTTACCACTGGAATCCACAATGTTACCACTGCATCATGCAAAACCTGATTTACCACACTTCAAAAAAATCTTGATGCAGATAGAGGAATAATCTGGAGATATACCTGTGTTTGAGGCATAATTATTCTTTGTACTAAGATAAGTTATGACCTGATCGATGTCTTTGATTATATTTTCAGGTTTCAGTAATGCAAAGGCACCATCGTTTTATATCACAGGAAGCTGTGGAAGGAGGGCACACAGATACAGACTGAAATATACATGCTATACATCAATATTTTTGTGTAATACATATAATTTATGTATTGCGGGCGCATCCTGTATTCCAGACACATCGAGTGAACTGATGAAAATGGTGCAATGTATTATCTGAATCGAATCTAAAAAAGACACTATCTCAAGCAAGTGCATCGTCGTTGGGGAAAATACAAGAATTCAGTGAAAAGTGGGCAAAACTTGGCAAGAACATCACTTTTTCAAACGTATAAGATCCATAAATTTCGCTGATACCGAGACGTATTATTACCACAGTAAATGCTATCAGTCATTGTGTCATCAAGAACATTTAACGAAGGCCCAAAAGAGACACCAAGAAGCGATAAAGTCACTAGCATCACAAAAAAAGGGAAAATAAAACGCCAGATGAATCGCCTTTAGCCCAAATCTCGAAAGCTTTTTGACCAAGAACTGAGTATATTTTACCAGCGCGATAATGACGATGGTGTACATAGTGTTACAACAGAAGATATTGGGCTAAAGTTCTCGGCAATTAGATAATCAACCACAAACAATGAAAACAAGGTCCGGCTTGCATTTTTGCATGACGAGATGGATGCCTTTGTACAGAACATGAAATACCACACAATCTGCTTGAGAAAGGAAACGAAATTCTTGAAATCACATGAGTGCAACAGTCACACGACGTCTGAAGGCAACCCTGTCGCAGAAGCCATTTGTGACATTGGAATAGTGAACATTGTCCCTGCACTGCTGACAGAGGACAGTGATACTCCATGTATTGACATGAATTCGATTCATGAGAGATATATGTCACTCCGTACTGATTAAGATATCAACAATGCACCAGACAAAGGTTCTGTTTTATATAAAACTATAAATCACATCTCAAAAAGATTATCCTTGACGGCATCTCTGACATACACTTCGTGAAGCGTGGACCAAAGCCAGAGATTATTGTATCAAATATCACATAGGACAAAATCATTAGGCGGTTCTTCGAGGATGCAGATGTTCCAAGTGAAGTGAACACCTTGTACAAAGCAGCTATGATTGTTTGGAAAGAACTGGAAACTACAGAAGACTAGCATTTCAAGGGATCGTTCGATGATTACAAAACTCCGCAGAAGCGGCAGCAATTGATGTTATGGATCATTTGTGGCCCGTGCAAAACAACCACAACCAAAAGAGAAGCACATAATATGAAAAGCACCAGGGGCCAGATGCTGAGAGCGAGCTAGGGCGCCCTATCCACTAGGGCGCCTGTGGTAATGCGAAACGCCCTCTCACCGCTATGCTCAGTCGAGATTGCTGCCTTAGTGGCACCGCTAAAGGCGCTGAAAATAAGGCATGGTCAGACCCTGACTTAGTGAGCTACTGTTGGCCTTTGACAACATTCATCTTCTGTTTATAAGGCAAATACAGCCTTGTTTCAGTTCCTACAACGTAACAATTGGTGTTTACGTATAATAGTGTTGCAAGGTGTGTATGAATTGACCGTGAAAGACTAAATGCGGCACTATAGGGTGTTTTTATAAGCTTATATGCTGGCGATAAAAATGTTGTGTTGTGTGTTGGTTGGCGGGCGGGCGGCGGGCGAAGCGACTAGACAAGTGTCACCAAGGGTGCTCCGCCCGCACTAAAATGTTGTACTATACGGTATTATCATACTACCAGATGATATTTAGGACAACTGAACATACCATCATCTTCACGAGACATTAGTGCATATCATGACTGTATAAAAATTACAGTAAACTATACCTATAATAAGATAATGAGAGCAAAATGAGATCGTGTATAAACATTTATTTTCTTTCACCTTTTTTTATTCAACTCCTCCTTACTCCTGTACTTTTGCTTGCATTAAATTTTCACTCACAGTCTCGGAATCACCACAGTTTTCCGATTATCATGGTATGTGGCACGTCCCAATGCAAAAATATATAAGTGGTCAAAACCTGTGATGAATGTCATACTTGTGACAAACAGTTTTCGGCGGGCCGCGGGGCGAACATTGCCTTATTGCAGAGGTGAGGGAGGGAGGGACTAAAATTCTTGTTTTGGTGTTGAAGTGTTCAAGCCTTGTGATTGGTCGAAGCTGCCTAAACGGCGCTCAGACAGGCAGCGTGATTGGCTAGTAGGATTCTCGGACCACACCCACGCATTGGGCTTTGGAGGTGTATGGCAGTGCAAAAGCGCCTGAATTATCGACTGTACATAGCCTTGAGCCGGTGCCTTAGCCGGGCCTGTTACAAAAGCGCCTGAAGACCGGTAAAGCGCTCTTTTCGCCTTAACTTTAAATCAGTGATTAAAATCAACTTGATATATATATATATATATCTATATATATCTATATATATATATATCTATATATATATATATATATCTATAATATATCTATATATATATATATAATATATCTAATATATATATATAATTCTATATTATATATATATATCTATATATCATATATATATATCTATATATCATATATATATCTATAATATATATATATATATATAATCTATATATAATATATAATTATCTATATATATATATTATTATATCTATATATATATTATATAATATATTATTAAATAATATTATATATATAATTATTATATCATATATATTATATATTATATATATCTAAAATATATATATATATATATATTTATTATATATATATATTATATATATATATTATATATATCTATATATATATATATATATCTTATATATATATATATATATTCTATATCATTATATATATATCATATATATATATATATATACTATATATATATATATATCTATATAATAATTTTTATTATCATATTATAATATATTATATACATTTACCTTCTCATTGTGACCACTTACTCAATATATCAACTTAAGTGCACACTAAGGGGTAATAATAAGTATAAGTACACTACACTCCAAATTATATTTCATTGGTAAGATATCAGAACCCTTAACCTCAGACTCCTCATTCAGAGTCCTCTGGTGATAGTTCCAGCTTGAGTAGGACAATATTCCCCTTCATGAAGACCCCTCTCTCAAAATTATCGGAGGTCATATACTCGCTCTCTTGACTTTCATGATGTCCGACCCCTGGGAGCACAGTCTCTCCACGGCTGCAGAGCTGGGTATGGCCGTGTTGTAAACGTCGTCTTAACGAACACTTTTACCTAGGTGGCATGGGAGAGGGCGGGAAACATGGCCAGCTCCAGCAGCTTGTTCCTCTGCTTCTCTGAACACCAAATCTCAAGCTCTTTGCCCATCTTATTGGTGAGGCGGTAGAGTTGGTGCCCTCTGTAGCTGTGGGTCCTGGGCTCATCAAAGCATGGAAATAATATATACATTTGTAATATATATATAAAGTAAATAAATAAAGTTATCGGAGTCAGAGAAAAAATTATAGTGATACTTATAAAAAAATGTTTAGATTTTGAAAAATATATTATTGCACTTAAATCATATATATTACAATAATTTATCAGCATGACGCTCAAGATTGCTAATATAATGACTTGGAGTAATGAACTGTCACAACTGAACTGAAGATGCAGTAGATCTCGATAAAATTAATAAGTCTCACCTTGAAAAAATCATCCTCTTCGTCTTCATCTGGGCTGCTGCCTTCTGAGGTATCCAAGACAGCCTGCTCCGTGACCTCGAACAGCAGTCTTGATTTCACGGCATCTACATTCTCAGGGTTAAGAAGGCGGACCCCAGGCAGCTTGAGGAGGGGGTGGATTGCTGTCAATCAATCATTGGGGGCATACGCCGGGGGGCGCGTTGCCACGCCCACACTACGATGACACTCCCGGGGGACACCACGCGCGAGATCCCATGCAGGTTCCCTTCCCATACCAAGCAACTCTCGACAAGAACCATCAACTTGCCCCAGCCACGAGCCTTGTTCTTGGCCTCCTCCACGCCGGATTGTCTCTTACAGATACAACCCGATGGGAAGGATCGTTTTCAGGGTAGCGTGCCACATGCCCATATAGCCGAAGTTGGGGCTGACGACCTATGCACGTAATGATTCAGTCTCACGGTTCAATCACTGATTTGACACGTAATCATCCCAGCGATACCCCATGATTCTGCGAAGACACTTATTACCAAAGGCATCGATTCGCCTCTTCAAGTCGCTATTTAGTGTCCATGTCTCACAACCACATAGTAAGACAGGGATCACAAGCGACTTGAAGATGCGGATCTTTGTCCTCCTGCACAGGTACCGACAAAGCCAATACTCGTGCTGAGCGAGTCCATAAAACCGTGGGCTATGCCAATCCACCGTAAGACTTCTTGACATGACCCGCCATCATTATGGACTGCGCTACTAAGGTATGTAAAACTTTCCAAGATCTCAATGTCCTCGCCGCACGCATGAACAGACTGTACTGTTTCATCTAGTAAGCCTCCAAACACCTGGACCTTGGTCTTGGGCCAGGAGACCTCAAGTCCCAAAGGTTTTGCCTCCTCGTGCAGCGCCTCGAGAGCCATCACCATGACCTCCAGCGACTCAGTAAAGATTACTGCATCATCGGCAAAAACAAGATCAGTGATCTTGGTGTTGCCGAGGGATGCTCTACAATCACTTTGATCTACAACTTTGCCCAATACCCAGTCCATACAAATGTTGAAAAGTGATGGGGCAAGGATGCACCCTTGCCTCACTCCTGTATTCACAGGAATGAAGCTGGATACACCTCCCCCACACTTCACAGTACTCTCAGTCTCACAGTACAGGATTGCTGTGGCCATCAAAAAATCCATTTGATAAACGAGGAAGAGTCACTGGTGGGCAAACAGCGTTCTCTGGGGGGGGGGGGGGGGCGCGTTGCCGTGCAGGAATCATATTCAAAATTGAGAGTTTGCGGACATTTTTGCGTTTGCGGAAGTGCTTCCGCAAACGCAAATCCGCAAACATTTACGCTTCCGCAAACCCGCAAACGAATTCGGACTTCCGCAATTTGCGGTAGTGCCCACCTCTGACCACACACACACCACACACACACACACACACACACACACAACAAGAGAGAGAGACGAGAGAGAGAGGAGAGAGAGAGAGAGAGAGAGAGAGAGAGAGGAGAGAGAGAGAGAGAGAGAGAGAGAGAGAGAGGAGAGAGAGAGAGAGAGAGAAGGAGAGAGAGAGAGAGAGAGAGAGAGAGAGAGAGAGAGAGAGAGAGGAGAGAGAGAGAGAGAGAGAGAGAGAGAGAGAGAGAGAGAGAATATTACAAATTTTTACCCATATCAAGCATTGAAGCAAATTCAATGACATAATAAAAGCACATCAAACGCTTCTGAAATAGTCTGTCGTTTGTTTATCTTTCACTCAGGTAATACAACGCCCACACGCAGCAGATGAACTACACCAAAACATTTTATGAAAAAAAGACAAAGAGTAAAAACCACAGCCTCGTTTTGGCCTGAAAGTAATAAATGAAATGGATTATTAAAACAAAATGGAAAAGTATTCTACGGTGAAAAGAATGATCGGGGCAGCCTTCCTCATGGGCGTGTTGGTGGGCGTGGGGACGGGCGTGGGGGTGTTGGGCGTCACTGCCTGCCTCAGGAGCGCCTGGCAGGACGCCCTCGGCGATGCCCTGCGGGTGTTCGAGGTCCTGCACGCCAATGTGGCTCGGCAGGCGTGGCAGCTCCTGGCTCACCAGGGGCGGCTGGGACCCTCCGGCCCGCCCCGCCTCGAGACCCCCTGGAGCCCTGCGTGGCCCCAGTGGACGTGCCGTGGCGGGACCGCCTGGTGGAGACCAAGCGGTTCCTCGGCTGCCTCGAGGTGGAGGAGGCCAAACACGAGCACCAGGAGTTCAAAACTAAACTCACGTATGTCCTTACGGCGCTCGGCGGCCTCACGCAGCTGTGCCTCGACAGCTTCCAGGCGGCCGGCGATGTCCTTGGCGGCGGCGGCCACCTCACTCTCGGGGCCCTCCAGGCTGACGTGGTGGGAGCTACGGTTCTGGGGCGCACGCCGGGGTATTCCTGTCTCCTGTCTTGGTTTTTGAACAGTGCTCCCCTGGGACCCGATGACGTGATGACTTAACGACCGTGAAAACGATGACTTGGAAAATTATTTAAATTTTTTTATATTCTGAATATTTTTTCTCTTAATAATAATATAAAAAAGAAGAAGGAAATAGCAAAGTCCTCAAGGCTCACGAATCACGATCAAACATTTCATTGAGTCACACTTCGCACTGCAGGACAAAAAATCTACATGGCCACATTATATGAAAGGTATAGCGAAGGGTAATAATTGCCAGCTATCTATAAGGCCATTAGCGTAACAACTTTTCATCCGGCGGAATTCCTGACATGATAATATATATAATTAGACATATTAAGGAACTTCAGATAAACTTTACGACCAAGGGTGATTAAAAACGGCAAAGATTTTTCAAGGTAAATGTTTAGAGTAATCTTATAACTCCAGGTACATGAACGTCGAAGGATATCTGCATTAGGGGGGTATTTTTTTTCTCTCTCTCTCTCTCTCTCTCTCTCTCTCTCTCTCTCTCTCTCTCTCTCTCTCTCTCTCTCTCTCTCTCTTTCTGTCTCTCTTTTTGTCTGTCTGTCTGTCTCTGTCTCTTTTTTTTTTTTTTTTTTTTATTTATTTATCGGGCCTCCAGCAGGGTAGGACCATGAGCTAGCTTGAGCCCGTCAGAGAGATGCTTTGAAAAAAAGAGAGGAGAGGCTCTGTCTCTCTCTCTCTCTCTCTCTCTCCTCTCTCTCTCTCTCTCTCTCTCTCTCTCTCTCTCTCTCTCTCTCTCTCTCTCTCTCCTCTTCTCTCTCTCTCTGTCTGTTTCCCATACACATACGTACACACACACAAACATACAACACAACGTATCATCTTCTCAAAATTGTGGTTGTTAGTCATCTCTCTCTCTCTCTCTCTCTCTCTCTCTCTCTCTCTCTCTCTCTCTCTCAAAAATGTTGGTGCTAAGACTTTTCTTAATTTTTTTCCTTCCTGCTATTTTTTTTTACAACGCTCATTCCAGCCTCTCCTCCTCCTCCTCCTCCTCCTCCTCCTCCTCCTCCTCCTCCTCCTCCTCCTCTCCTCCTCCTCTCCTCCTCCTCCTCCTCCTCCTCCTCCTCCTCCCCCTCCTCGTCTCCCACATAAAACACATGCAAGGGTACCATTGGAAACTTTGCTTGACTTCTACCTTCGCATGCAACTGTTCGAGAAGGAGAGAGGCAGAGACAAGAAGGGAGGGAGGGAGGAGAGAGGGGAGAGGGAGGGGAGAGGAGAAATAAGAGAGGGGAGAGGGGAGGGAAGAGGGAGAGGAGGGGGAGAGGGAGGGGAGGAGAGGGGAGGGAGGGAGGAAGGGAGGGGGGAGAGGTACATTCCACACACTTTCTCTAATCCAAAAGCCCGTCAACCTTGGTTTAACTCTGCCTGTTCTCATGCTGTCTTAGATAGAGAGGCGTCTCACAGACCGTAATCATCCATCTCCTGAAACTCATGCCCTATATATTTCTGCCCGTAATAATACCAAATCTTTAATTCAACTTACCAAAAACTCCTTCATTCATAGAAAATGTCAAAATCTTTCTAAATCGAATTCCTCTCGTGACTTTTGGCATCTAGCTAATAACCTCTCTAACAATTTTTCTTATTCATCTTTCCCTCCTATGCTTCACCCAGATGGCTCCACAGTTGTCTCATATGTTTCTAAAGCTTAACTCTTCGCTCAAACCTTTGCTGAAAATTCCACTCTGGTTGATGAAGGGCTTGTTCCTCCTTCTCCTCGAACCTCTGACTATATTATACCTGTTATTAAGATCCTTCGTAATGATGTTTTCTTTGCCTTTTCTGGCCTAGATCTTCGGAAGGCTTACAATACTGACGGAGTCCCTCCTATTGTTCTAAAAAATTGTGCTTCTGTGCTTGCACCCTGCCTGGTCAAACTTTTCCGTCTTTGTCTATCTACTTCCTCATTTTCTTCTTGCTGGAAGTTTGCTCACATCCAACCTGTTCCTAAGAAGGGTGACCGTTCTAATCCTTCAAACTACCGTCCTATAGCTTTGACTTCCTGCCTCTCTAAAGCTTTTGAATCTATACTTAATAAGAAGACTCTTAATTTAGCATCTATCTGCTCACAATCTTCTATCTGATCGTCAGTACGGTTTCCGTAAAGGGCGATCTACTGGCGATCTTCTAGCTCTCCTAACTGAATCTTGGTCATCCTCCTTTAGGGGTTTCGGTGAAACTTTTGCTGTTGCCCTTGACATATCAAAAGCTTTTGATAGACTCTGGCATAAATCTTTAATTTCCAAACTACCCTCATCCCGTTTCTATCCTTCTCTCTGTACCTTAATCTTTAGTTTCCTTTCAAATCATTATATTGCAGCTACTGTAAACGGACATTGTTCTTCTCCTAAATCTATCTATAGCGGTGTTCCCCAGGGTTCTGTCCTATCACCCACTCTCTTTCTATTACTTATTAATGATCTTCTAAGTCTAACTCAAAGCCCTATCCACTCCTACGCCGATGATTCTACCCTAGATTTTTTAACGTCGTTTGGGTGCTAAGAACTGGATTAGACGTCCAACTCAACAGGAACTAAGTGATTCACGGAAAGATGCCACCGAGCACCTAACTTCTGATCTGTCTATAATTTCTGATTGGGGCAAAGCAAACCTTGTTTTGTTCAATGCCTCAAAAACCCAATTTTTTCACCTAGCTACTTGACAAAACCTACCAAATAACTATCCCCTCTTCTTCAATGACATTCAACTATCTCCTTCTTCTACAATGAACATTCTTGGACTATCCTTTACTAAAAATCTGAACTGGAAATCTCACATCTTATCTCTTGCTAAAACAGCTTCTAAGAAGTTAGGTGTCCTGTGGCGTCTGTGTCCTTTTTTTTCTCCCTCCCAGCTGCTTGCTCCCTACAGGGGCCTTATCCGCCCATGTATGGAATATGTCTCACATGTTTGGGGAGGATCCACTCATACAGCTCTCCTAAGCAGGGTTGATCAGAGCTTTTCGTCTCATCAACTCCCCTCCTCTGACTAACTGTCTTCAATCTTTAAATCACCGCCGCAATATTGCTTCTCTTGCTATCTTCTACGGTCATTTTCATGCTCACTCCTCTTCTGAACTTGCTAACTGCATGCCTCCCCACCTTCCGCGGCCTCGCTGCACAAGACTTTCTACTCATTCTCATCCCTATTCTGTCCCTCATCTTCTATCTCTCATGTCCCTCTATTCATCCCTATTCTGTCATCCCTATTCTAATGCAAGAGTTAATCAGTATCTTTACTCTTTCGTCACTTTCTAAACTCTGGAACTCTCTTCCTGTTTATATCTTTCCACCTTCCTATACGACTTAAATCTTTTCAAGAGAAGAGTGACAATACGCCTCCCGAACTAAATTGGCCCACCCCCCTTTCTTTATTCTCTTACTGTCTTCTTTATAGGGACTGGCAACAAAGCGGGCTTGGTGTTACCTCTTTTTGTTTCTGACCTTGGCCAGTCCTTTGTGATGTAAAAAATAAATAATTATGAGAGAGAGAGAGAGAGAGAGAGAGAGAGAGAGAGAGAGAGAGAGAGAGAGAGAGAGAGAGAGAGAGTCATGCATTAGTAGTCTTGTCTCACTCAATATGCGGCTCCACCGAAAATCTTGTATGTATATATATGTATATAATGAAGATATAAACCAGCGCGGGTAGAAACATCTTGATTGTTTATTCGAACGTTTCGGCTATACATAAGCCATCATCAGCCTAAAATCGGATACAAAAATGTTTTTGTTAAAAATGAAAATATACAAGTTATAAAATTATTTGCACATTTAAAATGCCTAACCTAAAATATAATAAAATAAGAGTAAAAATTATAAAACAGTAATAAAAATAAAAATACTACACATACCAATCAACATCGCAGTGGAGTGTGGGATTCCCACATGGTCTAAAAGCACAGGAGCGGGGTTGAGGTGCCCTGTGCGCAGAGAGACGGTTTGTGGTGGTGGGTGAGGAGGCTCTCACATATCCACCGGGTGGAGTCGTGGGAGCTTGTGTGTAATATATTAAAGTCTTGATTTGATATTGGGTGGCCTGAGGCTTCGGAATGATCCCGAATGGCTGAAAATGGTGGTTTGGACACGGGTTTGCCAGTCCTGTGAGACAGTCCCCGATGCTCCGCGATCCTAGTGGTGAGGTGGCGTTTGGTCTGCCCAATATAAGCAGCATTACAGCTACTGCACTTAAATTGGTACACCACTGAGGAACGCAGGGCATCAGGGATTCTCTCCTTGAGTTTAAAACAATGTGCTAGCGTATAAGGGGGCTTGAATACTACTCTAAGCGAGACTTGTGGATAACATTGCCGAAGCAGGAGTTGAGCTTTGTTTCGGATGGAAAAAGATTTGTTACCTATGAAGGGAATTATAAAATAAACAACGGCTTTATGAGCGGTATGAATTAGGGGAGGGGGTGAGTGTAGTTTATTTAACTGTTTACCAATGTACGTGTTAATGAACTGCAGGGGATAACCATTTAACTCTTAAACACACTCTTAAACTAAATGGTTATCCCCTGCAGTTCATTAACACGTACATTGGTAAACAGTTAAATAAACTACACTCACCCCCTCCCCTAATTCATACCGCTCATAAAGCCGTTGTTTATTTTATAATTCCCTTCATAGGTAACAAATCTTTTTCCATCCGAAACAAAGCTCAACTCCTGCTTCGGCAATGTTATCCACAAGTCTCGCTTAGAGTAGTATTCAAGCCCCCTTATACGCTAGCACATTGTTTTAAACTCAAGGAGAGAATCCCTGATGCCCTGCGTTCCTCAGTGGTGTACCAATTTAAGTGCAGTAGCTGTAATGCTGCTTATATTGGGCAGACCAAACGCCACCTCACCACTAGGATCGCGGAGCATCGGGGACTGTCTCACAGGACTGGCAAACCCGTGTCCAAACCACCATTTTCAGCCATTCGGGATCATTCCGAAGCCTCAGGCCACCCAATATCAAATCAAGACTTTAATATATTACACACAAGCTCCCACGACTCCACCCGGTGGATATGTGAGAGCCTCCTCACCCACCACCACAAACCGTCTCTCTGCGCACAGGGCACCTCAACCCCGCTCCTGTGCTTTTAGACCATGTGGGAATCCCACACTCCACTGCGATGTTGATTGGTATGTGTAGTATTTTTATTTTTATTACTGTTTTATAATTTTTACTCTTATTTTATTATATTTTAGGTTAGGCATTTTAAATGTGCAAATAATTTTATAACTTGTATATTTTCATTTTTAACAAAAACATTTTTGTATCCGATTTTAGGCTGATGATGGCTTATGTATAGCCGAAACGTTCGAATAAACAATCAAGATGTTTCTACCCGCGCTGGTTTATATCTTCATTATTAGATCAAGATTCCCTCATGGAGAAAGTATTGCCTCTATATGTATATGTATATATATATATATATATATATATATCATAGACAGGCACATCATTGTTAATAATATGCAATAGTTAATAATGTAAGAGAAAAAATGCAAATGAAGGAAAAATAGATAAGTATATATGATGAAATATTAGATAAAACAATATTACTTGACTGTAGTTGCAATGTACGTCTCTTCATTATATATATCAAGCATTTTCCATGAGAACAATGATAACGCTTTGTCTCTTCCTCATTTACACAGAAAGACCAAAACTATTCCTGAAGTCTCTTTAAGAGAGAGAGAGAGAGAGAGAGAGAGTCCATTAGCATTGTTATATCTGTCTTTCCCGGAAGTCTTTGGCTTACGTACATCAAAGTACTCCCTTGCAGGATGAGATGACCCGAGTGTAGACTGGCCTGTACATGCTGTTGATTATATTTATCTTTACACATGTAGCCTACGTATGTGTGATGAAAGCAACATCAATATGAGAGAACAATTATTGATTGAGGAATGCACACACGATATTCTATCTGTTAATTGCTATGAATACTTCAGTATATTATATTGGATTGAGTGCCTTGCAGGCTTTACGTGAGAATATAAACATTTACGCACAATTTCTAAAATAACACAAGAATAGACTTATATGTACAGTGGGCTTGAAACACTTGAACATATACGGTAAAGTAAAATACAATGTAATATGACAGTGAGAATCTTACCTCATTAAGTTTATTTCGATATATGTGTTTAAGATGGAGCCAGTCAGATAGATGTGGGTGTGATGCGTGGGAAACATCACTCGCAGAATGCCTCTGCGTCATGATAAATATTAAAGCTCTCCCCAAATTTTGCATCTTCGTAATCTATAGAAAACGGAATATATGTAGGGAGTACATCTTCAAGCTTACGCATCATTTTGTGTGTGTGTATTCATCTAGTTGTATTTTACAGGGCCAGAGCGACGCTCGTATGGCCCCGTCTCCATATCAACATTCTTATCATTCATCCTTATTCCTTAGTGTTGGCCGAAACCACCACCCCGGGAGGCGGGTCACAAACCCCCGGCTAACACCCGGTACCCATTCACTGCTGGGTGGACAGGGGCTCGGGTTTTAAGAAGACCGCCCGTCTGTCTTCGCTCCGCCCGGGGATCGAACCCGGGACTTCTCGGTTGTGAGCCGAGCGTGCTAACCCTTACACTACGGAGTGTGTGTGTGTGTGTGTGTGTGTGTGTGTGTGTGTGTGTGTGTGTGTGTGTGTCACCCACGGTCTTGTCCACGGGAGCTGGAGTCGTGATCGCCAGTCTTCCCCTCGTGGAAGGATCTTGGAGCTCGTAGTGACTGATCGCTGGGTACGCTTGGACCTCACATACCCGCATGCACACACACCCATCCCCTAGCTCAAGGGGGATATTAACTGCCTACAATTGACAGTGAAAAATCTCCAGGAGCAAGCGGGGATCGAACGCCCGACCGTGTGTGTGTGTGTGTTGAATCATAATCAGAATCAGAAATTTATTTTCCATTTTACAATATGTTTTCTTGTACTTCTTATATAATACAATTATGCAAATATTAAATACACAGTAAAATCTTAAACATACAATAAAACACACAAGTGTGTACTCACATTAAAATAGTAAATTCAAAGAATAGTAAAATAGTCATACACAAGTATGTTGTCACTAGCCGCAAAGCCGCCCTCCGGGCGGACTTTTTGGCTAGTCTTTGTTTTGCCTTCGGCCCACCAAACATGGACTCTCCAGATAGCCCCTTTTAACTTTCCTGAAATCATGGATGTAGAAATGTATGTATTCCCTCCACCCATTCACTCACCCATTACCCATCACCCCCCACCCATTCACTCACCCATTACCCATCACACCCCACCCAATCACTCACCCATTACCCATCACCCCCACCCATTCACTCACCCATTACCCATCACCCCCCACCCATTCACTCACCCATTACCCATCACCACACACCCATTCACTCACCCATTACCCATCACCCCCACCCATTTACTCACCCATTACCCATCACCCCCCGCTCATTCACTCACCCATTACCCATCACCACACAACCATTCACTCACCCATTACCCATCACCCCCCACCTATTCCCTCACCCATCACCCCCAACCCATCACCCCCCACCCATTCACTCACCCATCACCCCACACCCATTACCCATCACCCCACCCATTCACTCACCCATTACCCATCACCCTACATCAAGGCTTCCTCAATTCTCGCAACCCACTTTTGTTTTCACAATTCTCGCTAATAGGCTGCTAAAAAAAAAAAAAAAAAAAGTGATCAAACACCCATTCACTCACCCATTACCCATCACCCCCACCCATTTACTCACCCATTACCCATCACCCCCCGCTCATTCACTCACCCATTACCCATCACCACACAACCATTCACTCACCCATTACCCATCACCCCCCACCTATTCCCTCACCCATCACCCCCAACCCATCACCCCCCACCCATTCACTCACCCATCACCCCACACCCATTACCCATCACCCCACCCATTCACTCACCCATTACCCATCACCCTACATCAAGGCTTCCTCAATTCTCGCAACCCACTTTTGTTTTCACAATTCTCGCTAATAGGCTGCTAAAAAAAAAAAAAAGAAAGTGATCGGATCATCTCATAAGTGGGCTTATGACCTTCCCCTGGTCAACCTGATTCCAAAAATGTGCCATATGAGGTGTTTGCGCCACGGAGGGCGGAACCTATACCACACACACACACACACAGACAGACAGACAGACAGACACACTTTCGCTTATATTATTATAGATAGAAGATGTAAAAGTAAGAAAAACGTAAAATGATAAAATAGTCCTACAAAGGTATGTAATCATATAAATGTAATAAGATCTAGTAAAGTTAATGGTTAAGCATTAAAAGATAATTTGCAAGCTTCTTTTTAAAAGTAGACATACATTTGGCGTTCTTAATGTGAGTAGGAAGCCTGTTCCATAGTTGAGGTGCAGACACCAGCACTGACCTGTCTCTTATGTAGGTGATAGTTTTGGGAACGTATAGCAAGCAGCTCAGTGGTTCCCAACCTTTTTTTTTGATCGCGTACCACTTGGAGGTCCCGTACCGTCGTCGCGTACCACCTGGTTCCAGGTTCCAGTATCGAGTAACTAACTTGCTCTTCCAGTGAACCCAGTATCGAGTAACTTGCTCTTCTAGTGAACCTCTATTAGTCTACTGTGAACAACAGAAAACACGTTGGCTGTAACGTAAACTCAATTCGATCAGATATCAATTTTTTCACAAGTATAGAAAACACAAATGAACTATCAACAAAGAACACAACACAATTCAATGCGAGGGCTGCATCTGTTTCTTCTCCACCAGCTGGTCGATGCGGGGCATAACTTTGCTCACAGCGCATCGGAAATCATGCCCGGGCGCAGCACGATGGTTCCGGCTCTTCGACTTGATGGTCAGCATGGCTGAGAACCCCTGCTCGCACTCCCACGTAGAGGGAAAAATCAGTAGCTGGGGAACAGCTTGACGGGCTAGCGTCGGGTACGAGGAGGCCATGCTCACCCAAAAGTTTATAGAAGAACATTCCTTGTGCTTCGTCTTTGCTCCCTCGTCAGCCTGGATATCTATGACCTCCTCTTGTTCCCCGGTCCCGACAGGCAGATCGGCTTGATCAACGGAGAACGGATTGGCGATGTAGGCACAACATGGCACGTCCGGGAAGTAATGCGTCAACTCAGTCTTGAGCATTGAGAGGTAGCGGACGATTTCTTGGGCAAATTTATCACTGGGGTCGCTCTCAAGGGTAGTCAGGAGTTCGAACATTCCGTAGCGTTACCTCTCCACGTTCTTCATCCAAAGGTCCAACTTCCGGACAAACGCTCCCAGCTTCGAGATGAACTCGGTGGCAGTGCCGTGATGTTGGGCCCTTGGAACGACAGGTTTAAGTGGTTGAGGGCCCCCAAAATATCCGACAGGTAGGCCAACCTTGAGATGAACTCCTTGTCCTTTAGATCTTTTTGAAAATCGTGTTCTTTCTCCGTGAAGAACACGAGAAGTTCATCCCTCAGTTCAAAGAGACGCCTCGTCGTATTCCCCCGGGAGAGCCAGCGCACCTCTGTGTGGTAGAGGAGACAGGTGTGGTCGGAGCCGAGATCTTCACAGAGCAGCTTAGCTAAACCGCTGAGGGTAGCCAAAATTTATGTCGAAAAAAGGAAAACTACATAGAGTAAAAATACAAGAACACTGTAGGCAGTAACAAAATTTATGAAGAAAAAACGAACTAAAAATCGCACATGTCCCCAAAAGTGCTCGCGTACCACCTGGAAGGCCCTCGCGTACCACCAGTGGTACGCGCACCACAGGTTGGGAGCCACTGGTATAGCTGGTGCTGAGGTCTTGTATTAACATTATGCGTGTCTCTTAATAGGTAGTGGGAACAACCAACATGGTAACCTTCTATTGATTATTTTATAAGCAGTAAGTTCAAGTTCGTACTTATACTTTTCCTTTACCTTTAGTCACTTGAGCTCTCTCAGGTATGGCGTTACGTGTTCAAATTTTGTGCCACCCAGTGCAACTTTTGCGGCAAAGTTCTGCATTTTCTGATTACGTTGTAAATGAGTTGCACTTGCCGCTCCCCAGATCTTAAGCCCATAATTTATAATGCTTAAAACAAGAGACTGTATCACTGTGATTCTTGTGTTCTTATCAAAGTTATCTTTAATGCGATTTATATACATCATTGTCCCTATAGTCTTCTTACAGATGTAGTACGTAATATGTGTATCGAATAGCATAAAGTTGTCGAAATATAAACCGAGGTTCTTTATGAAGCTGCTTGGCACTATGGTGCTGTCATCAACCTGGATACGAGTGTCGTTTGGGATATTTGCTATGTGTTCTCAGGTGCCAATAAACATACATTGTGTTTTGCTAGTATTCAACATTAAACTATTTGTGTGAAAATACAATTTTGCTTTAGTTAAAGTTAGTTCACTTGTGTTAATTAATTCCTGAATTTTATCTATGGTACCAGTATATATGTATAAATTGAGTATCATCGGCGTATTGAATCACTAAACACACGGCGATAAAATGGGAGAGATCATTTATATAAATGAGGAAAATAATAGGACCGAGCACAGATCCCTGTGGGACACCACAAATGTAGTCTCAAGTTTGCCCGACACATGATTTCCTAACCGCACAGATTGCATTCAATTTTCAAGATAATTCCGAAACCAGAAGGGATCTGTGTTTGACATAATACACTTTTTCATTAGTATTTCGTGACTTACGCTGTCGAAAGGTTTGGAAAGGTCAGATAATGATACCAAGGATACTTTCTTGTTGTCCATGTTCTCGTATAATTTATAAGACAGTGTTAAGAGAGCAGTGTCAGTTGAGAGAGCAGACCTGAAACCGTGTTGGGTGTTACTAAGTAGTTGCTTACTTTCCAGGTGTTCAGAGAGTTGTGTAGCTATGATTTTTTCTAAGACCTTAGATAGTATAGCTAGCACAGATATGGGGCGGTAGTTACCAGCTACTTCATTGTCACCTGACTTAAAATTGGTACAACTATAGCGTGTTTCCATGCAGCTGGTATAACTCCAGTTACAATTGATGTGTTGATAATACAAGTTAAATATGTTATAATTACTGATAGAGTCTTTTATAAAACGAATTGGAATTTCGTCAGAACCATAAAAGTGGGTGTTCTTCATGTGTTTTATTGTTAGAATGACAGTCTCACTATTCACTGGTCTGGGTCTAAACATGCTGTTTGTGACATCATGCTGCGCTGTATGTGGTCTTCCGTCACCTTCTCTTTTATTTTGTTGGACTTTCTCAAATGTATTTGTACTCATCTATAGGTGTATTTTACAGGGCCTGAGCTACACTCGTATGACCCCGTTTCCATATCAACATTGTTTCCATATTATTCATCCTTAGGGCTTAGTGTTGGCCGAAGCCACCACCCCTAGAGGCGGGACACATCCCCAGGCTAACACACGGTACTCATTCATTACTGCATGGACAGGGGCTTGGGTTTTAAGGAGACCGCCCATCTTTCTCCGCTCCGCCCGGGGATCGAACACGGGATTTATCGGTTGTAAACCGAGCGTGCTAACAAATACACTATGGAGTATACTAGGTATACTACTCTTACATATTTGATCCGTTATCCGTGTGTATGTGTGTGTGTGTGTGTGTGTGTGTGTGTGTGTGTGTGTGTGTGTGTGTGTGTGTGTGTGTGTGTGTGTGTGTGTGTGTGTGTGTGTATTCATCTAGTTGTATTTTACAGGGCCTGAGCAACGCTCGTATGGCCCCGTCTCCATATCAACATTTTTATCATTCATCCTTAGTGCTTAGTTTTGGCCGAAGCCAGCACCCCGGAGAGCAGGTCACAAACCCCGGCTAACACCCGGTACCCATTCACTGCTGGGTGGACAGGGGCTTGGGTTTTAAGGAAACAGCCAATCTGTTTCCGCTCCGCCCGGGGAGCGTGCTTGCCGGCGTGCGTGCGTGCGTGCGTGCGTGCGTGCGTGCGTGCGTGCGTGCGTGCGTGCGTGCGTGCGTGCGTGCGTGCGTGCGTGCGCGTGTGTGTGTGTAACATCATAAATAGTGAATGTGAGCGTCTAAAGCAGCAGATTTCAATTAAATTCCATGCATGAACAGTCTGGAAAGGTTTAGTTACAACAAGGCCTCTTCCCCTCCCAGCGCTAAGTACTGTACTACAGGTGTCTCGACCACTGACGGTCAGAACAAAAGAAAAGACAAGAGTGACGTGTAAATTTACAGTCTCAGCCTAAGCCCTTCTCATGTCGCTGCTACCCTCACGCCCTTGAGGAAGGGTTCTCACACTCACTTCCACTCGACAAGATCCGTGAAGTTAATAATTGATGAATCGTTGCAAATCTCTTTCGGCATGGGCCAGAGGAGGTCGCCCAATTGTGCCTTTAAATGCAGAGAAGTGGAAGAGTAATTCAATGATTGATTTAATTCCTGCATGGAGACGCAGCATCAAGGTCATTATAGCGAGGAATAAAGTAGTGATAAAAGACTTTTACTGCAAAGAAATGTGAAAATGCTTGACGTAGATGAGGGCGTGGTGATGGACGATACCTGGAAGTCGTATCGCTCCTGTACTCTGGGGAAACTTGAGGGCATAGTGGATATAAGAGGTTTAGGATCCTTGGTGCTCCTTGAACCCTGCACCCGTAAAGGATGCATACGTATATACCATATGGCAAAAGAATGTATCAGAAACACCCAAAATTCTTCAAGCACTATGTTAATTGTCGGTGTTCACATGCATCTGGCTTACCGGGGGGGCGAGACATGCCTTCGATGACGTCATCGAATCATGGTGCATCGTCTGTTAATTGCCAGGATCGTTTTGGAAGCTCGGGTAATTTACAGATTTTGATTGCGAATGATAAAAAAATGGCTGACTAGATGCAAAAGGTGACAACATATTTTTAATATACTCGATAATGGCTATATTTTCAATGCATTAAATCAGGAATTATGAAATAGTTTGGCCGGGCATTGAAAGAGAGGTTGCTTTAGGTATGTTGCTGCTAAAAACATACCTCTATTTCTGCACCCGAGCCAAGATCCAGGCCAGGGATTCAAAGAGAGGTTGCCTTAAGTATGTTGCTGCTAACAACATACCTCTATTTCTGCACCCGTGTGTTAACTGGTATTCAAGACTAGGCATTCTTGGGCTTGGCAGTGGCGTTCAGTGGTTGCTGATTCAAAGAAAGGTTACTCTCATTTAATCTTTACCGTAGCTCGTAAATTATCACCTACATATATATCCAACCACTGTAACTTAATTTCACATCATGATATGCACTGGCCGTCTGTCTGCCTTGCCTGATTCACGCGTGGTGCTGTCTGGCATCGCCACTGATTGCAATCTTAACACAACCTTAACACAACCTTATAGGCAGGTGCTCGCTGGGCAACGCAGGGAACGTCAAAAATCTCCGCCTTGAATTCCAAAACAGCTGGTGACCGTTGTTAAGCTAGTAACATAGGTGTTACACCGCTTTGAATCTGGCCCCTGGATGATTATTTTAAGATGAAGGTGCAGAGAGGAGGATAGAAGCAGAAAGAGGGTAGTTTGAATTAAAGATTTGTTTAACTTTATATATATAT
>JACEEZ010020338.1:282500-287500 GCA_016584305.1 Chionoecetes opilio
GCGCTGTTTTTTGCTCCAAGTGACGGTACCTTTGGCGTTTCGCGCTAAGACTATGGCATCTACAAGTACTGGTGGTGATGGTGGTTCGAGGAAGCCAGGTGACGATAAGGACAAGGGTAAAAAAGCGGAGAAACGAGAGTGGAGGAAAGGTAAACCCACAACCACCACCGCCTACACAACCACCACACTCACTCGTCTCACCAGGCCTAACTCTAAATAGTTCATGGTAAATAACATCTGTTATCTATTATTTCTTTGTCTTTTTTGTATTGCTGTTATGTTGTCATGTAATATGTCTTGCTTTTTAAGCAGATAAAGTAACGAATATGTGGTCATTCATAAGGTTGGCTGAACTCGGACCTGTGTGCAAAGACTAGCTCGTCGTATCAGGTGGGCAGCCTGAGTTGTTAGGTGGGGCAACACGCAGGAGGGTGAGGGAGACATCCTGAAGCGGGATATTTGTCTTATTCAAGTGCGGAGATCTGAGCTATGACCATGTTGGAGCACGAGGCTGTTTTTTCTTAGCGAGGTATCCCAGGTTAACGGCAGACCTAGGACTATCACGTTTAATGGTGAGTCAACAGCGTGAAGGGTTATTTTACATCTGATGCATTTTGCATCTAAACGCACTTGTTGACCACTCATGTTTTTTCTTAGTATTATGTCATTGATCAATCGGGTAACTCTAAATAATACATGGTAATAACATTGTTTCTATTATCTATTGTCTTTTGATTGCTGTTAAATGTTTCATGCATATGTCTTTGCTAAAGCTTAAGTACAAAATGAGGTCCAAATGTGTGAACTCTGCTCATCAAAGACTAATGATATATTTTTCAATTGAAATACTATTCGCTTTTTAACGAATATTTACTTCTGCGATGTTGCAAGACTAATCAATCGCAAACGTGATGGACCATATATTATATATATATATATATATATATATAATATATATATATATATATATATATATATATAATATATATATATATATATATATATATATATATACAAAAGGCTGGCCAAGAAACATAATGTATAATATATATATATAATAATATCTATAATCATAAGTATATTATACTATTATATATATAATATTATAATATATATTATATATAATCTATAATATATCAATGAAAGCAAAAACGATAATGTAAAATGAAATAAATAACATATCTGGGGTAGCATGCGCCATGAAGGTATATTATAGCTCTTACTCTAAGTATGTAAGTAATCTATAGATCTAGTATCCGCACACATGCTCATCTTTCTCAATCTTTCTCATTACTTCACTCCCTCTTCCGCTAACTGTGTCCATTCAAGATGAGTCCAATCACTCTCTCTCTCTCTCTCTCTCTCTCTCTCTCTCTCTCTCTCTCTCTCTCTCTCTCTCTCTCTCTCTCTCTCTCTCTCTCTCTCTCTCTCTCTCTCTCTCTCTCTCTCTCTCTCTTTCTCTTTTTCTCTCACTCCAACACCAGCACCATCTTCGAACACTCGTAACGCTGAGGTCACTTTCACAAAACCTTCATGCATTTTTTTTCACATATACTGTATTCCACAAACATGCCTTCACCTTCAATGTCTCTCACCTCCCCTCTCAATCACTTCCGCTTCACTATCTTCTTTACTCGCTCGGTCTGAATTCCTGATCTTTTATTCCAGGATTTCCGCGTGTCTGCCTCGGGTGTATCCTTGTCACCTCTCACCTGTTCACCTTTACATCCTCTCCACCTTGACATGGGATCTATTCATACCACCTCTCTTCCAAAGTCGGTAAATGTTCACTCTCTACCTCGGCCTCATTTGTATGTCTTGCAACAATATTTTTTTTGCCCACATTTTCATCTTCGTTTCTGGATCTGTTTCTATATTTTTCTTAGTTTTTCTCCTACTCGCTGAATCACTTTTCGAGACATCAGGTTATAGGTAAATTTTCTCCTTTTTACTTTTTTGTCTATTTCAGCTCTGTGTGGGTGGGTGGGTGGGTGGGTGGGTGTGTGGGTGGGTGGGTGGGTGGGTGGGTGGGTGGGTGGGTGTGTGTGTGTGTGTGTGTGTGTGTGTGTGTGTGTGTGTGTGTGTGTGTGTGTGTGTGTGTGTGTATAATGAATTATGAAATGAGTGATTAATGGATGGTAATAAGCAGGGCACGATTTGTAAGAAGAAATGTGGACGTGCCCAAGGCAGGATAACTGACCGACTGGAATGGATGAGATTACAAGGTTGAAGGAGAGGCGCAGGGACGCACACCTCTGCGTTTCGACATTCAGTAATGGAGTGACCTCAGA
This sequence comes from Chionoecetes opilio, assembly GCA_016584305.1. NCBI lineage: Eukaryota > Metazoa > Arthropoda > Malacostraca > Decapoda > Majidae > Chionoecetes > Chionoecetes opilio. Next base: position 284,792 of record JACEEZ010020338.1, read on the forward strand.
AAAAGACTACTGTAAACAGTAGTCTTTGCCTCAGATCATAATACATGTAGTGGAAAAGAGGGCAAGGGAAGCTCATGTCTTTAGTACTTGCTGCGAGTGTCTGGCTGGGCGGCCCATTACAATCAATTAAAGGATCATTCGTTTGGGAGTTTGAGTTACGATGTATACAGTTTTTCTCTCCGATGAGCAACAGTAATAATACTTCAATATTGATCAAAACTATTGTATCTACATGTATAAAAATCCTGTTTTTCTTTTAGACAATCAAAAGGTTAATCGGCAATATTTTTGTTCCAAAACATAAGGAAGTACGTAAGAAAGTAAGAAAGAAAGAAAAAAAGAAAGAAAGAAAGAAGGAAGGATGGTAGGATGGAAAGAATAACAGATTATGATGATGATGGTGATGATGATGAGCATGAGGAGGAGGAGGAGGATTATATAAGATAGATAATAAATAGCAATGGATTACTTGGTTGTACGAGGCTGTCAGGGGACAAAGTGTAACTCTCTACGTGATAAAGATATATAGGACAGCACAGAGATAATGATGGAGGAGGAGGAGGAGGAAAAAATTACACTCTGTAAACAAAACCTAACTAAACATAAAAGAAATCAACCGAGGAGGTTAAAGAATCCCAGATGAGGGAGGAAAAATATAACCCCCAAAAGACTGCAAATACATGCAAGGCTTTTTCCCTCCCATGCCGCCCCTCCCCTTCCTCCCACATCACCCTCTCTCTCCTTTAACCCTTGTTGTACTCCTCTCCTTCCTACACGTTCGCCTTCCATGGCTCCCTCTTTCATCCTCCTCTCCTTCTCTCCCGTCTGCCCTCCACCGCCTCCCTCCCCATTCTCCAGCGTCGGTCGGTGTGGAGATAAATGTCCACAATAACACCAAGAGGGTTTAGCAATTTTTTCTTTCCTTCAACGCCGCTACTGCTGCTGCCGACAGCCGCACCACATCACCATGTTTTAGTTCCTCCTTCAATTCCAATACATTTCCTCCTGTATATCGCCAAGTAAAAATGGCTTTTCCTTCTCGATTCGGCCCGAGAAAGTGAATGTTCAATGGAAGCCTTTGTTTTGTTCAATAGAAGGAGAGGATAACTTTTACTGTGTCGTTCACGCCAACTGTGTAGATAAATGTGATTATATTGCCTTCCGATAGAGGGGTCTCGTAGGTATAATTACCCACGCCGACGGAGTCGCGACGTAAGTATAGGCAGTCAGCTCCGTCTGTTGGTTGGTTTGTCTGTTTGTCCGCACTTTAACTAAATAACAAATGATGTTACCAAACTTGTCATGTGGGTAGACCTTGGGCTTACAAAATGTCGCAATGATCTTCAGGTCATAAGGTTAAAGGTCAAGTTCACGAGGTCACAAAATTTCAAAATCAATATTGGTCCATGCGGCTTTTACTGTCAAAATATAAGGACATCAAATTTAAAAGTTAGTTTGGAGTCTGGGACAGCGTCCTCGACTCAGACTCCTGGTCTGGTCAGGGTTGTACCCTGCTACTGGTAACATGTAAACCAGTACAACCAGCTGCATGGTCGGATCGTTGGTGACTAAACAGGCTCCCCCACTGGTTCTACTAATGGAGAGGTAAGGGTGTGCTGGACCGAGGCCCCCGTGATACAATCCGCTTCTTTTGGTATACTCCTTGTCAAAAGTTTTCTCACAAAATTTTACATGGCGACGAGTTTAAGTAAATTTCCTGTTCATGCATATTTACTCAGTCTCATAATGGCATTTATTTAGTGTGTCCTGCTATGTTTTATGTGATAATCTTCTAGAACAATCATCCGCTCCGGGGTGTGTAGTGAGGTTGGCTGTCATTGCGAGGGAGCGGGAAGACATGAGGTGGTGCCCAACCTCCATCCTGTGAGGTGTCAGAATTGGGGGCAGAAAACGCAAATTTCTTGTTAAGAGAATAAAGCAGCCAAGCGTTATTTCTTGCCTATTCCGCAGACACCTGTTTGAACAGAGTTATCCTGCCTCTCGTGATCGAGGCGCGTGCAGCACTCCTGGATGGTGTGACCATCCAGCTGGCAGTAGTCGCACTTCACCTTCCTGAAGCAATCGTGCTTCGTGTGCCCACTTCTCTTGTAATACCGTCAATAGCTTCGAATCGGTGCCCGGGCTGTTGGAGCAGACCAAGCTGGAGCGTGCCGACGTTCAATTGTGGGGCTTCGAGTGTCTTTTATTTATCATCTCCATCGAAAAGCCCTGTTTTTCATTTCCTCTGACTTGGACTCACAAATGGGGAGTATCAAGGCATATTTATAAACACAAATTTGCCGAGATTTCTCCGTTTTGCACAATTTCAATGCCCAGTGGTCTGGTTCGCCTGCGATGAAGGAAGAAAAACTCTGCTCTCTTTTTATCTCGTCTTTATTCAGGAATATAATTTTAAGAAATTCATCCTTACAACTTTTTCTTAACTGCATCCTGGTCCTATCACATGCGTCCATTGTACAACCCTTTTGCAGCAGGTGCTCTCATCCTGCACACATTATTTACCTCAGGCCAAAGCAATCTATTTATAGACAAAACTCATACATTCTCTTCCTCATCTCGTCAGCCCTTGTTTTACGAAGCTTTTTTTCTTTTTCTTAGGTATATTCTTTCCTTAGTTTTACTCCACTTGTGTGCACGAAGCGATTGTATATAAATTATACTCTCTTACTCTCTCTCTCTCTCTCTCTC
>JACEEZ010020338.1:292500-295000 GCA_016584305.1 Chionoecetes opilio
GTCCGTGCCAGTGGGGGGCAAGACACTAACCTCTGCTCCTGTGTCAACCAGGAAACGCCGCCTTGAATGACGATCACAAATGCAGAGGAGGTGGTGTTTAAGGCCGGCAGCAGTCGCCACTACTGACGGCCGACAAGGCCGTCTCTCTCTCTCTCTTTCTCTTTCTCTTTCTCTTTCTCTCTCTCTCTCTCTCTCTCTCTCTCTCTCTCTCTCCTCTCTCTCTCTCTCTCTCTCTCTCTCCTCTCTCCTCTCTCTCTCTCCTCTCTCTCTCTCTTCTTCCTCTCTCTCTCCTCTCTCTCTCTTCTATATATATATATATATATAATATATATATATATATAAGAACATAAGAAAATAAGGAAGCCACAAAAGGTCGCAAGGCCTACACGTGGTAGTTCCTGTCACCTAACACTACCTACATCCACCTTTCATCCCCATCCATGAACCTATCCAGCCCCTGTTTAAAGCTCCCTAATGACTCAGCACTAACTACCTGTCTACTGAGACCATTCCATTCATTCACCACTCTATTTGTGAACCAGTTTTTCCCTATTTCCTTTCTAAATCTACGCTTTTCCAGCTTGAATCCGTTACTTCTTGTTCTACCCTGGTTAAAAGCCGTAAGAACTTTTCCTACCTCTCCTTTATTAAATCCCTTTATCGACTTAAAAACTTCTATCAGATCGCCCCTTACTCTGCGTCTCTCGAGTGAGTGTAATTTTAATAACTTCAATCTCTTCTCATAACTAAAGTTATGCATCCCTTGTATCATTTTGGTCATCCTTCTCTGCACTGTTTCTAACAAAGCTATGTCCATCCTTTAATATGGAGACCAAAACTGAACGACATAGTCTAGGTGAGGCCTGACTAGAGCCAGAAAAAGCTTTAGAATAACTTCCGCACTTCTACTTTTAACACTTCAGGTAATGAATCCTAATACTCTATTAGCTCTATTTCTGGCCTCAATACATTGTTTCCTAGGTCGGAGGTCTGGGCTCACCCTCACTCCAAGATCTTTTTCAGATTCTGATATTTTCAGCGATACATTGCTTATGGTGTATCTATTACTAGGGTTTTTTCTACCAACATTCATAACGCTGCACTTATCAATATTAAGTTCCATCTGCCATCTGACTGCCCACTCGTTAAGTTTATCTAAGTCTCCCTGCAATACGTTTACATCAGACTGTGATCCAATAATCCTACCTACCTTAGTATCATCAGCAAACTTGCTGATATCACTGCTAATCCCACTATCCAAGTCGTTGATGTAAATCAAAAATAGTAATGGACCCAAAACAGACCCTTGTGGAACTCCACTTGTCACCAGTCCCCATTCAGATTTAGAACCATTAATTGTAACCCTTTGTTGCCTATTACTTAGCCAAGCTCTGATCCAATGAAGAACCTTCCCATCTATTCCATGAGCCCTAACCTTATTTAAGAGTCGCTCGTGTGGTACTTTGTCAAATGCCTTACTAAAGTCCAGATATATTATATCATAATCCTTATCATTATCTGCCGTCTCATAAACTTTCCTATAAAAACTCAATAAATTGGTGAGACATGACCTACCTTGGTGACCTACCTTGGTGAATCCATGTTGTGAATCATTGATCAAACTATGTTTATCTAAGTGCTCTCTAATGTTTTTTGCAATAATAGATTCCAATAATTTACCCACCACTGACGTTAGACTTACGGGTCGATACTTTGACTTTAGTCCTGTGTCTCCCTTCTTAAATATGGGAACAACATTTCCTTTCCTCCACAATAATGGCACATCGCCTATCTCAACCGATTTCCTAAAAATGTGCACTAACGACTCACTAACAACCTCCTTGCATTCCTTTAATACCCTGGGATACACTTCATCTGGTCCTGGCGATTTAAAATTCTTCATTTTATCTATACCCTCTTCCACCATTTCCCTAGTTATCACAATATCTTTGAGTTTCTCCTCATCGCTTCCTTTGAACATCTGTTCAGTATCAGGTATCGTCTGTGTATCCTCCTCCGTAAAAACACTTAAGAAATAATCATTTAGACTTTTACACATATCCTCATCCGTATTTAAGACTTCACCATGTCCTGACCTTAACGGCGCAACTAATTCCCTTGTCTTGGTTTTATATACCTGATAGAACCCCTTTGGGTCACTTTTCGCCTGTCCTGCTACTTTAATTTCATAATTGTTCTTAGCAACTCGAGTTAATTTCTTCACTGTCCTTGGCAGCACGTTATACTGTTCTTTGTTTACCAATCCTGCCTTGAACCTTAAATAAATGTTTCTTTTTACTCCAATGTTGTGTTTTAAATTAGTGGTCATCCATTTTGGATCACTCTTTCTGGACCTTATTTCCCTATAAGGAATATTTCTTTTCTGTCCGTCAATTATATTCCTTACAAATAAGTTATAATCCTCCTCAGCCCCGACCTCACTTCCATGTCTAACCGCTCTAATTACCTCCTCAGCCCCGACCTCACTTCCATGTCTAAC
>JACEEZ010020338.1:297500-305000 GCA_016584305.1 Chionoecetes opilio
TCTCTCTCGCTTTCTCTCATGCAATGTGGCTGACGGAGAATAATGCTTAATCACCTTGCTTGAATGAATGTGTCTGGACAGCAAAACATTCGAGTATTTGCTGGATTATTCTCATGATTAATGTATACCTGACCCACAGACTGCAATGGAGCACAATACACATTTTTATTCATACTCAAACAGTTACAGATCAGAACTTATTCATCTAAGTATTATAATGAAAGGGACTAGAGTAAATCCTGCATACTTTCGACTGGTATATATAAAAAAAACCTATTCCAACCATTCCAATTATAGTCCTCCCGTGCAGACTCGTTATAGTACCAGGAACAAGAAATGAGAACCAATAAAAAAAATTGCTAAAAAACCTTCACTTTCAACTCAAACCAACTTTCTTCGTGATTTTTCAAATGTATCGGATGTGTAATTGCGGCTAGTGGAGGTGCAAAATAGATCTTCGTGTCAATATTTAGGCCTCGACATTCATTACTCTCACATGACCCAGGCTCCTCCTCCTCCTCCTCCTCCTCCTCCTCCTCCTCCTCCTCCTCCTCCTCCTCCTCCTCCTCCTCCTCCTCCTCCAACATAAAACTCCGAAAGTAATGACACTATTATACACGTCCTTGGTTAGGCCGCACTTGGAATATGCCGTTCAATTCTGGTCGCCCTGTTTCGTAAAAGATAAAGCCAAATTGGAATCAGTGCAAAGAAGAGCAGCCAAACAAATTCCATCTCTGCGAAATTCATCTTATGAAGAGAGACAGCGGAAACTTAATATGCTTTCCTTAAAGGATCGTAGAATCCGTGGGGACTTGATAGAAACCTTTAAGAACCTAAAAGGTTTTGATGTCATTAATCAAGAGAACCTATTCGAGCTTTCAACTCAAGTGACAACAAGAAATAATGGTTTAAAACTAAACGGTCAACGTTGCATCACCGATCTCCGTAAAAATTATTTCAATGTTAGAGTCGTTGATCGATGGAACAAGTTACCAGCAAATGTTGTCGCAGCCAGCACAATAACTACATTCAAAAACAGACTTGACGCGCACTGTAAAGTAAATGGGTATTGATAGTGCGAATTCGTATCTAGTCCCCCGTATCGATTAGTTGTAGTGGTAGTGGTAGTTGTAGTTAGTATTTTTCATATCCTATCATTCTGCACTCTGAAACTTCCATGTTCCTATCCTCTTTAGGGACATGGTATCATTTTCCAACTGTTTTCTTACAAGTAGTTGATAGTTAGTAGTATGTAGTTCAGCAGATACCCTCGCTATGGACCAATAGGTCTCCTGGTGTCTTGTTATTCCTATGTAATCCTATGTAATCCTCCTCCTCCTCCTCCATTTTCTCCCAAACTTTCGTCACTCTTTTCTCCTATAATAATCAGGAGAATGAATTATGCAACACACCCTCCGTAGTAACCTAAATTTTGTTGCGTAAATAATATTCTGTTTTTTTTCTTCTTACCTTGACAGCAGTACGGCGCGTGTTTCCCTCTTGGCAGGAATTTGGTGTGATTCCTGGAAATAAAATAAAATGTCTTGTGGATGATTGTCTAAGCGAGAGAGAGAGGAGAGGAGAGAGAGAGAGAGAGAGAGAGAGAAGAGAGAGAGAGAGAGAGAGGAGAGAGAGAGAGAGAGAGAGAGAGAGAGAGAGAGAGAGAGAGAGAGAGAGAGAGAGAGAGAGAGAGAGGAGAGAGAGAGAGAGGAGAGAGAGAGAGAGGAGGAGGAGCGAGCGAGACGAGAGAGAGGAGCGAGGGAGAGCGAGAGCGAGCGAGCGAGCGAGGAGCGAGCGAGAGGAGGAGAGAGAGAGAGAGAGAGAGAGAGAGAGAGAGAGAGAGAGAGAGAGAGAGAGAGAGAGGGGAGAGAGAAGAGAGAGAGAGAGAGAGAGAGAGAGAGAGAGAGAGAGAGGAGAGAGAGAGAGAGAGAGAGAGAGAGAGAGAGAGAGAGAGAGAGAGAGAGAGAGAGAGAGAGAGAGAGAGAGAGATATGGATGCTCGTTTTAACACGTCTTAACATGCAAGGGGGAGTTGGCATTGAGTGAAGAAGAAAACAAAGAAAGGAAGATAAACGAGAAAAAAAAATCAGGGGAGGAAAGAAGGGTAACAGAAATAACAACATGCGAGAAAGCTGCGCAAAAAGAAACATTTACGTAACGTGTATAATGTATATGTAAGACAGAAAGAGAGTTTCAAATACGCAGAGATACCGAGAAATCTCTCACGTCAATAACAAATGAAGAAAGGAGTGAAGGAGTGGGAGAGAAAGATATAGATAAATAAATAGATAGAGAGAGAGAAAAAAAGAAAAATACGGGGAATTATATCTGAACGAGGAATGTAAGAATATATGCATATAAGAAACAAAATTGATGATTGTGATGATGATGATATTGATAATAATAGTAATACTACCACTACTACTACTACTACTACTACTACTACTACTACTACTACTACTACTACTACAAATACAAATAATAATAATAATAATAATAATAAGGTGAGATAAGATTCTTGTACCGAATTCCAAGAAAATTGAAGTAACAAATCAAAATAATGAGATAAAAAGTGCAATCAAACGACGATCCCCAGAGATAGGACGCGTGGATATACGCGGAAAATGGTGATGGGAAAAATGACTAAAACTGCAGTGCGATTCTGAACCATGCTTTTATATAAGAAATGAAAAAAAAAATCCAACATGGTTTATCATTCAATTAAACTATGCATTACAGCATAAAAATAGTCAGCATCAATATGCATACATTTTAACAAGGATGCTTAACTTTTGAGAACACATCCTGTCACGAGGGGCAGGACAATGGTAACAAAATATATCAATCCAGCAAAGCGTTGATGTCTGGTTAACATTACAGCAGAAAATAAATAATGCGTTCATTGAATACATTAATTGATAAAGAGCTAATCAAAAGCAGAATACGCCTACTGATGGCTGATGACAAAATAACCGAGACATTGCGCTGTTCAGTGTTTAGTTCCAAACAGACTGTTAGAAAATGCGATCTTACATTAATGCACCGAATGTCCGTCCGTCTGTCCGTGTGTACTGCTCAGGCTCCGCCATTTTTTATCCGATTTCAACCAAACATTCAGGAAAGGTGAAGGTCATCCCTGGGAGGGTTATAAGCTATATTTGGCCAGGTTTATCCCATTTGTTTCATTAGTTAAATTATTTTATAATATCTGCGACCAGTAAACCACTTCCATCGTTGAAGGCTAGAGGTGCGGAAGGCGGGAAGTTGGAGGGAAGGCAGAGGAAATAGATGAAACTTATTATGATCTACCGAATGCCCGTCTGTCCGTTCGTACATCTAAGGCTCCGCCTTTTCTGTCCCAATTTCAACAAAACACACACACAGAGAGAGAGAGAGAGAGAGAGAGAGAGAGAGAGAGAGAGAGAGAGAGAGAGAGAGAGAGAGAGAGAGAGAGAGAGAGAGAGAGAGAGAGAGAGAGAGAGAGAGAGAGAGAGAGAGAGAGAGGAGAGAGAGAGAGAGAGAGAGAGAGAGAGAGAGAGAGAGAGAGAGAGAGAGAGAGAGAGAGAGAGAGAGAGATTATTAAATACGGTGTTATGTGTACACAGCCATTACGATTGTCTTTCTAAACATCATACTTATTACAGGAAACTTCCGGTAGTACTACTACTAATGATATAATAGTGATATACGTAAGTGGTAATTTTGATAACAATATTAGTGTAATGACAATAAAATAAGATAATAATAATAATAATAATAGTAATAATGATAACAACAACAATAAAAATGATGATAATGATAATAATATTAATAATAATTACAATAATATAATATTGCATGTAAGTGTACTGAGTTAGTGAAAAATGGCAGTGTTACCGCAGAGATTCTTACAATAATTCACTGAATGTCCGCCTGTCCAGTTAAGGGTCCGCCATTTCTAATTCAATTAACGTCCTAATTTAACTAAACTTTCAGGAAAGGTTGAAGTCATCCCTGGGATGGTTTTTAATTATATTCAGCCAGGTTTATTAAATTTATTCATCAGTTGAAGGAATATATATTCCTTTGCAGCCTGTGGCATACTTACCTGGCACAGGTATAAAGATCTTTTCAATCTCTTTCTAAAGAGAGAGAGAGAGAGAGAGAGAGAGAGAGAGAGAGAGAGAGAGAGAGAGAGAGAGAGAGAGAGAGAGAGAGAGAGAGAGAGAGAGAGAGAGAGAGAGAGAGAGAGAGAGAGAGAGAGAGAGAGAGAGAGAGAGAGAGAGAGAGAGAGAGAGAGAGAATCATAAACACGGTGTTACGTGTAGAAAGTCATTCGGATCGTCTTTCAAAGCCACAACTGACGTACAGAACATGTCCACACACCAAGTGAAATTGGCACAAAAAAGTCGACCGCACCGCCGTACCGCTGTACGGCTGCCGTACAAAGTTAAAATCAAGTCATCTCTCCCGCTCGACGATGTCCGCTCGAGCGGAGGTGCAAACTGTGCCCAGTTACCACAAATACCACTCAAGCGGTGATGATGGTGACGTCATTGTTGGGTGGTGTACGGCAACGGCGGCCGTAGAAGCGGGCTAGTGGGAACCGGTCTTTACAGGTGACGTAAAACTCAAACGTCCCCGCTAGTGATGTGCTGATAAAACTGACATAAAAAAAAAAGATATATATATATATATATATATTGTAAATTCAGTACGAAATATTCTCTGTGTATATTGTATATTTTGTATGTAATAATGTTATTGTATATCTCTTTTTATATAAAGGTTTTTAGAATAGTTTCACATACAACGTGTAACTTTAAGCCATATTGTAATTTATGAAGAAAAAAAAAGCATCATACTTATTAAGGATAACTTCTGCTAGTATTGAGAGAGAGAGAGGAGAGAGAGAGAGAGAGAGAGAAAAGAGAGAGAGAGAGAGAGAGAGAGAGAGAGAGAGAGAGAGAGAGAGAAGAGAGAGAGAGAGAAGAGAGAGAGAGAGAGAGAGAGAGAGAGAGAGAGAGAGAGAGAGAGAGAACGAAAAAGAGAACGAGAGAGAGAACGAAAAAGAGAACGATAGAGAGAGGGGGAAGGCGAAGGGAGAAATAAAATTCAGATTCAGATTTGGACACAGATTCAGAGGCACAGACACACAAACCCGGGCTTCAGTGCGTGGGTGGCGCGGACGCAGTCTTGGCGGGGCTGCTGTTGTCCTGTCTCTTATTAACATCACCCTGGTAGCGAAGGTGATCAAGGCGAGTGGCTCCTGCGACGCGAAGGAGGAGGAGGAGGACGGAGGAGGAGGAGGAGGAGGAGGAGGAGGAGGACGGAGGAGGAGGAGGAGGAGGAGGAGGAGGAGGAGGAGGAGGAGGAGGAGGAGGAGGAGGACGGGATAATTAAATATATTCTTTCAATATTGCCTTTCTTACCCACCCCCGCGTTCCAACTTTTTATATCTTTATTATACGTGGTTTAATTCGAAGAATGTTATCGTGACAGTCACAAAAAAAATGAGGGAAGGAAACGGAAAATGAATGGACATCATATACGTATATGGATGGAGAGAGGGCAAGAGGGAGGATATAACGAAATCAATGATGAAAGGAAAAACTATGAGGAGAAAAATAGATCGAAAAAACGGAAGTAAATGAAGGAGAGGGAGAAGAAGAAGCAGAACAAGGACAGGTGATAAAGGAGAGGCAGAGTTTTCAGGTATTTAGAAGCGTGACTTAAAAATATTAATTAATTGAAATCTATAATCGATAATCCATTAACATGATATTATCCTCTCTCTCTCTCTCTCTCTCTCTCTCTCTCTCTCTCTCTCTCTCTCTCTCTCTCTCTCTCTCTCTCTCTCTCTCTCTCTCTCTCTCTCTTCTCTCTCCCCTCTCTCAATCTAGTAAAGTGTCATGCATTTTCATTCTTCCTTCCACCTCCTTCTCTCAATTGGTTGCCTCTTCTCGCTACCATTCTTTCATTATAAAAACAAGCCCTTTCGAAGCATTCCTGTACTCCTCCCTTGAAAGAGACGCCCCAGCTTGCATTCCCTCCCCCTGGGGTCGCCCCCCCCCCGTGCCCTCCCCCCCTCCCTCCCCGTGGCGCCGCCCCGTCCCGCCCCACCCCGTCCCGTCCCGCCCCGCCCCGCTCCACAAACACCTCAAAACTTTTTCTTCCGCGTCTTCTTCCCGAAATTAGGGATTCATTAGCAGGAATCACTTAACTCGAAACAGGTGGTTAAATGAAATGAATCTCTCTCTGTCTCACTCACTCACTCACTCACTCACTCACTCACTCACTCACTCACTCACTCACTCACTCACTCACTCACTCACTCACTCACTCACTCACTCACTCACTCACTCACTCACTCACTCACTCACTCACTCACTCAATCACTCACTCACTCACTCACTCAATCACTCACTCACTCACTCACTCACTCACTCACTCACTCACTCACTCACTCACTCACTCACTCACTCACTCACTCACTCACTCACTCACTCACTCACTCACTCACTCACTCACTCACTCACTCACTCACTCACTCACTCACTACTCACTCACTCACTCACTCACTCACTCACTCACTCACTCACTCACTCACTCACTCACTCACTCACTCACTCACTCACTCACTCACTCACTCACTCACTCACTCACTCACTCACTCACTCACTCACTCACTCACTCACTCACTCACTCACTCACTCACTCACTCACTCACTCACTCACTCACTCACTCACTCACTCACTCACTCACTCACTCTCTCTCTCTCTCTCTCTCTCTCTCTCTCTCTCTCTCTCTCTCTCTCTCTCTCTCTCTCTCTCTCTCTCTCTCTCTCTCACCATCTGCAGCCAGGTAACTGTCGCTCGTCTGTATAAGTGTCATCCTCCTCATCGCTCCTTCACTCCGTCACTTCACGGGACGCTAACTGTTCAACGGAGGGAAATAATTAAGTTCGACAGTACACAAGGGGAGATGCAAAGGAGGTGAGATAGGAAAATAATGATAATATTTATTTAGGGAAGAGGGAAGACTGGGTGAAAAGTTAAGTTAGAAAGTGAGACGAATAAGATTATGATAAAACTGATGAAGGAAGGTATTATGATAACATGGAAAATATGAAAGAATGTAAGACGTAGAGAGACGGACAAAATATAACTGGATAATGTCTGATATGGAGAGACAGATGAGAATTAAGAGATGGATGGAAGGTAAAGGGAAGGTTAAAAAGAGGGAAGGTGAGAGGAAGGAGGGGTAAAGAGAGAGCTAAAGTGGGGTCTAAACTTTTCTAAATGCTACTTAGGAAGAGGGGCAAAGAGCTTCTGGTACATTAGTAACTTGTTGCTTTAGTCTTGGCGGAGGAAAAGTATAAACCGCTGTTTTGTGTGTGTGTGTGTGTGTGTGTGTGTGTGTGTGTGCGTGCGTGCGTGCGTGCGTGCGTGCGTGCGTGCGTGCGTGCGTGCGTGCGTGCGTGCGTGCGTGCGTGCGTGCGTGCGTGCGTGCGTGCGTGCG
>JACEEZ010020338.1:310000-325000 GCA_016584305.1 Chionoecetes opilio
AGTATGTGCGTGCTAGAAAGTGTTCTATAGTGGTACAGGGAAAGGGCACAAAAGCTTTTGTTTAAACTTTCCTGAAAGGTACTATTGTTGTTGTGTATATATATGTGTGTGTGGTGTGTGTGTGTGTGTGTGTGTGTGTGTGTGTGTGTGTGTGTGTGTGTGTGTGTTGTGTGTGTGTGTGGTGTGTGTGTTGTGTGTGTGTGTGTTTGTGTGTGTTGTGGTGGTGTGTGTGTAAGAAAATTTTCATCCCTTTTTCTGGCATTTCTTTTTTTATATTCTCTTTTCGTTTCTTTTTTTCATCATTATGATCATCATCCTTTTGTTATTGTTATAGTTACCATCATAAACACACATTTGAATCCCTTTTGATACGTTCCTTTCCCCCATCCTCCTTCCTGCCTCACACTCGAGAGCCTTATCAGTCTATCTCCTCATTTCCTCCGACCCCATAAAATGTAGGGAGAGAAGAGGGAGATCGAAGGAGAGAAAAAAGAAAGGGAAGTTGGAAAGAAAAAAGCTCCACCAAAAAAATAGCCTTTCCAAAGATATAGTAGGAAGAGAGAGAGAGAGAGAGGAGAGAGAGAGAGAGAGAGAGGAGAGAGAGAGAGAGAGATGAGAGAGAGAGAGAGAGAGAGAGAGAGGAGAGAGAGAGAGAGAGAGAGAGAGAGAGAGAGAGGAGAGAGAGAGAGAGAGAGAGAGAGAGAGAGAGAGAGAGAGAGAGAGAGAAGACGAATGGGTGACGTCGAGAAAGCAAAGTAAAACAAAATTACCAAAGCATACACACGGTAGACAGAGAGAGGGACTCAGACACGACAAGAAAAAAGAAAACGAAAAAAAACGAGTGTTTCGGTGTGCGTGTGCGTGTGCGTGTGCGCGCGTGCGTGCGTGCGTGCGTGCGTGCGTGCGTGCGTGCGTGCGTGCGTGCGTGCGTGCGTGCGTGCGTGCGTGCGTGCGTGCGTGCGTGCGTGCGTGTGTGTGTGTGGGGGGGGGGTTGCTGGCTGCTTGTCGGATTTGGTAACGCTTGACAGATCACAACTTTTGCCTCGATTTTGGTCATAACTTGCTCGAACCTTTTATTAATTTTTTTCCACAGATGATATTAGAATACGTAACTTTTTTTCCAATAGTGAGTTCAAGTGTTTGGGAATTGCTGAGGTCTTAGGCGAAATAAAGGAATGCATGGAATACAAAAGAATACAAAGGAATACAAAGGAAGACCAGACAGCAACAGCCCTACCTATATATATATATATTATATATATTACCTAACTACCTATATATATATATATATATATATATATATATATATATATATATATATATATATAATATATATATATATATATATATATATATATATATATACCAGGAAAAAAGAATAAAGAAAAGAAAATAGAAAAGTTCAGAACAGCAAAAATGACTTTGTTTCGTTGTGTTTCCAGTTCGCTGAGAGGAAAGGTTGTTATGCTTAGTTAGCTATGTAGTGTGTGTGCTGATCTTTCTTTGTTTTGTATTCCCTATTGGACCACGGCCAGGACCAACACAAGACCCATCGCCACTCTCCTGCTGGAGGAGAAGGAGGAGGAGGAGAAGAAAAATAAAAGAAGACGAAGAAGAAAAGAAGAAGTAGAAGAAGAAGACGAAGAAGAAAAGAAGAAGAAGAAGAAATGAAGAAGAAGAAGAAGAGGAGGAGAAACAACAATAACAAAATGAACAAGAATAATAATAATATCACCACCACTAAAATCATCACACAGTAAATATCACCACCGTAACTGTCCTTGAAAGTATAAATAATATCACATATATACATGTAAATATTTATTTCTGCTATCACTTCTACCACTACAACAAATTTTATCACTACAACAGTGCTACTGCTACTACTACCTTTCCTACTTCTACTACTACTACTGTTTTCATTATTACCCTAATTACTAGTTTTTTATATACATTTTTATATACGAGGGGAGACTGTGGCCGATTGGATAACGCCTTGAAGTGGTGAGCTCGATGTCCCGAGTTCGAATCCTGCCGGGGTAAACTCTTTCGACCATCTTTAACGTGGTGGACTAGAGCCAGGTAGTTGTGAGCATAAGGTCCCGAGTTCAAGTCTCGCTAGGAGCAACTGTTTCTTTCATCGTCGAGTGGCCGAAGATCCACATACTGCATCACTTTGACTACGACCACAAGTGCGGCGGAGGGCACCAGGGGGCAGCATGAGCTTCAGGTTAAACCATCACAGGTGTCACTATAAAAATCCAGCTTGTGCCACCACAGACGAGGGCCAACCATCATAGCCCTCCAGCATGTGCAGGGCCAACCACCTAAACCCCCAATTAAACAAAATAAACCTAAAAGGAAGGAAGATCTGAGCCTACAGGCGCTATAGGCTCCAACGTAAAAAAATTAAACTGTTTTCCAAATATAAAGTGGAATTCGAAAAACAAGGCAAATCAAAGGTCGTAGGAATTGAAGAAAAATAAAGCATGATATAAGTTTTTCACCCCTTACTGATTCATTACCATAGATAAAACTATAGTCGCCACGGTGCACTAATGTCGCCAGGCGCCATATATTACGAATTATATCATCACTACTGATTTTTATGTGCCACAGAAGATGATACACAGTAGTTTATATCATGACTGTATATGTGTATAATCTACCCTGTTTCAGCGTTGTTTTATGCTTTGTATCTGCAAGTATATACGATTTCAAATTTCACTACTGTTTTGTTTTTGGGCGACGAAGACGGCGGAAGGACACTCAGAACATAAACACTAGCTGGCGATCTTGGTGTAGGTCGCCACTCGGTTGATATTTTTGTAATTTGTTCATTTATAGCCATAACATGACACAGATGAAGACATAAAATGACACAGACTCTCCAGATAGCCCCTTCTAACTTTCCTGAAATCATGGATGTAGAAATGTAAGTATTAACGCCACCAGACGTCCGTAAATAGAAAAAAGTTGTCTTGGCGACTTTAGTGTTATCTAAGGTAGCGCTATATCATATATGTCGCAAGGAATCCAGAGAGAGATATTATAAATGCAAATTGTCTCACGGAACAACTAAGACACAGAAGTTGTCTGAAAACTTGACAAAATTCCCTCTAAAACTAACGACACGGCAAACAAACTTCCTTCGCTCAGTAGTCGCCACAAACACTATTCTTTCTAGCCCTTCTTCACATCATTTCTATCATTCACTAGCATTTCGTCATGGCATCCCGTCATTGGTGTGTCCGCTGCGACGGTGCTCACGGCCTTACAACACGAGATGAAGTAAAAGCAGGTAGTAATGAAGAATGATAAACAGGTGTACGTATGAGTAGGGAATGAACACAGTGTTGGTGGGAATTACTGGTATGATGAAATGTTATTCGTACATAGGAAACAGTTGTGTAGAGGTTAGAAGTAGTTATTAGACAGACAACCTGATGGAGCGTCAGTGAGTAAAGGTGACGGTCTTTGGTAAATCAGCTTATCAGATTATGAGAAGCTTGGAAAGAGGGGTTATGGCGGCTCTTTTCTGCGGATCAGCAGCCACATGGAAGGTTGGGGAGGAGAAAATGAGGAAATAACTAATATATTCAGAATTTTTTTATCGAAGTTGAATGGCAGTTAGATGCATTTTTCATGTACTTGCGCGGATATTTGATAATCTAAATCGGGAGACACTTACGCGGTATACGTATAGGCAGAGGTGGAGCAGGGAGACATTATATATTCTTAAAGAGAAAGTAAAGGTGGTGTGGCAACAAGTAGCGAGTTAAGTGTCTCGTGATGTGTGACGAGCTTGTATCTGTTGCGCGGTGTCCCTTCCTTCCTACTCTCGACGAAAATATAAATCAAATGGCGGTAATATTTAGACTGCTGGGGATGACGGGATAATGTGATCAGCCGAGGACGGAAAAGTGCAGATCGAGTATAAAGGATTAAGATTTTTTGATGCGATTATAAAATTCTTCTTTTAAAGTAATGCACCAGGTTAGGCATCACATGGTGCCTCAAAAAGGAGGTTAACAACATGACTATGAACTGTATCACAAAACACGACTTACAGAACTGAAACAAGGAGACATTCATTTGTGAAAAGGAAAGAAAATATTGATTTAAATAATGGCCCATATTTAGATATTGTGAACGGCAAATGCTCGGTGGCGCAACAACTGCAGTCTTATGGGAGTGTATAAGTACACACTTTGAGGTGATGCATCAAGATAATAACGCAACATGATACGTAAATGTAATATTCAGACAAAAATAAGAAATACTGCGTTACTCTAAAGGAGCGTAACTGTAATGTAAGATAGTGACGTAAATGTAACGTGAATTGTATATGTTTACGAAAACATGCAATATTGCGTTACTGCAGAGGCATGTCACCATAACGCTGCCAAGGGTGACGTAACTCCGCGGTACACAGCCCACACCGAGGCGGCGATGAGCCGCCTCGTGCACCGAGGCGACAACATCGCTGGCAGGGAAAGTGCGTGAACCGTTAAGATGAAGCAACGAACATCTAGTATGAAGGAGTTAATTAGGTAAACTTTTATTCCATCATAGTTTGCCTATTCCGTCAGTTTTATTACCCATTCTTCCTTGTTGTATATTCATCCTACGTGGAATTTTGTTTTGTTTATCTACGTGGAGGCCCTAGGGCGACGGCCAACCTTCACAGCCCTCCAGAATGTGTAGGGCCAACCACCTGAGCCCTCAAGGAAAGATTATAAAACCTAAGGAAGATAATAGCCTACAGGCGCTATAGGCTCCTATGGAAAAAAATTAAAAATTCAATTTTTCATATATAGCTATTTGCAGTTCCTTCCTCCCTTTCTTCTTCTTCTTCTTCTTTTGTTTTGTCTTTCTCATCTTCTCCTCCTCCTCCTCTCGTTATATACCACTGTTGTCTCTCGTTCATTCCCTGTTTTTCCAATATATTCCGTCCTATCTCTCCTTTGTTTACCGTTCCATCACCACCCTCTTCTCCTCCATCGCCGCTACCTTCTCCCTTTATCCTCCTCCTCCTCCTCCTCCTCTTACGCAATAAACAAAAATCCTTCCCAAGACAGGCGGGTTTCTTCCCCTTAATGGAAACCTCTGTGTAAAGATCCGATCCCATAACATTTTTAGATCTCTCGGTTGTCTACATGGCTCACCTGGCTGATCCCTCCCTCCCTCCCTCCCTCCTACTCTCCCTTCCTCCTTCCTTCCCTCCTACTCTCCCTCCCTCCCTCTTTCCCTCCTACTCTCCCTCCCTCCCTCCCTCCTACTCTCCTCTCTCCCTACCCCCTTTCTCTGCCTCCTTCCTCTTTCCCTCTCGCGCTCGTTTTTCCCTCTTTTTCTTTCTCTTCCGTTCACACATTCATCGCTTTGTTGTTTGCCATCTTTTTTCTTATATGCATGTCTTCCGTTTCTCTCTCTCTCTCTCTCTCTCTCTCTCTCTCTCTCTCTCTCTCTCTCTCTCTCTCTCTCTCTCTCTCTCTCTCTGAACTTTATGCTGATAAGATGGGAATGAGGATGGACGACCTTAGATGCTTTTGGATTTTCTTTTTTATACTCAATACGTTAGCCAGCCAGTCACCTCTTAACGCTGCCGTCAAGCAGTCCCCACGTCATTCTTTGCCTCCTTTCATCCTCCCTAACCTACCATCTCTGCCTTCATTCACAAAGAGTACACGTGCAAACTTTACAAATAAGGTTCTCTTTCCGTCTTGCTTTCAACTGCTGATTAATTTCATCCAGATATTTTCAAACAAGAAATTGCTGTTTGATTTATCTCAGGTTGGCTCCTTTAGTTCAGTCACCCGTGCAATACCGAAGCTGCTTATTAAGTCCCTGTTTTTTTTGGTGGGGTGTAATATCTAGGCGTTGGAAGCTTCATATACAGTAACAACAACAACAGCAGAATAAAATAACGGTAGCAATAATAATAACAACACAATATAACGTATTATTTGCTGGAAGGTCTCCCCGCTGTTGCTCCCTCCAGCCCTTTTTCATCCTGGCAACAATAAAACACTAAGCAGAGGGCAATATTTTCCTGCCGTGCACCATCTTGCCTCCTGTCTGGCTCAGCGTATTCAATAACAATAACAAGATCTAAAGCGTGTGTGCCTCATTCTCATACGATGCTCCAATGATGAGAGAAGAGTGGAGACTAATGAAAAACGAATAGATTAAGCTTTTAGAGTGTAAAGATAAGGTAAAGATGGGGACATAAACTATGTTGCGCGTGGCCTCTTTGCTCATCTCCGTCGCATTAGCCCTTGAACCTGCTGTGGTGGCTGAGAACCCCAGTTTGGAAAGTGGATGAGTGAGTGAGTGGTATGTGACGTGATAATGATTGGAGGAGGAAGGAGTAAAAATGCCCCTGAATGTTGGAGTGAAGAATGAAAGTACTAAACAGTTGATAAGAGAAGAAAAACAAAGTGGTGGTTAAATCTGCAAAAAAAAGTACACGAAGCGAAAAAAAAACGAAATTAATAACGTTTGTGAGGCGAAGATGAGGATTAATGAGAGGTTGAGAGAGAGGAAGAAAAAAAAGGAAGACAAAAAGGACATAAATGAAGGGAACTGTGTGGAATGGTTTATAAAAACGTCAGAGATGGATTTAGGCACGTATTGAGTGTTAGATGGTTGAGCCTTAGCGCCAACAAGTGAAAACATTATAATAAAAAAGCTGTTAATTACAAGAAAGAAAAAAAAACGACAATATAAGACTGGTTAGGTCAAGGGGGGGATTGATACTAAAAATAAACACTAAAAATCAATTATAACGGTACTGAAGATTAATTCTAAATTGTGATAAATTAATAGTAAACATTTACACTAAAGAGCACAAAAAAAATGAAGAGAAAAATGTTGAGAGCCTTGAAGAAAATATGGAGAGTAATCAGAACATGAAGCGAATAAATATGAATTATTAAGGAAAGAAAGGATTGTGTAGTGAAGGGGCTGCTACATTCATAGATATATTGAAAAAAGACTAAAACATATCTAAAGAATGGCAGGGAGCATGTCTTGTACCAGGGGAGGTGGTAGCGTCTCAGACTGACGTTCTCGGTGACCCGAGTTCGATCCCCGAAGAAACCCGAAACCTTTCTGCACCGTCGAGTGGCCTAAGAACACCCACATGCCCTGTCCATCAACTCTACCTTCGATTACGAGTGCATCGGAGGACACAGGGGGGCAGCATGAACCTCTAATCACAGGCGTCACTATAAGAATCCTGCCTGCGCCACCACGGGCGAGGACCAACCATCAGAGCTCTCAAGTGAACCTCCAGAGCCTACCATCCGAGCCCTGGGTCACCACTGCCTACAGGTGCTATAGGCACAAATGTAAAAAAAAAACTCTTGAGTAAAGAGGGACAAACTAGGCAATGCACCAGGTGGCCTCACAGTCACAAGCCACGTCAAGTCTTTTAGAATTGATGTACAGAGAACAATCCTGTTTCGAGTAGGATAGCAGGCTGGACATCGTCTGGAACCAGGCCCTGTATAACCACACCTGCCCAGCCTAGCAGATTTTGGGTGGACTTGAAAACATGACTTGACCCGGGTGGGAAGTCAAGTGGATGGACCTACCCCCTACTGGAGCAGCGAGTCGCGCTGTGATAAAGTGTGGATGTACTGCAGGTTGCCGAGGACGGTGTAGATATATCAAAGATAATAAAATAATCTGCCCTGCACATTACTTTGCAAGTGCGGTCATGGGTGCAATCGTGACTCATAATATAGCTAAGGAGAAATGTGGAGAAAGGTTGTAAAATGTTCATTGTGATGTTTGCATTAGTATACTACTATTGTCCATATACCGTATTTTACGGCTTATAAGACGCACTTTTTTTCCTAAAAAATACCCTAAAAAATACTCATGCGTCTTCCAAGACGAATGTTGGAATGAGACTGCCGCCAAGACTAGCGGGAGCCGTTCCGCAGCAACTTCCGCCTCGGCAGATTGGCACCAACACCACCACCTATCGTCTGCTAGTGCTGATGTATCGTCTGCTAGTGTTGATGTATCATTTACTACCAGGCTGTCCTACGTATCACAAGGTAAGACTCTATATGAATCTGCCACCAGGACTGGCGGGAGCCGTTCCGCGACAATTTCCACCTCGGCAGATTGGCGTCAACAACGCCACCTATCGTCTGCTAGTTGACGTATCATTTACCACCAGGCTATCACACGTATCACAAGCTTTTTTCAGTCCAGAAAATTATCACCCATGGCGAATTCATCAAAACGATTTACTTATACTATCGCATACAAGCTAAAAGTTGTACGGTACGCCAAATAACATGGGAACAGGGTAGCAGAAAGACACTTCGGAGCACCGCTGGCGCCTACTGAGAAAATCGGTAGATTTTACCACCACCTACCGGTAAGAAATCTGTTTTTATCTTTTTTTCTTTGAACATTTTTCTTCAATGTCTGCTAGTGTTGATTAATCGTCTGCTAGTGGTGGTGCAGCATTTACCACCAGGCTGTCACACGTATCACAAGCTCTTTTCAATCCTGGAAGTTATCACCCATAGCGAATTCATCAAAACGATATGTAGGTCAAAAATCTGTAGATTTTACTAGAATATTTTTTTCTTCTTTTTTTTCTTAGAAATTTCTTTCAAAAATCAGGGTGCGTCTTCCAAGATGCAGCGTCTTATAAGCCGTAAAATACGGTATGGAGAAAGTTTCATAATAAAATCACAAAGAGGTGTATGTATATATTTCTGTATTATACATTTAACACAGGAAAAATATTTACAAGCTTAGTTTAAGGAAATATTGTGTAAATAATGTTTTCTTGTCCTGAAGCAAACCATATATTACATATGTTGATATAATCATCCTTTTTCATGAATTTTCACTGCGAGTATCGCTTATTTCAAATAGATTTATGACGAAATTATAAATGTATGAACAAAATACTATACATCTAATGTTCAAGGTGCGTTATTTGTAATTTAGTTAGTAGTGTTTGCTTAAATTAATTATATTTGCTGAGTTATGAGCAGAATACCGCTTGTTAATCTATTTAAATTTTCTTTAAAATTAATTTTTCCCTAAAATATGGCACTCAAACATAATTATGAGATCGCGTTAGTGGTCCTAATCGATTTATCAGGGTCTAAAACATAAATTGGCACGCCTTTCTTATGTATTTGCGATACTTGAGTCGTGTGATATGATTTACAAATATTTATTCAGAATCAAGGGGGGCCATTTTCCAAGATGGCCACCAGGGCCAACAGAGGGCAGATCCAGAATGACTCCAATCTTTAAAATGTTCATTATGATGTATACCAACAGTGTACTAAGTTTCATGCTTTTATCATAAAGTGCATGCTTCGGTCCAATAATGACACTTAGCCGCTGGACTACCAGTGCAGTCCATTGCATTGCCTATCATCTCCATTCCCTCCTTGGTTCTCTTCCTACCCTGGACATCTCTTAACAGCCTCCTCCCTCTCCTCCCCCCCACCCCCCATGCACTTACTTCTCCATCTCACCTGTTGCCTAATGGACGTGACTCAAAGCATTAATTTTTTATGCCTTCATCATATGCTTTAATTTCTGAAATCTCCCTACTTACTTAATTCATGCATTTCTGGGAAAAGTATGTAAATTCAGTGTTCAGTTTTCGTGCCTCAGAACAAAATATTTCAATTATATCAAATTATAATCTTAAAAGTTATATGTTATTTTTCCTAACTCCTTTTTTTTATGGGTGAAAAAAAATATGAATCTCAGACGAAATATTCGGAAAAAAATAGTGCAAATTGATTTTCACTTGTTTTCAAGTCGACAGCATTAAACTTCAGAAATAATTAAGGATGATGAAACTTTCAAAGCGTCTTGATAATTCTATCTGAAATGAGTTTGATTCAGAAGAAAGTGACGCGAAATTAAATCACACGCACGCACACACACACACACACACACACACACACACACACACACACACACACACACACACACACACACACACACACACACACACACACACACACACACACACACACACACACACACACACACACACACACACACACACACACACACACACACGCTCGCACGCACGCACGCACGTACGCACACACACACACACACACACACACACACACATACACACACACACACACACGCACAACACACACACACACACACACACACACACACTCTACCACAATGCAGGGTGAGAGCGGCGTGACTAAACCTACTTACTAAACCTAACTTAAAGCGAATGGAATACGCACACACGCACCAAGCCACAAGAGACATTTGTGACGCTCGCTGCTGCACTGGATCATCAGGACCATCAGTGCCCAAGGGGGGAGGAGAGAGAGAGAGAGAGAGAGAGAGAGAGAGGAGAGAGAGAGAGAGAGAGAGAGAGAGAGAGAGAGAGAGAGAGAAGAGAGAGAGAGAGAGAGAGAGAGAGAGAGAGAGAGAGAGAGAGAGAGAGAGAGAAGAGGAGAGGAGGAGAGAGAGAGAGAGTATATATGAGGGGTGAGATGGGGGAGATGAAAGAAGAGGAAGAGCTTCTTAGTACAATCCTCTTAACACACACACACACACACACACACACACACACACACACACACACACACACACACACACACACACACACACACACACACACACACACACACACACATACATACATACATACATACATACATACACATACACACATACACACACACACACACACACACACACACACACACACACACTCGTACAAGTCTGGTATGGGCGTGGCATTCAAACAAGCCCGCCAGCTCCACACAGAGCTCTGAGCCTTCCTGGTGAGGCCTCTGGGACCCTCCATCCTCGCCCACCATCACCACTCTCTTTCGGTTCATAGTTCTTTTTTCTTCTTCTTCTCCCTTTTTCTTCCTTTTGCTCTTTTCTTTTTCTTTCTTCTTCTTAAGGTATGCTTAGTAACAAAATCACACGTTCATTCAATATGTTGGCACAGGTAACTTATAAGTCTTTATGGATGTCTCGTTTATCCTCTAACTTTTTTCGCTTTTCATCTCAACATCTCCTGACAACACAGACTACCAGTACTCGCAGGGCACTTTGACAGTCGTGCTGTGCGAGGCTCTTTGATGATATGATATGCCGGCACCTTCAAATTGAGAGATTGATAATTATTAGCCCTCTCTGGTCACCCTAGCATTGTGTAGTTTTAGTTGGTTAGTCGTGGATAATCATATTTAATTATTGATGCGAGGACGACTAGTTTGAATCCAAGCACTGAATTCATGATCAACAAAACGTCTTGGTCCTGCTTGATCCGATCGAAATGTAAGAGGTAAAAACATAATGGTGATCAATGATATGTATTATTATTAATTTCATAAAATAAGCAAATAATTATGAATATTGTGACTGCTAACGCTCGAAGATTAGGTAATACTATATTAAGATAATAACGAAGAGATAATAATACAAGAGATGAGACAGTGTTGGCTTGTTGGATTGTCAGCATTAGGTTTATGAATACTAAAAAAATATAAAAGGATCACATAATCCTAAGTGAGCATGACCCTGGGCAACTGCAAGATACAGTTGCTCCTGGCTGGACTTGAGCTCGGGACCTTTTGCTCATAACTACCAGGCTCTTAACCACCGCGTAAAAGATGGTCGAAAGAGTTGCCCCCGGCAGGATTCGAACTCGGGACATCGAGCTCACCACTCCATCGCTAAACATTTGGCCACCGCCTCCCCGATATATACCTTTCTCTTCTATACATGGCCACAAATCCTTGGAAATTTCCAGCATATGGTCTAGACTTCAATGTCACTGCTACAAAGCGTGTTTGTGCTGTTTATCTCTCACATAACCCATCAGACTATTTAAAATTATGCAGTTATTTGAATTCTAAAGTGAACACATCTTGTTCAATTTTCTTTTAGCTAAAATTTCTATTCTTAGAGATTTCAATGTTCACCACCCTCACACTGAACATTCTTGGACTGTTCTTAACTCAAAAATTTAACTAGAAATTTAACATCTCATACCTTGTTGACTCAGTTTCTATGAAGCTAAGTGTCCTGAGTCGGGTGCCTCAATCATTTTCTCGATTTCCGGGTCTTATCCGTTCTTGTATGGAATATGACTCATTTGTGGAAGCGGATTCATTCATACAACCTTGTGAAACAGGGATGAAGTAAATTTGTTTTTTGTCTTATTAACTACTCAAAATTTCTAAAAGTATCACATAGGCCTGCGTTAGCATGACCTGTGGGCTGCTGCTTCCATTCCTACGCCCTTCCTTATTGTTTTATCACCAAATTTATCTTATATTTTATACTGTCAGTTTTCAGCAGAAGGCTACGCTTCTTCCAAGAAAAACTTTTGGATGCCTCACAATTATCTGCCGTTATTTCATATAATTCCATCGGATAAACCAAACAAAAATATTTTCTATATTCTGCTAAACCTCTGCCGACGTCTACAAGCTTTTAAGCGTGTGTGTGGAAATGTTTGATCATATTACCACATATATAAGGCTTGGCGGCGACAACCTGCTTTATTGGCGTGCACGTCTTGGTTTGTTTCCCTCCATTTTATTCGAGAGAACGTCAGCTCGCCGCCTCAGATAATTAGATTATTAGCTATTTCAATGTAGGCTACGCCAAAGACGTATCCGAACAGTGTTGAGAACTAGACAATCGACATTTCGAGACAATCAGGCTTCCTACATAATTATGGCCTTGTTTCTAAGATGTTACATACACGTTTGGAGCACGTGTAACCGCATCTCTATAAACTTCCACACAGAGCAAACACACATAACCGTCCTGTAATGTATGGGTGAAGCAGGGAACCAATATGATATCAGATGCACCAACATATCTCACAGGACAATCCTTCATCTTTTCTTTCCTTCTTCATCCTACTTAAAAGGTCATAATGTTTGAAGAGCCTTGAAATCAGACCCTATTGGTTCCTTCGACTCTCACAAAGCCAGGCAACCGCGGGTTGGTATGTGTCGCATAATAATGTCCTGATCTGATTGGCATGCGAGCGAAAGTCGGTGGCATTTCTCTAAGACGCTGTTGGGGCTGCTTTACCATAAAGTTCTCCCATTCCCAGGAATTATCACGCTCCACGTTGTTGTGTGCGAGATTGGACTTACGCCAAAAATTCCTGTATCCATATTATTATTTTTTGTTATATTCATTTTCTTATTACTCTTAAAAAGAACAACAGCAACATTGATAACAGTACGTAGTAGTAAAATAAGTAGTAGTAGTAGTAGTAGTAGTAGTAGTAGTAGTAATATAAGTAGTAGTAGTAGTAGTAGTAGTAGTAGTAAAAGTAGTAATGGTAGTAGTAGTAGTAATAGTAGAAGTGGTAGTAGTAGTAGTAAAAAAAGTAGTAGTAGTAGTAGTAGTAGTAGTAGTAGTAGTAGTAGTAGTAGTAGTAGTAGTAGTAGTAGTAGTAGTAGTAGTAGTTGTAGTAGTAGTAGTAGTAGTAGTAGTAGTAGTAGTAGTAGTAGTAGTAGTAATAGTAGAAATAGTAGTAGTAGTAGTAGCAGTAGTTGCAGTAGTAGCAACAGTTACAACATTAAAAAGAAGGTAACAACACCAATAATTTTTGCATATAATAATTCATATTATAGTACAGCGAATGTATACGACTCATACTAATTGTTACAAATATTATCATTACGGTCATTATCATCACTACAATATTGAATGTCAGTGAGAAGAGAGTGTGTAGAAAATATTGCTAAGGGTTTGTAAATTCATCATTTTGTGTTAAATTAAAGTCTAACTGTAATATTGTAACATTAATTGATAGGATGAGAAATTGGTTTTATTGGTTTGTGAACAAATTGGTTGGTTTTATTTGTTTGCCTTGTGTTAAACGCCACCCTACGTGTTTGGGAAAAGCTTATCGTATGAATTTTTTTCTTTTCATCATTATTATTGTTATTACTATATTTATCGCTACTTTTATGATATCTTATTATCCTTATTACTATTTAATTACTATTATCATTATTCATATTCATTTCCCTAATTTCATTATTACCATCAATATTGTTACAGCAACTATGGTATACTACCACTACTGCTACTGGTACTAGTTACTGCTGCTACTACTACTACTACTACTACTACTACTACTCTTACTACTACTATACTACTACTACTACTACTACTACTACTGATGCTGCTACTACTACTACTACTACTACTACTACTACTACTACTGCTGCTACTACTACTACTACTACCCTTTTAAAGAAATTACTCGAGGATCAGTGAGGGTGGTATGACGTAAATATTTGTCAAGGAAAGGAAGGAATTGCACGTGGAGGGGAGAGGGGAGGCTACACTTACTTCAGAAAGACTCATAAAGCAGGCGAGGGAAAGGGAAGGGGGCATAAAGTAAATAGAAAACGACGCAGTAAGCAATGAGAGCGAGAGAGAGAGAGAGAGAGAGAGAGAGAGAGAGAGAGAGAGAGAGAGAGAGAGGAGAGAGAGAGAGAGAGAGAGAGAGAGAGAGAGAGAGAGGAGAGAGAGAGAGAGAGAGAGAGAGAGAGAGAGAGAGAGAGAGAGAGAGAGAGAGAGAGAGAGAGAGAGAGAGAGAGAGAGAGAGAGAGAGAGAGAGAGAGAGAGAGAGAGAGAGAGAGAGAGAGAGAGAGAGAGAGAGAGAGAGAGAGAGAGAGAGAGAGAGAGAGAGAGAGAGAGAGAGAGAGAGAGAGAGAGAGAGAGAGAGAGAGAGCACACAACTAAAACGCAAGATGAACCAAATATAAGATGAAGAAAAAGAAGATGAGGAATCGAAGGAATAGAAGAGGAAGAGGTAAGAAATACGACAGACATACAAAACTGTGATAAAAAATGGAGGAAAGAGAAAAATGGGGCGAAAGTTGTGGGAAAATAGGAAAAAGAGAGGAGAGAAGAGGAGAAGAGATGGGAAAAGAAGAAGGCAGAGCATAGGTGGGAACAGTCAGCTGCCCC
>JACEEZ010020338.1:332500-352500 GCA_016584305.1 Chionoecetes opilio
TAAGTATATATTACACTTTATGTTACCCTCACCTGATCTACTGTGTCTCCATATGGGGTTGCACATGGCCATCATTTTTGAAAGAAATAGTAGTAGCCCAAAATAAGATTATCAGATCTATTCTATTCGTGGATAAATTTGATTCTACCAGCCGTAATTATTCTCAGTTAAATATATTAAATTTCAAATTCATAAAAATATATTTTGTATTGTTGCTTATTTTTAAAAATATGAATATCTATACAGGTAACAAACTTTTCAAATTTATTGAAAGTTCTCATAACACGAGGGGTGATAATATAAATCTAGTGAGTCCACAATTTCGAACAACCCTCTACAACAAGAGTGTGGTATGTGACGGTCCTCAGCTGTGGAATTCCCTTCCTGCTGATGTAAAAACATTAATATTTACATGTAATTTATTTCAATTTAAAAAGAAAATAAAGAATTATTTGTTTACATGTCAGAATACAGGATGTTAGACGAACGATGTAAGTGTGTGTCAATACGCAAGTCAGTGGGCATGTTCTATATTGTTAACGCTTGTAAGAATGCATGTGTTGGAGATTTGGTGCTTGTTTTTACATAATTGGAATATTATTTACTGTAGTTGTAAAGTTTGATTGCATAATCTATTCAAAATAATTTCTTAGAAAATAATGTTGCCTGTGTACTGCAAATTTAGATTAGATATTTCCGTCTGTCAAAGAGTCTTGGCTCGACAGACCATGCCGTTAATAAACATGGTATATATAAGTTTGTTTATATAATTTATAGATGTAACAATTATGGCAATAAATTTACTATTTACTATTACTATTACACACACATACACATACGAACCCTCAATCTTTTCTTGAAAACATAGTGCAAACGTCTCCTCTATATAAGCTGTTACACGCGATATTTTAGGGATAAGAAGAGAAGGAAGGGAGGACGAGCAGAAAAAGGAGGATAATAAGATAGGAAGATTTTTTTTATAAGATTATTCACATCACATAAAGTCCATAAACTCTCTTACTCTCTAGAGGCTGACAAAAAGATTACACGCCTCCATCCGACGTTTCCACGAGTGTGAGAAAAAAAACTGGAGGAAGATGACAGTTGTGGGATCTGTTCTTCTCCCTGTCCCATAAGATATTTCACTTCACCATTATAGCCAAGACCACTCTACTCTTATTACAACCACCACCATTACCATTGCCATCACTTGTTGCCTCGGCGGTTTTTTCTCCACTTCTTGATTTTTGTATATTTTTTCGATAACTATTTTTTTTTTCTCTCTCTCTCTCTCTCTCTCTCTCTCTCTCTCTCTCTCTCTCTCTCTCTCTCTCTCTCTCTCTCTCTCTCTCTCTCTCTCTCTCTCTCTCTCTCTCTCTCTCTCTCTCTCTCTCTCTCTCTCTCTCTCTCTCTCTCTCTCTCTTTTTCTTTCTCTCATCGCTTACCGTGCTTATTCATGGTTTGTTCCCGTCCATCTCCATTCCTTTTTCATCTTGGTCTTCTTCCCCTCCATCTTTCTGGAAAGAAAATGACAAACATAAGATGAAAAACGAAACACCCCATCTCTTTGACGGAATCAACACTAGACAAAGGATAGATCTCTCTCTCTCTCTCTCTCTCTCTCTCTCTCTCTCTCTCTCTCTCTCTCTCTCTCTCTCTCTCTCTCTCTCTCTCTCTCTCTCTCTCTCTCTCTCTCTCTCTCTCTCTCTCTCTCTCTCTCTCTCTCCAAGTCACACATGTGCGGAATATGACAACAGAGAACTCTTCCCACACACAAACACACACGTGGTATGCGCCATAAACCTTTTGTATATAGTTATTCTCTCTTTGCATCTTCATATCCTGTTTCCTCCTTCTATAAATAGTTTTCTTCCTCATACATTTCCATTTTTTTTATTTCCCGTTTATCTGTAATCTTTAATCACAATTAAATACTAGTAATACTCTTAGTAGATGCAGTCATCCTTAATGTATATTTTCATTGACGTATATTGAATGGATATTGAATTTACCCTACCTATCTTTAAGGTCCAAGCCATGGCCAAGGTCATTTGGCCCAGTGGAGGTGTCTCAGACTCCAAACTAACTTTCACCAAAATTTGATGTCCATATCTTTAACAGTAAAATCCTTATGAACTATACTTGCTATTGACATCTTGTGACCTTGTGAGCTTGAACTTTGACATTTTGACCTGAAAATCATTGCGACACGTAGGCTCATGGTCTACCCACATGCTAAGTGTGGTGAACATTATTTGTTATTGAGTTGGAGTGCAGACAAACAGACAAACAAACAAACAAACAGACAAACAGACGCAGCTGACTGCCCTACCCACACCGCGACTCCGTCGGCGTGGGTAATATACCGTTCTTATTATAATTTTATTATTATCATTACAGACACACACACACACACACACACACACACACACACACACACACACACACACACACACACACACACACACACACACACACACACACACACACATATATATAAACTCAAAAACTTACAAGCCTGAACGACTCGGTGAGTTAGAGCGTCCACCATCATTATGAGTAGATACAATAAGCCAATTCGGTTCCGCTCCAGTCCCAATACGCCTGTTGCTCCAGGGAGTAAGCGTCTTTGCTCCACGGGTCTGGAGTGTGAAGTGCATTTTGCTCTGGCCGTCATCATTACCATTATTACAATTTTTACAATTTGTTGCGCAAATAAAAACCAGAAAGGTTTTCCTCCCCTTCCTCCTCCTTAGGGTCTCTGTAATAAGAGGGTACCGCCACTCACAGGCCCTATGTTAAACGCTACTGGGCGCCATCTTGCTACCAGGGCCTCTTCGTTCACCCAAGACCCGGGGAAGTTCTCAAGGCATGACCCCGCAGTATATCATGTTATACATGTATAAAGGATATACTGTTATCTTCGGAAATGTTTGTTCTATAAGATTATCACATAAAACACAGTAAAACACATTAAATAAAGGTCATTATGAGACTGAAGAAATATGATGAGCTTAACATTCACTTAAAACCAGGGCTTGAAAACGGTTTAAGGGAACGAAAACGAAAACCGAAACGAACGAAATTATGCTCTGAACAAAAACGGAAACGAAAACGTTATCATATTTACTGTTCCGGAGCAAAAACGCTATTTTGAAATCCCTGTAACCGGTTAATAACGTAATTTTTTCGTTCCATGCCATATTTGGTCACTAATCCATTTGCACTTCCAGTAGCCAAATGATTTAAGTAAATGCATCTGTATTACATACATACATTAATTAAGTCTACTGTATTTGTTCACTTGGCAATTGACGATGTAGTTTTGTTTCAAATAGTATCATATGCACCATTTTTCATTTAATTTGTGAAGAATAACAATTTTTTACCTTATATAATTATGAATTTATGTCTTCGTGATATGCATCACGTTCCCTTATTTTATTACACCTTCCAATCGTGCAATCGTTAAACTATTATACTGCAGCTTGGTTTAAGAATATGCTTAGATTAATATCCAGTATTCGAAAAGGGATTATATATCGTGAGTATGTGCTGAAATTTTTAACTGTGTTCATAACCTAATGCTTGGTTCGCCGAATTTTGGTGTGAGTGTCCTAAGTTCGAGTCCTTGGAGTACCACATGTAGTCATTGACTTCATTGATTAGGTTTATTTAATTAGTGGGCTGGTGATATTACGAATTAATATAGTTTTACCATATATAATAGTAATAAATAATTAGTGATTCATGTCTTTACGACGACTGAGATTGCATACTCCTACACTACGCTTCCTGTATTGTATATGTAAATGTGTTGCCTTATTTAAGTCGTATAATAACATAGTTCTTACGACATCTAAGGTTTAGATTTTGTTGGATACTATGCACCATGGCTTTATTACCATCTATAAAAATGCAGTCATATATAGGCATTATTATTTATTAGGGCTAATAGCATATTCAATACATGGTTTGAGAATAACGTTCTAACCGGTTTTCATTTCGTTCTAACCGGTTCAGGAACGTTATGTTTGGAGGAGAAACGAAAAACGAAACGTTGATAATACTGTTTCTGATCGGAACGAACCGTTTGAAAAATTATTTCGTTTTCAAGCACTGCTTAAAACTCGTCGTCATGTAAAACTTTGTGGGTCAGCTTATAAGATGGAAGATATCAATAGAAGCAGAATTTTATTAACTTTCCATTGCTATATTTCGTTTTCTGATACATACAGTAGAACCATGCATAAATTAGCGTTAACTAAATAAATCGCCGCGAAGGCCCCGCTCTCTCTCTTCTCTCTCTCTCTCTCTCTCTTCTCTCTCTCTCCTTTCTCTCTCTCTCTCTTTCTCCGTGAAAGAGAGACAGAGAGAGAGAGAGAGAGATATGAGTGAAAGAGAGATATAAGTGAGAGAGTGATATGAGAAGAGAGGAGAGAGAGAAGCGAGAGAGAGAGAGAGTAGGGAGAGAGAGAGAGAGGAGGAGAGAGAGAGGAGAGAGATGAGGAGAGGAGAAGAGAGGGATGAGAGACAGAGAGAAGAGAGAGAGAGGAGAGAGAGGAAGACGAGAGAGAGAATTTGAAGTAGAGATAGAGGAGGGGTACAAATATATGATTAATATATAATATAGTATATATATAATATATAAGTAGAAAAAGTATTTTGGTAACTCTCTCTCACTCCCTTCAATCTCCTCTCTCTCTCTTCTCTCTCTCTCTCTCTCTCTCTCTCTCTCTCTCTCTCATATCTCTCTCTCTCTCTTTCTCTCTCTCTCTCTCTCTCTCATATATCTCTCTCTCTCTCTCTCTTTCACGGAGAGAGAGAGAGAGAGAGAGAGAGGAGAGAGAGAGAGAGAGAGAGAGAGAGAGAGAGAGAGAGAGAGAGAGAGAGAGAGAGAGAAAAGATGAGAGAGAGTAGAGAGAGAGAGAGAGAGAGAGAGAGAGGGGGGAAAATCCCTAGGGAACATCCACCATTACCACGGAGGAGGTTGTTGCAACAACTTCAACAAGTTGATCCCAAGAAAGCGATGGGACCAGATAGTATCAGCCCGCACCTGCTTAAAAGATGTGCCTCACAACTTGCTGTGCCTCTTGCTACCATCTTCCGGGAGTGCCTTGCATCTCAGCAGTGGCCATCTGAGTGGAAAGTGGCGAGAGTCTGTGCTGTCCACAAAAAGAAGAGCAGAGGCACTCCTCAGAACTACCGCCCCATTTCCCTCCTTTCCGTTGTTGGGAAAGTTCTTGAGTCCATCATTGCCTCCAAAATCACTACATTTTTTGACGCTCACCGCTTGATAAATTCACGGCAATTCGGCTTCCGACAGGGGAGATCCGCAGCAAACCTTCTCTTGCACTCAGCAGCATGGAACCACTCCCTAAATCGGGGCGAAGACACCTTCGTCGTCGCCCTTGACATCGCTGGTGCCTTTGATAGGGTGTAGCATCAGGGCATCACTACCAAGCTGAAAAGCCTGGGGATCTGCGGTGACCTGTTACACCTCCTGCAAGATTACCTCCACGAAAGAACTCTGCGCGTGGTAGTGAATGGTCACACCTCCTCTGAAAATGCTATCAAAGCCAGTGTCCCTTAAGGAAGTGTACTCGGGCCATTACTATGGAACGTTTACTTCAACGACATCCTGCAGCTGATTCCTGAGTCAAGAGCGTACGCAGACGACTGTGCGACTTCTCTCACATTCACCTGTGAGAGGAGTGACCGCCACAACACAGTCATTCGCATCAACCAGGCACTGCAGAGCATCGCCTCCTGGGGCAAGAGATGGCAAGTCACCTTTGCACCAGACAAGACCCAAGCCGTCCTCATCTCCAGCAGGCAAGATGCAGTCAACTGGGACCAACACGCCATTCTCCTGGAAGGCAGAAAAATACACCTCCAGGAAACAGTCAACATTCTAGGGGTGGAGTTCGACTCTGGCCTCACATACACCAGCCACGTCAGGAAGGTCGCTAAGGATGCTGCCTGGAAACTGAGTTGCATCCGACGCGTCGAGCACCTCCTGGACGCTCAGGGAGTCGGCACACTCTACAAGTCACAAGTCCGCTCCCTGATGGAATACTCGCCCCTCGCATGGTCCTCCTGCCCCTCGTCATACCTTGGCTTCCTTGACCGGGTTCAAGCCAGAGCCCAGCGGCTGGCCCGCTGAAAGCCCCTGAGGCTGCTGCACAGATCATTCAACCTCTCCAGCAGCGGCGTGACATGGCAGGCATGTGCTTCATGTACAAGGCTCACAGGATGCAGCTCCTACAACTAGCAGAGCTGCGCCTCAACCCACGGGCCAGGCCCTCCCATTCTACCAGTGCGGCCCACAACATCGACCATCAGGTGACTGTGCCCTTCGCGAGGACGGAACATTACCTCCGCTCCTTCCTACCCCGCTATGGTCGACTATGGAACACCTTGGTGCGCCAGACCGACCTGCACCTCACCACTTCCCTGCATACTTTCAAATCGGGCGTAAATGTCTGGCTGCAAGCGGAACTAACGCAATAGAAACATGTAATAAAAATAATGACTAAACATTTGTATTATAAGATCAATGTTATACATTAGTATAATTTCTTTATATATATATGTGTATCAATGTATTATTATACTTTCTTTATATTATGTGTATTAGCGTATAGTTGTTAGTACAATTTATTAATCACTCGTGTATCAGTATTAGTTTATAGTAGAGAATTGCTGTACTTTTTCCATATTATTTGTATAATTATTGTCATGAATAAAATATAATACTGCTCGAGATAGTCCTTGGCGTCCCAGCCAGGACTTTAGCACATCAACTCCCCTTTTGTTTCCAATGTATTAAGTTAAAAAAAAAAGGAAAAAAGAGAGAGAGAGAGAGAGAGAGAGAGAGAGAGAGAGAGAGAGAGAGAGAGAGAGAGAGAGAGAGAGAGAGAGAGAGAGAGAGAGAGAGAGAGAGAGAGAGAGAGAGAGAGAGAGAGAGAGAGAGAGAGAGAGAGAGAGAGAGAGAGAGAGGAGAGAGAGAGAGAGAGAGAGAGAGAAGAGAGAGAGAGAGAGAGAGAGAGAGGAGAGAGAGAGAGAGAGAGAGAGAGAGAGAGAGAGAGAGAGAGAGAGAGAGAGAAGAGGAGAGAGAGAGAGAGAAGAGAGAGAGAGAGAGAGAGAGAGAGAGAGAGAGAGAGAGAGAGAGAGAGAGAGAGAGAGAGAGAGAGAGAGCGGGGCCTTCGCGACGATTTATTTAGTTAACGCTAATTTATGCATAGTACTACTGTATGTATCAGAAAACGAAATATAGCAATGGAAAGCTAATAAAATTTTGCTTCTATTGATATCTTCCATCTTATAAGTTGTCCCACAAAGTTTTACATGACGACTTGTTTTAAGTGAATGTTAAGTTCATCATATTTCTTCAGAGTCTCATAATGACCTTTATTTAATATGTTTTACTGTGTTTTATGTGATAATCTTATAGAACAAACATTTTCGAAGATAACAGTATATCCTTTATACATGTATAACATGATATACTGCGGGGTCATGACTTGAGAACTTCCGCGGGTCTTGGGTGAACGAAGAGGCCCTGGTAGCAAGATGGCGCCCATACATCAAGTTGTCGCTACTCTATTATTCAAGGTACTCTACTCCTCCTTATCCCCTTCCTTTCCCTTACCCCTTCCTTCCCCTTACCCCTTCTTCACCCTCCTCCCTCACCGGGAGGAGGCTGAGGAAGGGGTTGGAAGCGGATGGCGCGGGAGAGGTAATGGCGGCAGGAGGGGATTGTTGTTTACATGCTATCCTAGTTTATTTTTCCCTCTCTCCTTTCTGGTTTTTATTTGCACAACAAATTGTAAAAATTGTAATAATGGTAATGATTCATTGAATCCCTTCTCGCTTCACATGTAACTTATTCACTGAACAAGATTTTTTTATAGAAACAAACATATAGTTCATGATGCTTTGTATTCATTTTGTTCAATACATTGTACATCACTTTCAACTTCGTGACGGCCAATCACTAGCCTGCAAAGCCGTCATTCAAAACATCAACACAAAATATTATTGCCAAGAACGTAAGGAAGAAAGAAAAATAGGACGCCAAAAAGTAATTATCGAACGAGAAATAAAGAGATAATTGTGTCTATGACTACCATGAAACACTAATATTATCAAATATATACAGGAAAAAACGAGCTGTTACTCGTAAAAAATAAAGTGTCTTAACCACTATTTTGCTAAATCATACAGTATGCGGTTTTTTTTGCTTGATACAATAAAATCATGGTGATACACAGGATGTACTCACTTAACACAAGTATAGTTAACCCTTAAAGGTTTTCACTCATATACACGTGGTGGTAGTTCATGTTATACGTATACATCCACTTTGCATCCCTTCCATATGTTTTGTTTTGTCTTTTCTCAAAACACCCCATCACTAACTACTTGAGTCTATTCTAGGTGTTCAAGTTCACTCTTATTTGCCAGGTAAGTTAATGATACCCGAGGATTTAGGAAAATCCATTCAGCCTTTTGAATAAACCTAGGCTAGGAACTACGTTAGGATATTTCATTCGCTTATTATAATT
Organism: Chionoecetes opilio; assembly: GCA_016584305.1. Taxonomy (NCBI): domain Eukaryota; kingdom Metazoa; phylum Arthropoda; class Malacostraca; order Decapoda; family Majidae; genus Chionoecetes; species Chionoecetes opilio. The sequence goes on from JACEEZ010020338.1 coordinate 341,071, forward strand.
TATTTGTAATGATGATAATGTAATATTCTATACACAAAAGTCCAGTACATTACAATGCGAAACAAAGATACAAAATTTATATTTTAGTATTAGTTTTTTAGGTAGTGTTAGTTTATTAGTTTACTAGTTTAGTGTTAGTATTTTTAGTTTAGTATTTAAAAAAAAAATACTAAGGCTTAAACATTAAATCTACAGTCTTATAAACACAAGTATGATTGCATAGGTTTCAGTTCATACTCAGACCATATTGTATTTACACAGCTCTCTGAACTCAGTGACTGGCGTGGGTTGGCACCTATGCCGATGCCTTCGGGTTTGCCGATGATCTTAATTAAGGGTCTGGCACCCAGTATGTTCGCACTACGCGATTATCATTTGTGTGAATTATGCTGCGAAGTATCTATACATAATATATATATATATATATATATATATATATATATATATATATATATATATATATATATATAAATATATATATATATATACATATATATATAATATATATATATATATATATATATATATATTATATATATATTATATATATATATATATATATATATTATATATATATATATATATATATATATATATATATATATATATATATATATATATATATATATATATATATATAACATCTATAATGAAAATAAAAGCAAAGGTTATCATGCTTGGAAGAGTGCTATTCCTAACATTAATGGTAAACCAATCGAGGTCGTAGATAAAATTGAACATCTTGGAAATTTTTTTAAGTGGGATTATTTTGTATAATGTGATGCTTGTAAACGTGTCACATATTTTTATGGACCGTATAATTATTTTTATCCCATTTTAAGGGTGGATTGGATGAGGAGTTATTCATTATTAAAATATTGTTCTAGTTTTTATGGTTGTCAGCTTTTTAAATGATGGTGTACGGTGTACCAAACGTTGATGGTCTGAGTGTGGAAAGTGAGCTAGCTAGCTGTAGCTTACGTGACGTGAGCTGTGGTTTCCTAAACGTTCCATTACATTGGCAGATACTGTCATCGGATAACTCTGTAATTCGTATGATCGGGTCAATGGGAGACACTCGAGGGAATAAAATTAGGTACTTGATGTACAAATTTAACATGAATTGTTATATGGTTGATAAATCTTGGAAGCTGGTGCAATATGAACAATGTAATATTTGTCAAACTGGTGCACGGAGAATTGTGAGTGACAAAAAAAATTATGCTGTATTAACAGATTATGAAATTAAGATAATGATTGACGTATTGCGTACATTATATTGTGATTGTATAGTGACGTCATTGTGACGAATAGTGTCTCTTTAAAGAGAATTGTGAGTGACACGAAAAATTATGCTGTATTAACAGATTATGAAATTAAGATAATGATTAACGTATTATGTACATTATATTGTGATTGTATAATGACGTCATTGTGACGTATAGTGTCTCCTCAAAGATACATGTGAGTGACACAAAAAAAATGCTGTATAAACAGATTATGAAATTAAGATAATGATTGACGTATTGTGTACATTATATTGTGATTGTATAGTGACGTCATTGTGACGTATAGTGTCTCTTCATATTTAGTCAACTATAGTTCATTCATTTACATATTTTTATACTTTTGTATATCTTTTATATAATCTTTAATCTATTGAACATTTTTATGTGAATAAAGAATACTGAACTGAACTGGTGTCACGATCCCTCGCTGGCAAAGGGAGGAGGAGGTCCCCCCGCCTCTCTCCTCCTCATCACTTTCTTATCATGCTCCCTCTCCCAATTTTTCATCAGTTTGTCTTTCCTTCCTGAATTAGGCTACATTTTCTATCTCATCCTCATTTCACATAATCTTGTCCTTTTTGTATCCATTCCAAACTCCTATTTCTCCCTTTTTATTGCTCATCCTTTCGCCATTAGCACAACACATTCTATCGCATCACATCTTCCTTTATATTTCCTCTTCCACATTATTCATCTCAATTTGCTTTTCATATATTTTTGACTCCTTTAATATACATATCTTTATCATTCTTTTACCTTTCTTACCATTCGTGGACTAAAATACTCCCGCTTTCTCTCTCTCTTTTCATCTTTACTACTCTCCACTCTCGTCTCAATTTTTTTTAGTCCCGTCAAACCACATTCCTTTCGCGCTGGTCTACCTACCTAGTTTCGGAAGTGAGACACCTGTCCCTTTTGTTCTCTCTCGCGCATGTAGCCCCGGCTGGCAGTATACAGCTGTCATTCCCTCTAACGTGTGTCCCTCTCCTTCTATGTTCTCATACTCAACTCCTTCGTTACATCGCCTTTCTCCTATTCTTTCTCTTTATGTTTATCTCTTCATCAACCTCCCTTCATATATTCTACGTCTTATCAAGGCCCACGGGATACTAGGGGGAAAAGTTTACTTTCCAGAGTAATTTGCCAGTTATAAAATACGTTTATCAACATGAATGATATACTGTTATTTTTGGAAATGTTTGTTCTGTAAGATTTTGACATAAAACCCAGTTAAACACACTCAATAAATGCCATTATGAGACTATGAATAAATACTCATGAATGCAGCTTTCTTCGTTTTTCGATTAAACTCGTCACCATTAAAAACTTTGCGAGACAGCTTTTCAAATGGAGTATATCGAAAGGCGGATTTGTATTAGCCTTCCACTGATATATTTAGTTTTATGATAAATGAATTGGTACCATGCGAAAATTAGCGTTAAATAAATAAATAGCGCTATCAATAAACAGCACATCACCCTCCTTAATCACAATTTTTTACAATCTATATATTTTTGTATTGCTTATACGGTCAGAAACAGAAAAGTGTAGTGATTTCGAATCTATGATCAAAACTTCTATGGAAGCAATACTTGAGGAACTGCAGCGAGTTGAAGACAAAAATGTGAGAAAAATGTTTATACACAAGTATTTCTTTTTGCTATATTTCTTATATTGCAAACAATTTTTCATTTTTTTTGTTTTACTATATTGCACATATTTTCCCTATAAAGATGATGTAAGTGACAAACATCCTCACGACGTCACTGGAAACTTAATATAATAATGACGGACGCTTGGTGGCAGGCATTGTGAGGCCCGATATTTATCCATGTTGGCAATGGAGAAGGGAGAGGCTGTGGGGGGAAACGGAAGGGTTGATGTGGGTGGAGAAACGGGAAAGGGTTGTGGTGATTGAGAAAAGGGATGGTAGGGATGAAGGCGGGCGTAACGGGTTCTGTGCTCCAGTCAAAACATCCAATGTCATATCGGCTCCGACTACGGAGTGGGGGTGTTGACGTCGGGGCCCGGGATGGTGCACACTCCACCCCCGCTCGGAGCCTGGGATGTTAGCGCTCCACCCCGCTCGGAGCTCGGGACCAAAGACCCTACACGCAAGATAGGAAAGCAGGTGTTTCAGAGTGAGCTGTCCATTGGGTAAAGTGTTTGGACAGCCGCTAGGTGGCAGCATCGGCGTTCGTAGTTTTATTGTATATATATTAGTTGTCACTTTTCTCGTTAGAACATGACGTGGTCTAGTGGATGGCGCGCCCAGTTGCGGTTCCGCGGGCATGGGTTCAATTCCCACATAGTAATAGTTTATTTCAATACATATTTCACTTTGAAAAATTATTAAATCCTCATAGCCAGAATGCACAAGTATATGATGGTGCTGACTTGGAAACAGCCCCATATATCCCAGTGGTAGACGACCCATTTACCCCTCAAGAGTTGGAAGCTGCAATGGCAAAATTGAATAAGATTAAGATAAGATTTTCATCCTATCTAGACACTTTGCAAGTACCAACTACAAGGTTATTGACTATACAAAGCGCCGCCACGTCAGCATGAACTAGGCGGACTCGAACCGCTGACCGAATGCACAGGGACGCTGCACATTGGGAACTCACGTCTCTACCAACCTTGTCACCCTGACGGGCGCAAAATTGAATAGGAATAGGAGTTACAATGGAGTATGTCCAGGTCTAGTGAGTAGATTGCCTCTAATATGGTTCATGTTTCTGTTGAATGTATTCAATATGGTATTTTCAGGTATATTTTACCCCATTTCATGGTGTCATGACAAATTGATTACCTTGTTTAAATCAGGAGACAGGTTAGACTGTGGCAATTATAGGGGAATAAGTATCATGGATACCTTTGCTAAAGTGTATGAACTTTTAATTTTAAGTAGATTGCAACTATGGTCTTGTATTGATAAGTGTCAAGCTGGCGCACAAAAAAGGTCGAGGGTGTTTAGAGCAAATAATATCACTGAGACTTCTGATTGACTATGCAATAGGGAAAAAAGTAGAATTATATGTCCTCTTTATTGACTTCAACAAAGCTTACGACAGAGTCCCACGACATAAGCTAATTAGTCATCTGAGATCTCTAGGGTGCGGTAAGGTGATGCTCATGGCTATCAGAATTGTATATACATGTACACGAAACATTCTAAAATCAGCTGTACTACTTTCAACTATTGGAGTGAGACAGGGTGCACCAACTAGCTGTTTGTTGTTTGTTATTTATATTGACAAGATGGTAAAAATGATCAAGCAAGTGATTCCTATTGATGGTTTCCTGGGGACTTTGCACTGTTTATTATTAATGGATGATACTGTTATACTCGCGACCTCCAGAGATATGTGTAAAAGAAAACTGGACGTTATATTTGAATATTGTAATGAGTATTGTAAAAAGTTAGACTTTATGATTTTGAATGAAAAGAAATCGAAATTCTTTGTTATAAATGGGGATGACGATGATAAGTTATCTTTTTGCAGCAATAGTGTTGAGATACAATACTGTCCAAAATATTTATATCTTGGCGCCTGGTTTACGGACGATGGAAAAATTTGTTCGGCTTTATCGCTTCATGATGTGGAAATGTCTGCCTTAGTTAACAAATTTGTAATTTTCTGTTATGTGAACAAGGATATGCCATTTGTCTATAAACTGAAAGTGTTTAACGCAGCAGTGTTGTCATCATTATTGTATAGTTCTGAGGCTTGGCTGACCTCGAACCCTAAGAAAGTAATTTGCCATTACAACCAATTAGTTAAATGCCTTCTTGGGGTAAGGAAAAATACCCCTATTAATTTATGTTTAGTTGAGGCTGGAATTCCACCAGCCGAATTTCTTTTAGGTAAAAAGAGAACCTCATTCTTAAAAGAAAAGTTAAGGTCATATGATATGGATGAACCCTTCAGTTACGTATACGACCTGTGTAGAAGGTATAATACGCGAGGATATAGATTTATTCAGAAGGCGTTGGACTTCGATATTGCGTCTGATCCCCTACAGCCAATTAAGAAACTTATAAGAAACAAGTTAGATTCAGCCACAAAATATGTTACATATAGGACAGTACTAAACCCCAAGTTTTCGGTACATAATATTTACCTCAGTAAAGATTATATTCCAGACCACACCCGTTTAGAATTTACAAGATTGCGGTTGATGTCTCATAATCTGAAAATAGAGACTGGTAGATGGAGCCGAACACCGAGAGAGTTAAGACTCTGCAGTTGTAATCAACGTAAAGTTCAGGACGAGACTCATGTTTTGTTAGAGTGTCCCATTTCTGATAACTGCAGGAAAATTTTTCCATTATTAAATTTTTCATCAATGAGTAGGTTACTAGGTGAGGGGGTTCACTGCGATATATTATGTAAATATGTTTATGATGTTTTACATTGTGAAACATTTGTTCGGTAACCTTTTAGAGTTGATATGTTTTCTTTTTACATCATTCTATAATTATGTCATTCATTCTATGTGTTTTCTGGTTCTAAAGTTCTTGTTTTAATTTTATTTTTAGTATAGATTTTTATCCCGTACGTCACTAATGTAATTATTATTCTTAAAATATTTGTCTCATTTGGTTGTGTAAATATGTTCATAATATTTTACATAGTGATATAATTATTGAGTAATTTTTTGGAGCAGTTTTGCTGTGTTTTATTTGTTAGGTTGTTAATAATATTGTCATTCTTAGTGTTTTCTTTTAGATAGTTTTTAGTATAGAAATATCGCCCTCTTTTCTTGTTAATGCATTTAATATTGTTATTTTTACTTGGACAAAGTGTATCATATTTTTGTTTTGTTATGACGTTAAAAATTCTGTAAAAACTTTGTCAATAAACTACTACTACTCTGATTGTGTATGTGTGTGAGTGTGTGCTAAAAAGGCATAGAGCATTAATCTTGATTGATGTCAGAGGAAGTAATAATTGGATTTATATAAGTCTCAATCAAGTTACATTGGACGACAACAGATGGCGCTCGTGTTAGACATCACAAATTATGCTTAGGCTAGGGCCTCAGCTTTCCTATCTTGCTTGTAGGGTCTTTGCTCGGGACCCTTCGCGCTCCAGTACGGTGGAGCCAAGGAGTGTTGGGTGGAGCTTTTTACCCCCAACACCGGAGATGGACGGCCCACGTTGGAGCAAAGGTGTTTTACACCCTAGACTTATGGAGCAAAAGACGATTTCCACACCAGACGGCCGGAGCAAAATGCACTTCACACTCCAGACCCGTGGAGCAAAGACGCTTACCCCCTGGAGCAACAGGCGCATTTGGACTGGAGCGGAGCCGAATTGGCTTATTGTATCTACTATTATGTGGTCCGGAGTTCGATCCCCGGCCCAGCTCATTCATGGGAATTTTTTTCACTGACAAATTCGGACGATTAATGACCCGACTGACCTCTTGAGCACGGGGATGGGGGTGTGAGGTGTGTGAGGTCCCAACATTACCCTAAGATCGGTAATAATGAGCTCCAAGCTCGCACCGGGAGGGTGAAACTGGCGATCGCGAGTCTGACTCGCGTGGACAAGATCATGGGTGAATGAGTGAATGACACACACACACACACACACACACACACACACACACACACACACACACACACACACACACACACACACACACATACACACACACACACACACACACACACGCACGCGCGCACACACACGACGAGATGAAAGATGTACTACGTACGTCCACAACATATCACATCTTCCTTTACGATACACGAGAGGAATATTTCCCTCAGTGCAGGGGAAGCAGACTCTTCTGAAACGTGTCTTAGCATTTTGACACATCCATATAATCCGTAAAAAAACTCTAGAAAACGCTCGTTTCTCTTCCTTTCGTAAATATTTTATGATATAACTTCAGGGCAGTACATTTCCCTGATCTTAGTGTCTCGTGTGACCTCCAAAAATCTGAAGCCAAACTGTTATGGTGTCGTGCAGCTGGCCGACTGTCTAACATGTCCGCCTTTACGCCCCGAGACCCCATCTCCGCCTCCATAACTTGCTCTGTTTCTTGTAAAATCCTTACGAGTGTACAGATACGGAGGGGGAAAAATGTTTATCTGACTCCTTCGGCAGGACAACGTTGTAGTTTTCCTCATATGTGTATGTACGTATGTCTTTATATATTCACATCTATCTTGCATCTCTACGTCGCACGAATTTGTGAATATTTTCCTTGATTTACGTAACAGTTTAATGGCACTTATTACATATTTGAATCAAAAGGATCTTGTATAGGTACATACGGTGGCAGGTGAAAAATCCAACAGGTGTTATAGGCTCAAACATAAGGGGAAAAAATATCATGGATATCACGTGATGAACGAATTTGATGAATGAATGAATAAATATGAAGGAAGAGGCGAGTGTCCCTGTGGCTTGACGGACACACTCATGAATACCTGTGTGGTTCCCCTGGGGGCCTGGCAGTGCTCTCGAGACACCCCTATGGGAGATTTTGGGTCAACATAACATCTTAAAGGTGACACTCCCTCAGACCGAATGGCTCCCCGCGGCCACGATCCTGCTGTTATATATATGTCTTGCCTCATCTCACCTCACCTCGCCTCGCCCATAGCAGTCCTTAGCCCCCTTGGCCTCGCTACCTTTTCCGCCCCGTCACCGCCAGCCACACAGAGTAACGAGACGAGAACGTGTGGTCTGAATGTGTTGGCGGCAGTTGGTGCCACCCTCACGGCCTACCATGTACGTATATTACCTCTTTCCCCGACTGTCATAATAAAACAACGCTGGCTGAGGACTACAGGCGTCAACAAAGAGCCCACTAAACACCGCTCTAGTTATAAAAAAGACTTCTTACAACGCACAAGTGTTTAGTTCCCAAAGTGTTTTGAATTCATCTAAGTTGAGGGAATTTGGAAAACATTGGAAGCAGACTAAGGTCTACTCAGACGTTAAAAGGAGACCATTTGAACAATAGAAATGATAATAAAAATAATATGTACCGAAAACATCAAGGAAACAATGCAAAATATAATAAACAAACAAATGATAGTACGTTCGTGCAAAAAAACAATAAAGTGCGAATAAACGCTTAAAAAGAATATTTACTTTAAAAACATAAACAATGCAAAAGAAAAAATGAACGCAATTGAAAATACCATTCTAGCACTAAAACAGTAAAATGCAATAAAACACTTGTAATGATAAAATTATGCAGTTGTAAGACAAAAGAAACAATACACAACAAAACCACAAAACGGTTAGTTAATCGTGGAAAGCTGCCTGTAGTCCATTGAAATATTACACACGTACTAATCTCTGTGCGCCAAAACCCACACGCTTTGACAAAAAAAGATAAAATATCCACATCAATTCCCATTAAAACATGAATAATACTCATTTACTTAGCATGTGTTTTAAAAATGTCATATATAATTTTGCATGTAACATAATGAGTAAGCTTATCGTGGAAAATGTCTTAAATAGCACCAAACCCGTGACTACTCTGAGCTTGTGCGTCAAGGGGCAACCCTTAGAAGGGTGACCGTTCCGGTCCCTCAAACTACCGTCCTATACCTTTGACTTCCTGTCTTTCTAAAGCAGTGTTTCGAAACGTGTGTGTGTGTGTGTGTGTGTGTGTGTGTGTGTGTGTGTGTGTGTGTGTGTGTGTGTGTGTGTGTGTGTGTGTGTGTGTGTGTCATTCACCCATGGTCTTGTCCACGCGAGCTGGCTCGCGATCGCCAGTTTTCACCCTCCCAGTGCGAGCTTGGAGCTCATTATTACCGATCTTTGGGCAATGCTGGGACCTCACACAACACACACATTCATCCCCTTGCTCAACGGGGACAGTAACGCCCGAATTTCACAGCGGAAAAATCTCCGAGAATTAGCGGGGTCGGGGATCGAACGCCGGACCACAGAATGGTGCCGGGCGCCCTAACCAACTGTGTCACACGGACGGTGTGTGTGTGTGTGTGTGTGTGTGTGTGTGTGTGTGTGTGTGTGTGTGTGTGTGTGTGTGTGTGTGTGTGTGTGTGTGTGTGTGTGTGTGTGTTTGGAAATGAGGAAAGTATGTATGCAGAATTTGTATGTATTTTTATTATTCCTGTTTGTGTGTTTGTGTAAAAGTTGTTAATTTGAATGTTTTGTTTGTGTGTGGAAAGAAAAAAATAAACTGAAATTTTACATTTGTTTAAACTTTCATATCAAACAGGTAAGATGAAAATAAGAAATAGAAAATTGAAAAGAGGGAAAGAAAGATTTTTTCATAATCTTACTTATATTTCTGTATTTATTAGTTTTTTTTTATCTACTCAAAATAAAGATATAAGAAAATACAGCAAAATATCAAACAAGTACACGATAGTAAAATAGTAATAATGATAATATAAATAAAAAGAATGATAACAATAAAAATTTACTCTTCAATTCAATACTCTTTATACCTATGAATTAATACACACACACACACACACACACACACACACACACACACACACACACACACACACACACACACACAGGTTGAGGTTATCAGCCTCTCTTGTAACAGGCAAGCCTTGTTATCACTTGTTATGAGTAGATCTTTAATGTTCCTTCCTCCAGTCAGCCTCTCTCTCTCTCTCTCTCTCTCTCTCGGACGGCGCGCGCGCACACACACACACACACACACACACACACACACACGCACACGCACACGCACACACACACACACACACACACACAAACACACACACACACACGGTTGAAAAGGAGGAGGATCGCATATTCCTACAGGAAGATTTGGATAGAATCTATGAATATGTCAAAATGGAAAATGTAATTTAATGCAAAAAAGCTCAAAACATTAGAATTTGGTAGGAGTGCGAAAAGGATTACAAAATGGGAAGCGAGACAATTAATATAGCAAGTGAAGAAAAGGATCTTGGAGTAACAATTCGGGAAGACTTATTACCAGAGAAACACATTAATATAATTGTTGGTGCTACATATAATCTTCTAACAAACATCAGAACGGCCTTTGTCTATATGGACGAGGACATAATGAAGAAATGTATTGTGGCTATGATACGCCCTAGACTGGAGTACGCCACAGTAGTTTGGTCTCCGCACAAGAGGAAGGACATGAAGAAGATACAAAGTACACAGAGGGCAGCCACAAAGATTGTTCCTAGCCTGTCAGACCTGACTTATAAGGAGAAACCGAAGAAATTGGGGTTGCCATCATTGGAAAAAAGAATAAAAAGGGGAGACTTGATATACATGTATAGAGCTATGTGAGGAATGGAGAGATATGACAAAGCGGACATGTATGTACGGGACGTAGGGGCCACAAGACGTCATATAAGAAGAAAGAACATAAGAAAATAAGGAAGCTACAAGAGGCCGCGAGGCCTACACGTGGTAGTTCCTGTCACCTAACACTACCTACATCCACCTTTCATCCCCATCCATGAACCTATCCAGCCCCTCTTTAAAGCTCCCTAATGACTCCGCACTAACTACCTGTCTACTGAGACCATTCCATTCATTCACCACCCTATTTGTGAACCAGTTTTTCCCTATTTCCTTTCGAATTCTACGCTTTTCCAGCTTGAATCCATTACTTCTTGTTCTACCCTGGTTAAAAGCCGTAAGAACTTTTCCTACTTCTCCTTTATAAAATCCCTTTATCCACTTAAAAACTTCTATCAGATCGCCCCTTACTCTGCGTCTCTCGAGTGAGTGTAATTTTAATAACTTCAATCTCCTCTCATAACTAAAGTTACGCATCCCTTGTATCATTTTGGCCATCCTTCTCTGCACTGTTTCTAACAAGGCTATATCCTACCTGTAATATGGAGACCAAAACTGAACCGCATAGTCTAGGTGAGGCCTGGCTAGAGCCAGATAAAGCTTTAGAATAACTTCCGCACTTCTACTTTTAACACTTCTGGTAATGAATCCTAATACTCTATTAGCTCTATTTCTGGCCTCAATACATTGTTTTCTAGGTCGGAGGTTTGGGCTCACCCTCACTCCAAGATCTTTTTCACCTTCTGATCTTTTCAGCGATACATTGCTTATGGTGTATCTATTACCAGGGTTTTTTCTACCAACATTCATAACGCTGCATTTATCAATATTAA
>JACEEZ010020338.1:357500-360000 GCA_016584305.1 Chionoecetes opilio
ACCACGCTCCGAGGATGTGCCACGACCAAGACCGAACGTGTCTAGGGTGTGAATGTGTCTGGGGTGAGAACGTGTCTAGAGTACGAACGTGTCTGGGGTGATAACGTGTTTGGAGTGCGAACGTGTCTGGGGTAAGAACGTGTCTGGGGTGAGAACGTGTCTGGGGTTAGAACGTGTCTGGGGTTAGAACGTGTCTGGGGTGAGAACGTGTCTGGAGTGCGAAAGTGTATGGAGTGAGAACGTGTCTGGGGTGAGAACGTGTCTGGGGTGAGAACGTGTCTGGGGTGAGAACGTGTCTGGAGTGCGAAAGTGTATGGAGTGAGAACGTGTCTGGGGTGAGAAAGTGTCTGGGGTTAGAACGTGTCTGGGGTTAGAACGTGTCTGGGGTGAGGACGTGTCTGGGGTGAGAACGTGTCTGGGGTTAGAACGTGTCTGGGGTGAGAACGTGTCTGGAGTGCGAAAGTGTATGGAGTGAGAACGTGTCTGGGGTGAGAACGTGCCTGGGATGAGAACGTGTCTGGAGTGCGAAAGTGTATGGAGTGAGAACGTGTCTGGGGTGAGAACGTGTCTGGGGAGAGAACGTGTCTGGGGTGTGAACGTGTCTGGGGTGAGAACGTGTCTGGGGTGAGAACGTGTCTGGAGTGCGAAAGAGAATGGAGTGAGAACGTGTCTGGGCTGAGAAAGTGTCTGGGGTGAGAACGTGTCTGGGGTGAGAAAGTGTCTGGGGTGAGAAAGTGTCTGGGATGAGAACGTGTCTGGAGTACGAACGTGTCTGGGGCGAGAACGTATCTGGGGTGAGAACGTGTCTGGGGTGCGAACGTGTCTGGGGTGAGAACGTGTCTGGGGTGAGAACGTGTCTGGGGTGCGAACGTGTCTTGAGTGAGAACGTGTCTGGAGTGCGAACGTGTCTGGGGTAAGAACGTGTCTGGGGTGAGAACGTGTCTGGGGTGAGAACGTGTCTTGAGTGAGAACGTGTCTGGGGTGAGAACGTGTCTGGGGTGAGAACGTGTCTGGGGTGAGAACGTGTCTTGAGTGAGAACGTGTCTGGGGTGAGAACGTGTCTTGAGTGAGAACGTGTCTGTGGTGAGAACGCGTCTGGGGTGAGAATGTGTCTGGGGTTAGAACGTGTCTGGGGTGAGAACGTGTCTTGAGTGAGAACGTGTCTTGAGTGAGAACGTGTCTGGGGTGTGAACGTGTCTGGGGTGAGAACGTGTCTGGGGTGAGAACGTGTCTTGAGTGAGAACGTGTCTGGGGTGAGAACGTGTCTTGAGTGAGAACGTGTCTGGGGTGAGAACGTGTCTGGGGTGAGAATGTGTCTGGGGTTAGTATCACCTTGTATCATATGATACAAGGGATGCGTAACTGTAGTTATGAGAGGAGATTGAAGTTATTAAAATTACACTCACTCGAGAGACGCAGAGTAAGGGGCGATCTGATAGAAGTTTTTAAGTGGATAAAGGGATTTAATAAAGGAGAGGTAGGAAAAGTTCTTACGGCTTTTAACCAGGGTAGAACAAGAAGTAACGGATTCAATCTGGAAAAGCGTAGAATTAGAAAGGAAATAGGGAAAAACCGGTTCACAAATAGGGTGGCGAATGAATGGAATGGTCTCAGTAGACAGGTAGTTAGTGCGGAGTCATTAGGGAGCTTTAAAGAGGAGCTGGATAGGTTCATGGATGGGGATGAAAAGAGGATGTAGGTAGTGTTAGGCGACAGGAACTACCACGTGTAGGCCTCGCGGCCTCTTGTAGCTTCCTTATTTTCTTATGTATGTTGTTCTTATGTTAGAACGTGTCTGGGGTGAGAACGTGTCTTGAGTGAGAACGTGTCTGGGGTAAGAACGTGTCTGGGGTGAGAACGTGTCTAGGGTGAGAACGTGTCTGTGAGAACGTGTCTGGGGTGAGAACGTGTATGGGGTGAGAACGTATCCAGGGTATCTGAACTGAGGACGCGTGGCTGGGGTGAAGAAGAGTGTTTGAGGTGAGGATTTTTTTTTTCGGGTTCTTGTTGCCACGTAGGGAGACAGCAATAAGGGAAGGAAGAATGAGTTTCGAGCAGGCGGAATTCAATACAGCAGAGGGTTATTTTGCTATTGTAGTGATCTTACGGTCTGGTAGTAGAGGGATGGGAGAGAAAATTAGATGAGATGGAATAGAAGATGATAAGTGGAATAGATGGGAAAATAAAACAAATGATTAAAAGAAAGAGGAAAGGAGGAAAACGACAAGGAAGGAATGGATAAAGAGGGTAAGATACAAAGAAGGAAAATAAGTGATGGAAACCAAATCCGAGGAAGAGAAAGGCAGAAAAGTGAGAAAAGAAAATGAGAAGAAAGAAAACAGGGGAGAAAAAGACAGCAAGTAACAGAAAAGAGGATTATATAACAAAAGAAAAGGAAAAAAACACCATGGAAAGAAAAACAAGAGGCATAAAAGTATGAAGAAAAGTAAGGAAAGAGGACAGAAACATAAAATAGGACGAACCAAGCGAGGAGAAAATA
>JACEEZ010020338.1:362500-367500 GCA_016584305.1 Chionoecetes opilio
GAGAGAGAGAGAGAGAGAGAGAGAGAGAGAGAGGAGAGAGAGAGAGAGAGAGAGAGAGAGAGAGAGAGAGAGAGAGAGAGAGGGGAGAGAGAAGAGAGAGAGAGAGAGAGAGAGAGAGAGAGAGGAGAGAGAGGAGAGAGAGAGAGAGAGAGAGAGGAGAGAGAGAGAGAGGGGAGAAGAGAGAGAGAGAGAGGAGGGAGAGAGAGGAGGGAGGGAGAGAGGAGGAGGAGAGGAGGAGAGGGAGGAGAGAGAGGAGAGGGAGAGAGAGAGAGAGAGAGAGAGAGGGAGGAGAGAGGGAGGGAGGAGGAGAGGGAGGGAGGGAGGAGAGGGAGGAGAGGAGAGAGAGAGAGAGGAGAGAGGAGGAGAGAAGAGGACGAGAAGAGAAGAGAGAGAGGAGAGAGGAAGAGAGAGGGAGAGAGAGAGGAGAGAGAGAGAGAGAGAGATAGAGCAGAAGAGAGAGAGAGAGAGAGAGAGAGAGAGAGAGAGAGAGAGAGACTACATATATTGTTCTATTTTATCTGGCCCCGGGCAATACCAGGTTCGCTCTCACCGTTTCATTATTTGGTTTTGAAGGAAATACCACACAGGAGTATCTACTGCAATACGCTGTCTCCTGCTGGGTAAGGGATGAGGTGAAGCGTAAGAAGTAATTAAACAACCGCAAAATGATACTTACAAGCTTGTGAATATTCTGACAAGTGTAGGTAGGTATGTAGTGAAGGGAACACAGGCTGAACGATGAACACTTTATTCCTCAACCTGTGTTCCTTTCACCACCCACCGATACTACTAAGTTTACTATCAAATCAAAACATTACAATGGCACCACTACCACTACCACCACCACCACCACTACTTCTACCGCTATATACTACTATTTCTCCTACTTGTAGTAACTGTTGTATAATAAATGGCCAGCTGAGCACAAACATTGACTTCAGGCCAGAGAAGTAAGGACCAGGTGAGGGCAAGCTATGAATATGAACTACAAGATCGACATGTAAACAAAGGGCTTGCATTTCCCCTTTTAATTAAGGATTCCCTCCCCATCTCGCACTACCACCCTCGCGCCAGCAGACCCCAGATGACGCAGGCAACGCAAGGATTCTGTCTCCATCGGTGAAAGGCGATGCAACCTATTCGTGCATTGCTTGTATGTGTATCTATTTCAACAGTATTCTTCCTGTAATTACTGCAAATAATCTACAAATTCCCGTTAATGCTAATTGAAAGACAATTTTAATTTGTATTTTAAAAACAAAGGCTTATCGTAAAAGCTGTAATATACTTTCATGTCGATAATCATTATACATAAATTACTTGGATACAATTTCTTCATGGTAAATCGAAAATAATTGAGCTTTGATTTGCGCCGATAACACAAAATGGAGTTGCATATAAATTATATTTTTCATAAAAACTCTACAGACGACCCATGTTTGCTTCAGTGGAGAGCATCACGGACCCATACTTTGCATAAATCACTATGAACTTCAAAATTCAATCAATATTGATCAGTATCTATAATAATATAAGCGAAAGTGTCTGTCTGTCTGTCTGTCTGTCTGTCTGTCTGTCTGTCTGTCTGTCTGTCTGTCCGCAATAGGTGCCGCCCCCCGTGGCGGAATCGCATCATATGTCACAGTTTTGGAACCAGCTCGACCAGGGGAAGGTTTTAAGCCCACTTATGAGATGATCCGATCACTTTTTTTTTTTTTTTTAGCAGCCTATTAGCGAGAATTGTGAAAAAAAATGTGGGTTGCGAGAATTGAGGAAACCTTGATGTAGGGTGATGGGTAATGGGTGAGTGAATGGGTGGGGTGATGGGTAATGGGTGTGGGGTGATGGGTGAGTGAATGGGTGGGGGGTGATGGGTTGGGGGTGATGGGTGATGGGTGAGGGAATAGGTGGGGGGTGATGGGTAATGGGTGAGTGAATGGGTGTGTGGTGATGGGTAGTGGGTGAGTGAATGGGTGGAGGGTGATAGGTAATGGGTGAGTGAATGGGTGGGGGAATACATACATTTCTACATCCATGATTTCAGGAAAGTTAGAAGGGGCTATCTGGAGAGTCTGTGTTTGGTGGGCCGAAGGCCCACCAATAGCCCTCCGCAGGAGCTAGCCAAAAAGGCCGCCCGGAGGGCGGCTTTGCGGCTAGTTGCTAATAAAAATCTAAGACGTAATTTTGCAACGGGTGTTCACGTTCACGTCAGCCAGTTGGTAACTGTGGAGTCCAAACAAGTTTACCAACACTGGACAGCACAGATGGAGTTCATCATCTCTGATTTTATAATGTTTCTTTCAAACCTATCTAAATCTTTAGAAAAATTATATTCCACAGAAGTATTGATGATTCCGCTATTCTTTTCATCTCGATTGAAGAAGACTTTCCTTCCAAGTTTTCTGACGTGATGGGGATTGGATGTGATGAACAAACAGTCTTCACAGCGACCACTAACAGCACCTGCAACTGTCCTCTTCAGCCTTGCAGTAGTTTTTAATTGCTTTTTTTCACCTTTCTCCTCTAATGGCTTTGTTACCTCGCGTTTTCATATATATATATATGTATATGTATATATATATATATATATATATATATATATATATAATATATATATATATGTATATGTTAATGTATATATATATTATATATCCTAGTATATATATTATATATATATATATATATATTATATATATATATGTACAGTATATTTATACATATATATATATATATATATATATATATATATATATATATATATATATATATATATATATATATATATATATATATATATAATATATATTAGCTTAATGTATTACATTTTCAGGTATTCCTTTTCCCATGTCAAAAGATTAGTGTTGAATATTCATTTTACCACTAGGAAATAGACATCCACACTAAAGATGTGGAACGTGTCCAAGCTCACACAGGCTAAAGTCAACTTTTTAAATACCCTCACCTTAAAATACTTCTATTACAACCTGACCTAACCCAACCTAACCTTCACCATCCCCTTCTTTGAATTTCTTTACTTTTTACAAAGAAAAGAAAGATTACATAAGATTACATAAGATTACATAAGATTACTTAAGATTACTTAAGATTACTTAAAAACAAGAACAACAAAGTAACATTTACAAGCCAATATGCACTCTAGACCTTGCCCCCATTCGTGGAGTAAATATTTTACAAGACTATTATGCACTCTAGACCTTGCCCCCATTCGTGGAGTAAACATTTTACAAGCCAATATGCACTCTAGACCTTGCCCCCATTCGCAGAGTAAACATTTTACAAGCCAATATGCACTCTAGACCTTGCCCCCATTCGTGGAGTAAACATTTTACAAGCCAATATGCACTCTAGACCTTGCCCCCATTCGCAGAGTAAACATTTTACAAGCCAATATGCACTCTAGACCTTGCCCCCATTCGCAGAGTAAACATTTTACAAGCCAATATGCACTCTAGACCTTGCCCCCATTCGCAGAGTAAACATTTTACAAGCCAATATGCACTCTAGACCTTGCCCCCATTCGTGGAGTAAGCATTTTACAAGCTTATATGCACTCTAGACCTTGCCCCCATTCGTGGAGTAAACATTTTACAAGCCAATATGCACTCTGGACCTTGCCCCCATTCGTGGAGTAAACATTTTACTAGCCTATATGACAGATTCACCAATATATTTAGTACCAAAGAATGAATTCGGCTGAAATAGGTGTCCAAGCTGCTCGCTCGCTTGGACAATAAATGATATGGTGTGTTTGCCTATTCCTTTCAAAAAGTTGACTCTACCGGTTCCTTTCTAGAGTGGTATAAAGCTTTGAAAAAGGTATTCACTTAAAACTCCTCATTTCGGAATGAAAGGATCATCAAATAAGATTAAGAATTCATCTCTCGACGATATCACTACAGAATCAGATGTTCGTATCATACAGTCAACATTCTAATTAAAAGAAGCGGGAAAAAACGGGTGCCTATAGCAAGAAGAGGGGTAATAACGACGGGTCACGACGATTCATTACCTCCAACAATGCACCAGCAGCTGAGTAGAGAACAAAGAAAGTATAATAAATGGTGGAATAACACAATAACCAGTGCTTTTCCTGCACGTCACTTTTCAGAAAACCAGCTTCCCTTTACGAGTCATCACACGGAGTGCTGGAGTGAAATGAGATGTCTCGATCGAGCCTGAGAGGTAAGGGTAAAGATGGGGCCATACGCTATGCTGCGCGTGGCCTCGGTGCTCATCTCCGTCGCATTAGCCTTCAAGCCTGTGGTGGATGACAACCCATTACCTCGGGACACAGGGTTACCAAAGCTATCTTCCCCAGGTTTCCACGGGTACCCATTTATCAACCCCGAAAGGGGGGATGAACAGCTGTGTGGGATGGCCGCCGACTTGCCCTGGCCCGGATTCGATCCAAGACTCGCGGATTCGTAGCTAGGCACGCTAGCCACTACACTACGGAGGCGACTAGAGAGTGCCTGAGAGGCTGATACTTAAGTTAATAAAAAAAATACCCGCACATTCAACGGAGGAAATAGATGTGTAATACCAGCACAGATGGCCTCTACTATCTTTTTGTAATGTTTATGTAGTGTCGTGCCAGGGATATTCTTACATTTATATAACTACAGAATCATGAAGGTGACGAAATGTGGATAATAAACGTATATAGTTAGTGATTTAAGATGTTGTTATCAATATAGTATATTATCATCAATGAAAAGAATATATCTGTTGAAGGGATCCTTACAGGTTTTGTATATTGCATATTGGTTGGTGCTGCGATACATCTGTTTGTCCATAGCGTAATTTACAGAGTTGGATAGGAATCCCCCCCCCTCAAAAAAGAAGAAGAATTGGAATATGATTTGCATTGTGTGGGATTATAATCTTTTGTTGTAGCCTCGTTACGTAACACATTGTATTTCGTAACATAATCATATAAGAAAGGAGTTTGCTCGAATTTGAACGAGGCAAATATCAAT
>JACEEZ010020338.1:372500-405000 GCA_016584305.1 Chionoecetes opilio
CTTTGTCCATTAGTTTATTTTTCCAGGAAGAGAAAAATTTAGCTGAGACACGATTTTGTCTTTACTGTTATGTATCTCACTTGCTTTACTTTTCAATTATTTTCTTGTAGTCTAGCTGATGTCCTAGATGGCAAGATCATCCAAGAATCCGAAATCTGCCTATCATGTTTAAAGAGACGAGTATTTTATCTTTTCTTCGAATAATATCTTGAATTCTATATTTATATTCTATATAATCAGACTTGTCTATAAAGTGAAAAAAGAAGAGAATATAGATCTCCTTAATTATTGCCGCTCTTTGAAAACGCGCGGTAGACGAGTAAAGGAGATTATAACTAATCTAGCTCCAAAAATGTCTTGGTAACTCTCTTTGAACGTTGAAAAAAACAAGGATAAAAGAGCAAAGATATTGGTTAAATCTTCCATTAGTAACGTAAACGAAGTATGCATCAAATATGAAAGCTTTGCGCAGCGATGCCACGGGATGGGATGTTGAAAGTCAACAATTTCATAAAACCAGTAATCGTAAAAATAATGGTTCAAGAAGGCAAGAGGTAGAGCACTGCCGCGCACTGAAAGACACTGAGGATAGGGACTGCAAGAAGGGTAGTTGATAAGACAAACATTCTCTGACTAAAATTGCACTACCAAGGTACACTGTGCGCTACCCAATCAATAGCAAATGGTCTAGGAGAGCAATAATTACTTGCATTGATTGGCGATTGGCTTTCAAATCATAACGAACGTGGTATAATTAATGGCGAGGCATCGGATTGGCTAGATGTTACAAGTGGGATGCCTCAGGGTTCGGCCTTTGGTTCAACTATTTCCCTGATATATATACCAACGATCTAGACTGCGAGCTTATATCTAAAATATGGAAATATACTGATGACACAAAACTAAGGGGTAAATCATATAGTAAGGAAAACGGTTAACTCATATTACATGATTTAAACAAACTATGGAAATGGGGCGATAATTGCTTTCTGAAATTCAATAATGATAAATGTAAAGTAATGCATTTAGGTAACGCTAACCTCAAATATAACAATCAAATGCAGAATATGTCGTAAACTAACGTAAAGTAGGAAAATGATTTAGGTGTCATCATTAGTAATGATCTTAAGATTAGTACGTATTGCTTAACTGCTTGTAAAAAGGGTATGATCTTGGGCTTCATCGCACGCAACTTTGAACATAAAACTCCAAAAGTAATGACATGTTTATATACGCCATTGGTTAGGCCGCACTTAGAAAATGCCATTCAATTATGGTTGCCTTGTTTCGTAAAAGATGAAACTAAGCTAAAATCAGTTCAGAGAAGAGCGACCAAAAGTATTCCATCTCTGTCTAATTTATCTTATGAAGAGAGGTTTCGAAAACTAAATATGTTTTCGAGTCGTAGAATCCGTAGGGATTTGATATTAATGATTCTTAAAGGATTCGATATCATGAACCACACAAAAAAAAAACTCTTATCTCTGGTGACAAGATAAAATGATTAAAATTAAATGGACAGCGTTTCTATAGAGATTTTCAAAAAAATATATTTCAGTGTCAGAGTAGTCAGTCGATGAAATAAGTTAGCAGTTAATGATGTTGAGGTACAATAAATACTTAAAAAAACAGACTAGATACGTATTTAGAGTAAAAAGGCTTAAATAATGCCCCCGCGAATAATCTTAATAGATCCCCCGGATGAATTAGCGGTTTACGTTCGCATACTACAATCTTTTCATTCTTTGCTATAAAATTTCCATGTACTGTACGTATCGTCTTTTAGGTACACGGTGTTCTTTTCTAACCATCTCCTGCTGCCATCTCACGCCTTCAGCCCGTCAGGGTGGCAAGGTTGGTAGAGACGTGAGCTCGCAATGTGCAGCGTCCCTGTGCATTCGGTCAGCGTTTCGAGTCCGCCTAGTTCGTGCTGACGTGGCGGCGCTTTGTATAGTCAATAACCTTGTAGTTGGTACTTGCAAAGTGTCTAGATAGGATGAAAATCTTATCTTATCTTATCTCACGCCTTCATCTGAGCTATTCTGTTATCTTTATTTTTTCAAATAAGGGTCTGGCTAAAGTGAAAAAAAAAGAAGTAACAAAACGCCTGGTGTGCTGCCAGTCACTATAAAGCAGACAGTTGGAGATGGCAGAAAGGGGGGTGGGCCACTGTAGTTCGGGAGGTGTCTTGATACTCCTCTCTTGAAATAATTAATTCGTAGGGGGGTTGGAAAAACATAAGCTGGAAGAGAGTTCCAGAGTATACCAATGAAAGGGATGAAAGTGTGTAGATACTGCTTAACTCTTGCATTGGTAGAATGGACTTAATATGGGTGAAAAAAAGCAAAAAGTCTTGTGCAGTGATGCCGCAGTGCCGTACTGCAGTTAGCATTTTCGAAAGAGCAGTGAGCATGAGAATAATGATAAAAGATAACAAGAGAAGCAACATTACGACGGTGTTTGAGAGATTGAAGATAATTAGTCAAAGGAGAAGAGTTGATGAAGTAAAATGGTTTTGACTCCACCCTGTTAAGGAGAGCTGTAAGGTCACTGATTCACCCCAAACATGAGAGGCATACTCCTATACATGGGCGGATAAGGCCCCTGTAAAGAGCAAGCAACTAGAAGGGAGTAAACTATGGACGCAGATGCCACAGGACACCTAATATCTTAGAAGCTGATTTAGCAAGAGATGATATGTGAAATTTCAACTTTAGATTTCTATAGTAAAGGATATTCCAAGAATGTTCATTGTAGAAGAGGGAGACAGTTGGGTGTCATTGAAGAAGAGGAGATAGTTGCCTGGAAGGTTATGTCGTGTGGATAGTTGAAGAAAATTGGGTTTTGAGACATTGAACAAAACAAGGTTTGCTTTGCTCCATTCTAAAATTAAGCAGATCGAGATTCAGAAATCAGAAGTTAGGCGCTCTGTGGCATCCCTCCGTGAATCACTTAGTTTTTATTGATTTGGACGTCTAATGAACGACGTTGAAAAATGCAGGGTAGAATCATCATCGTAGGAGTGGATAGGGCATTGAGTTAGACTTAGATCATTAATGAATAATAGAAAGAGAGTGGGTGATAGGAAAGAACCCTGAGGAACACCAGTATTGATAGACTTAAGAGAAGAACAATGACCGTCTACAGTAGCTGCAATATAACAATTTGAAAGGAAACTTGAGATGAAGGTGCAGATAGTAAGAATAGAACCCGAAACCGGGTAGTTTGATTGTAATACTACGAAGTTCAGTTATCTGTTCTTCTTTCGTAATCCTATGTAGTCCTCTCCTCCTCTTATTCCTCCTCCTCTTCATTATCATCACTATCGTCATCTTCATAGGCGTCTCACTTTTTGGTATGCAATTAGTTTTTATTGAAAGAGAAAATAAAAATCCATGTGGCGTTGACTCAGTATTCATAGAAGTAGACATGAAGGAGGCAAAGGAGATGGGGAGCAGGCGGGGTAGTGAACCAGTGGAGGAAGGGGAGAAGGAGTAGGAGGTGTATTGTATTAAAGTAAACATAGCCTAGCCAGTCTCAATTTCTTGATACAGACGCTGAAGTGATTTCTCCTAATTAACTGAGGGAAATGAAAGACGCTTGAGAAAAATATCCCCAAAACAATAAAAAAAGAAAAAACGCAACAAGCGATAAGATGAGAAGGTGGCTGACCTGGAATAGGGAGTTTTTTCTAATGGCATTGCGCGCGCACTAGTGTGTGTGTGTGTGTGCTTGTGTGTGTGTGTGAGAGAGAGAGAGAGAGAGAGAGAGAGAGAGAGAGAGAGAGAGAGAGAGAGGAGAGAGAGAGAGAGAGAGAGAGAGAGAGAGAGAGAGAGAGAGAGAGGAGAGAGAGAGAGAGAGAGAGAGAGAGGAGAGAGAGAGAGAGAGAGAGAGAGAGAGAGAGAGAGAGAGAGAGAGAGAGAGAGAGAGAGAGAGAGAGAGAGAGAGAGAGAGAGAGAGAGAGAGAGAGAGAGAGAGAGAGAGAGAGAGAGAGAGAGAGAGAGAGAGAGAGAGAGAGAGAGAGAGAGAGAGAAGAGAGAGAGAGAGAAGAGAGAGAGAGAGAGAGAGAGAGAGAGATCCTATGTGTGGGAGGCATCCTGGTCGCAAGATACACTGTATATCTCGTATTGTATATTGCATATCTCGTATATCTGTAGCTATACGCCCTTTGCATGTTCGGACCTGAAGCATGATGCAATTTGAAGTGTGTATTATTCTCACATTAACTTTATGTACTTGATACATACAATCTGTTAATTTTTGTGATATACATTCTCTCTATAATACATACTTTTATGAAAATGTCAGACCCCTAGAAGAATTGTTGACATCTTTCATCATAATGTTTCGTGAGAACACCATCGTCATGTTCATGTTCTGTAATAAAAGATGGTACGTTTTTCTCACTTTTTTTTCTTACTTCTTTAGTAGGTGCTTAGGAAGGACATTTCTTAATGTTATATATTATATTACAGCTGTTGGAAGTGGAAAAAGTTTTATCCCGGAGCCTTACAATATAGAATGACAACAATAATTGTACTGGAGGTTTGCAACTTTCTTACACGCTTGAGATTCCATAAGAACCAGCAGACTGCCTTCATACACAGAATAATTAGAACTCAACGTGTGTGGTTGATACGTTTTGTGGTTAACGCCTCGGCGCCTCATGATGCGGCAAGTTTATGGCTCTGCATCAACGACATGAAAGTGTTGTTCCTTTCGCCAAGAATCACGTCATCGTTGACTTTCAACGACCAGAAGGCCACATGGACAAGCCTTACTAGAAAAATTTCCCCATATGATTTGATAAATCTAACATTGTAAAGGAGCTAC
Organism: Chionoecetes opilio; assembly: GCA_016584305.1. Taxonomy (NCBI): domain Eukaryota; kingdom Metazoa; phylum Arthropoda; class Malacostraca; order Decapoda; family Majidae; genus Chionoecetes; species Chionoecetes opilio. Next base: position 377,334 of record JACEEZ010020338.1, read on the forward strand.
ACGCCAAAAATGTTGAGGGGAAAGTTGAAGTGCTGGACGCACGAGCGTATTATCATAACAAAGCTGGCAAGCAAGGGTCATGCGCTCTGCTGTGTTATTACTTCCTTTGCCCATCCCTGTCTCAGTAATCCCAGTAATTCCCCCTGATCTCATCGCACCTAATGTACAGGGAGGGCATCCCTTCTGTAGAAATGGAGCACCACACCATCTGATTTGGACAAGGGAAATGTACCCTTCCAGACCCCTCCCGCTCTATCCCACTCACACAAACCTTAAAAGAAACCTTCTCCTTATAGGAACTTTTCTCAAGCTTCCGCCGCGGCTTTGTAAAGTCCACCATTTCAGCAAGCGCGGTCAACTGTCTGTCAAAAGGCTCTTAAGGTCTGAACCCCCGCTCTGATCCTGCAGGTGTTCTGGAGGGTGTCCCATGAAGGTGTAGGGATGGGACAGCAGTGAAGGGAATGTCTCCTGACAGTGTAAGGGTGTGAGGGTCACATCCAACTGCCTTCAGAGCCTCTGCCTTCAAAGAAAAGTCAGAGGCGATGGCGGCTCATGATTTATTTTTGAAACACAATCTGGCTTCAAAACTAGAGCTTCCCCACTTATTCTATATAATTGTGCTTACAGTCTAGTACCATTAAAACAAGATGTAGTGAAGAATAAAGCTGTTACGAGGGCGAGAATATCTTGATATGTGAGGGAAATTATTTTAGTGAAGGCAGTCTGCCTGCTGTAGTGTTAGTAGGAAAAGAGTGTACTGACGCCACAACAACACAGAGAGATAGCCCCGCGCAAAACAACTGAGCCCGCGCGCCCGCCTCCCTCTTCTGTGTTGCTACCCTCGCCTTTGTAAGGCCCAGGACCTTCCCTCTCGATATAAGTGACTGTGGTAAGAGACTGACTATATTGTGGCCTGTGTGTTAAAACAGAGAGACCTAGAAACAGTGAGAAAGCTGTGGTGTAGCTTTCCCCGTGATTCTGCCTGAGCCTGTGTAGTGAACTTGAACTTGTACTGCTAGTTGCTTGAATAATACAACAAAAAAGGACCCCTGTGTTTGCCTATGGCCTTCCCCCTGAATGTGTGAATAGCCAGACAGTAGGGAAGCAGCCTGGTAAGTCCTCAGTTTCCAGCACGAGCCCAGTAAACTTGCTAAGCGTCCCATCGCTGTCTAGCACCAGCCTGCTTCACTGCTCTTCCGAGACCAGCCCGGAGCAGGTGTTAGGAACCTAGCTGAGGACAGTAGGGGCGGGGACGTAGCAAAGCTATGTAACTATTTGTAGCTTCACGAGTCCCGTTACGTATTCATCACAACACTATTGTTTAATTGAATGATTGACTATTGTGGACTTGTGTTTTGATTTATATCAAACGAAATTACCGTAGGGCTACATCCTCCCGCAGATGTATGAATGTTACAGGAAATGATACAATGTGGTCATTGATATGCTCTTCAGCGACAATAGAACAAACGGAACATATGGTGATATTAATCAGTTATTTTTTTTCTGAATAACCATGTGCTTGTATACATAAGATAGGTCGGACACATACATAATGTTGAACATAACTGGTTCTCTCGCTGTTGTATGAAATAAGAATTAACGGAACCTTGCAAGTGGGTCACTGGCGTAGCGCGGCCACGATGCTGCGCGGCCTTGACTTCACAGGCCGCTGGTTTTAAATGCAATTATATCGAGAAGCAGGACGGATTTCTTCAAAGCTCTTTAGGAAGCATGTTATCCTTTGGTGCTCCACTTGACCATAACGGCCAGCAATGTGTGCTTTCTATCCAACAAGACTGCAGGCTAAAGCCACACAGCCACAAATAGTTCAGGTACCGGCGGGGTTTCACTGAATCTTCTCTCACTTGAAATGATCAAATTTCCCTCAAAATATTCAGCGCATTGGGTGTCAGCACTGCTAAGGAAGCTACACGAGTGCGACTCTCACTGGTTTCCAGGTCACAACAGCCATACTGTGATTCACAACATAATCTTACTTGAAAACCAAGAAGCCAATTATCGATGATAATTTGTATATATTTTGATAAACTGAAGTGTATCCCGAATATTCAGCGACTCAAAATTTTACTTATATGATCAATCAATCAATCATTGGGGGCATACGCCGGGGGGCGCGTCGCCTCGCCCACCCTACGACGCCACTCCCGGGGGTCACCACGCGCGAGTTCCCATGCAGGCTCCTTTCCCATACCAAGCAGCTCTCGACAAGAAACATCAACTTGCCCCAGCCACGAGCCTTGTGGGCGCCCCCTTGGCCTCCTCCACGCCGGATTGTCTCTTACAGATACAACCCGATGGGAAGGATCGGTTTCAGGGTAGCGTGCCACATGCCCATATAGCCGAAGTTGGCGCTGACGGACTATGCAGGTAATAGGCCTCGATTCAGTCTCACGGTGCAATCGCTGATTTGACACGTAATCATCCCAGCGATACCCCATGATTCTGCGAAGACACTTATTACCAAAGGCATTGATTCGTCTCTTCAAGTCACTATTTAGTGTCCATGTCTCACAACCATAGAGTAAGACAGGGATCACAAGGGACTTGAAGATCCGGATCTTTGTCCTCCTGCACAGGTACCGACAACGCCAAATACTCCCGCTGAGCGAGTCCATAACACCGTGGGCTATGCCAATCCGCCGTAAGACTTCTTGACGTAACCCGCCGTCATTATGGACTGCGCTACCAAGGTATGTAAAACTTTCCAAGATCTCAATGTCCTCGCCACACGCATAAACAGACTGTACTGCTTCATCTAGTAAGTCTCCAAACACCTGGACCTTGGTCTTGAGCCAGGAGACCTCAAGTCCCAAAGGCTTTGCCTCCTCGTGCAGCGCCTCGAGAGCCATCACCAAGACCTCCAGCGACTCAGCAAAGATTACTGCATGATCGGCAAAAACAAGATCAGTGATCTTGGTGTTGCCGACGGATGCTCCACAATCACTTTGATCTACAACCTTGTCCAATACCCAGTCCATACAAGCGTTGAAAAGTGATGGGGCAAGGACGCATCCTTGCCTCACTCCTGTATTCACAGGAAAGAAGCTGGATACACCTGCCCCACACTTCACAGCACTCTCAGTCCCAGAATACAGACCAGTTATCAAACCAATAGTCCTTGCAGGAATCCCTCGAAGTCGCAGAAGATCCCAGAGTGACTCACGATGCACTGAGTCAAACGCCTTCTTGAGATCAACATAGGCTGCAAGCATCCCCTGTCGAAACTCACGTCGGCGTTCCACCAGGACACGAAGCGCTAGGATACGGTCCGTTGTTGACTTACCAGGCGTGAACCCAGACTGCTGAGGTCTCTGATGCTTCACCAGATGACTGCGAATTCGTGTCAGCAATAGATGGGCAAGCACCTTGCCTGGTACGCTGAGCAGTGTAATACCGCGGTAATTATTGCAGTCCTGACGGTCCCCTTTCCCTTTCCAGATAGGGACGACCAGCCCCCTTTTCCAGTCAGGAGGAATGGTACCTGATTGCCACACGGCAGTCAGGACAGCATGTAACCCGCGGATCATGGCCTCACCCCCAGCTTTGAGGAGCTCCGCACTGATATTACAAACACCAGCTGCCTTTCCACCCTTCAACTTTGCTACAGCCTCTCTGACTTCGTCAAAAGAGGGTGCGGTTTCGTCAATGGGAGGATCGGCATCCACTGCCTGTAACCCAGTGGTGTGAAGTTGCTCAGTTGGAGGGTCCACCGTGAACAACTGCCCAAAGTACTCAGCCCAACGAGCCATCTGCCCATCCATGTCCGACACGAGGCGCCCATCTGCTGTTCGAATAGCACTCGCCCGAGAAGGAGACTTGGAACGGAGCTTCTTCAGGGCTCGGTAGGCGGGTCGGAGGTCATTAGCGTTCAAATGACCCTCGACATCCTCAGCGAGACTCCTGACATACCTCTCCTTGTCTCTCCTCAGGAGGGTTCTAGTCCGGCGTGACAGAGCACTGTGCTGGTCCCGGTTTCCAGCCAGCCTGGCAGCGCGACTCTCCTCGATTTTCTCCAGCGTCTCCGTCGAGACAAAACCACGCCTTGACCTCGGGCGCTCCCCAATACACTCCTTGGCAGCCTGTAGAGTTTCACGTTTGAAGGTATCCCACAGTTCTACAGGATCCCCGAGAGCACCGAGCACATCAAACCGATTTGAGACTGCCACTGCATACTCATGAGCACATGTCAAGTCCTTCAGTTTCTCAAGATGGAACACAGTATGGTTTCCTCTTGAGATTCTTCTGGACTTGACATGAAGCTTAAGTGTAGCAACAACAAGTCTGTGATCTGTTCCAAAGAACTCAGCACTCCGGTAAACCCTGCAGTTCTGGAGGATCCTCCAACGAGTACTAACGAGGATGTGGTCGATCTCATTAGCTACCCCTCCGGCATTACTATACCATGTCCAGCGGTGCAGCTCTGGTCTCTGATACCAAGAACCTGCAATTCTCAACCTTCTGGACCTTGCAAAGTTCAGAAGCAGAGAACTGTTGGTGTTTCTGGTACCGGAGCCATGGGGACCAACACACAACTCGTAGCCATCTCTCACAGCGCCAGTAGTAGCATTGAAGTCGCCCAAGACAATGAGTGTGTCCCGAGGAGGACACTGGTCTAATACAGAGTCGAGTTTGGCGTAGAACATCTCCTTCTCTTCAGTTTTACGCATCTCGGTAGGAGCGTACACTGCAACAAGAGACATGAAACCCAGAGTGTGTTTCATCCTCACCCGCATTATACGCTCATCAACCGGAGTAACCTCAACAACTGACGGCTGCAGTTTGCTGGAGATGCCTATAGCTACTCCCCGTACACGGTGACCATTGCTCATGCCGGACCAGTAGTAGGTGTAACCCCCACTGCTAGTCTCGCCACTGCCAGGCCTCCTCGTCTCAGAGAGTCCCACTATATCCACCCTCAGCCTACTGAGCTCGCCCGATAGGAGAGGTAGTCGATGATCGTCTGAGAGGCTCAGAACGTTCCACGAGCCCACACGAAGAACCCTCCGCAGGTTGATCCCAGGAGTGATTCGACGGGCAGGCGCCGCCTCTGCACCGCCCCGGCCACCCCCATAAAAAAAAGTTGGGCTAGGGGGCCCTACCACTTGATCTAGAGTGCGGGATTCCCGAGGGCTTTGCCCCGCACTCGTCATAGGCAGACCCCTCCCCTGCGTCGGCATAGGAGGGGTTTGCATGGTCGGGCCCCCCGGCAAAACCGGGTCGGGGGCGCGATTACCGCGCCCCCGGCCTCTACCTCTTATTATGTTTGTGGCTAGTTTTGTTTTTACACGGAAGGGTTGCAAACCCCCCCCCAACCAATCTATGTCAGGGATTGGCCTTACTGCTCACCGTGGCCAGGGACGCAGAACCCCCTGTAGGGATTGACCACAGGCTGCCCACTATTTAACCCATAGCTGGGACTTATATGATGAACAAAAAAAATCCCTAAAAGCATCAGATGTGTGAAACCTCAGTATGTACAGTGAATTCCTTTCATCATGAATACATTGCCTTTCACCTCGAGGATGAGGCGACCGCTGGGGAGGCGACGAGCAGTGAGGTTATGAGGCTTAAAGGCAGACCACAGCATGGTTCATAGTTAAAAAAACAGTGGTTTTTTGGTTCTCATCGATGATCGAACTCGGGTCACAGAGAACGCCACTCGGAGACTCTAAGCACTCTACCACCTCCCCAAATACATACAAACACATACAAATACACACACACACACACACACACACACACACACACACACACACACACACACACACACACACACATACATGACCAGAAAGCAAAAGAGACAGACAGACATTGAAAAATACACACATGAAAAATAAAACAAATAAACTACAGAATCCTTGCTTCGTCTTCCCATCCCGCGCATCTTTCTCCTTCCCCTCGCTTGAAAACTGAAAACTCGGTCGGCCTCATTACCTGGCGAGGAACGAGGGAGGTTTGGGGAGGCAGGGCGGAGGGGTAGACGAGTCACCTGGGCGACATTACCTTGATTGCCGTGATAGGTGTCCCGCGGCCCCACCTCCCTCTCACCTTCAGGGCGGGAACGGCGCACCGGGCTTGATGGGGTGACTGTGGTGAGAGGCCCGGTGGAGGAGGAGAAGGAGGAGGAATAAAAAGGAATACAAAGGAAACACAAACAGCAACAGACCGATAGGTCCTTACAAGGCTGTTTGCTTTAACTACACTACACTAACTAGATAATAAGAGAGAAAGGATAGGAAGTAGAAGGTCCTCCCCACCCACCCCTCCCCAGCCGAAGCTGGCCGGAAAGAAGTGATACCATGCAATAGAAAAGCTGCATGGAATTGTGAGGAAAGTTGAAAGCTGTAATCTATGGCTAACTACTACTAGTTTGGGGGGGAGGTTAGTGCTTGATAAATAGGTCATGTTATGTGTGTTTTGTAAGGTGTAAAACACAGTTGTGGAGGTTCAAGGGGGGTGCGGCAGCCTTTCCTGGGCGCTTTCTTGGGAGGGGAGCAGTCAATCAGGCCCCAGCTCCGTTCAATCCACTGCGGATTGTGTTTCTTTTCCCTGTAGGACGCCGTACACTTCAAGGCCTCCTGCAGCAGTGACCCCTGGTACCTTAAATCCCGATGGTGGTCACTAACTGTCAGGACCCTAACTGAACCAGCCTGTCACAGGTCGAGAGTGTAGTGGTAACCGTTAACTCGGGGCTATCTGTGTGTGTTATGAGGTCTAAGTAGTGTTGGTGTAGGCTCAGTGTGGAAGTTCAAGGGTGGTGCGGCACCTTGCCGGCGTTTTTTGGGAGGCAGCAGCAATCAGCCCCAGGCNAAAATTGAGGAAAAAGGGCCTTGATGTAAGTGATGGGGTAAGGGGTGGAGTGAAGGGGTGGGGTGATGGGTAATGGGTGTGGGGTGATGGTTGAGTAAATGGGTGGGGGTGATGGGTTGGTGGTGATGGTGATGAGTGAGGGAAATGGGGAATGAGGGTAATGGTGATGAATGGGTGTGTGGTTGATGGTATGGGTGTGAATGGTTGGGGGTTGATGGTAAATGGGAGTGAAGGGTGGGGGTGATGGGTAATGGGTGAGGGGGAATGGGTGTGTGGGTGATGGGGTAATGGGTGAGTGAATGGATGGGGGGTGTGGGTAATGGGTGAGTGAATGGGTGGGGGGGATGGGTAATGGTGTAGTGAATGGGTGGGGGGTAAATGGGTAATGGGTGAGTGAATGGGTGGGGGGTGAGGGTAATGGGTGAGTGAATGGGTGGGGGAATAATACATTTCTACATCCATGATTTGGGAAAAGTTAGAAGGGTATCTGGGAGTCCATGTTTGGTGGGCCGAAGTTCCACCAAACACAGGTGGTGGGCCAAGGCCCACAATGCCCTCGCGGGAGCTAGCCAAAAAGTCGCCCGGAGGGCGGTTTGGGGTTTAGTCTTATAATATAAGCAAAAGTGGTCTGTCTGTTGTCTGTCTGGTGTGTGTGTGTGGGTATAGGTTCCGCCCCCGTGCGCAAAACTCATATGGCACATTTTGGAACGGGGTTGACCAGGGAAGGTCATAGCCCACTTATAGATGATCCGATCACTTTTTTATTTTTTAAATTTTTTTTAGAGCCATTAGCGAGAATTGTGAAAACAAAAGTGGGTGCGAGAATTGAGGAGCCTTGATGTAGAGTGATGGTAATGGGTGAGTGAATGGTGGGGTGATGGGTATGGTGTGGGTGATGGTGGGTGAATGGGTGGGGGTGAGGTGGTGGGATGGTGATGAGGAGGAATAGTTTGGGGGGTGATGGGTAATGGGGAGTGAATGGGTGTGTGGTGATGGTAATGGTGAGTAAAATGGGTGGGGGGTGATGGGTAATGGGGAGTAAATGGGTGGGGGGTGATGGGTAATGGGTGAGTGAATGGTGTGGTGATGGGTAAGGGTGAGTGAATGATGGGGGGTGATGGGTAATGGGTGAGTAAATGGGTGGGGGGGGTGATGGTAATGGGTGAGTGAATGGGTGGGGGGTGATGGGTAATGGGTGAGGAAGGGGTGGGGGGTGGGGGGTAATGGGTGAGTGAATGGGTGGGGGAAAATAAATTTCTACCCCATGATTCAGGGAAGTTAGAAGGGTTTATTGGAGAGTCCAAATGTTTGGTGGGCCGAAGTCCCACCAAACACAGGTGGTGGGCCAAAGGCCCACCAAGCCCCCCGCAGGGGCTGCCAAAAAGTCGGCCCGGAGGGGCTTTGCGGCTAGTCTATAATAATAAAGCGAAAGTGGTCTGCTGTCTGTCTGTCTGTGTTGTTGGTGTGTGTGGTATAGGTTCGCCCCCGTGGCGCAAACACCTCATAGGCACTTTTTGGAACCGGGTTGACCAGGGGGAAGGTAAATAGCCTACTAGGGAAGCCCGAATCACTTTTTTTTTTTTTTTTTAGGGGGGGGGAAAAATTTGGGGCAAAATGGGGGATTTTGGGGCCCAAAGGGGGGAGGGAAGGGGAGGGGGGGGGATTAAGGGTTTGGGGTGGGGGGGGGAAGGGGGGGGGGGGGGAAAAGGGGGGGGGGGGAAAGGGGAAAAGGGGGGGGAAAGGGGTATTTGGGGGGGGGAAAGGGATGGGGGGGAAAGGGTGGGGGGGGTTGGGGGGTGGGTTTTTTTTTTGGGGAAATTGGGGGGGTGGGTTGGGGGGGGGGGGAATTTAAAGGAGGGGTGGGGGGGGGTGGGTTTTGGGGGGGGGGGGGGTATTTTTTTGGGGGTTGGTGGGGGTGGGTAAGGGTTGGGGGGTTTTTTTATGGGTTTTTTGGGGGAATTTATGGGGTTTTTGGGGGGGGTTCTTTCCTTTTTTTCGGGTTTTAAAGGGGGGAAATTTGTTTGGGGGAAAAAACGGGGGGGCCGGGGCCACCAAACCCTGGGGTGCGCCGCCCGGGGGGGCGGTTTTGGGGGGAAATTTAAAGGGGGTTTGGGGGGGCGGGGGGGGCCGGGGGGTTTATGAGTAAGATTGGGGAGAAAAAAAATTTCCCCCAGACAAAGTTGTAGAGGGCCCAAGCTTATGAAACGGCCTCAACATTTCTTCAGACCTACCAACCCCGACGCCCAAAAACTCCCCTGAAAAAAGTATAATTCACTTAAAAATCATAGTAAAGCCACTTAAATTTGAGATTCGAATTTTTTTTTCTGAGGAAAAATTGTTTGAGCGCAGAAAACTCTGCGGGAAAAAAGGCATTTTAAGTGCTAAAATTATTTTAAAAATTTTAATTAAAATTTAAATTTGTTTATGGGAAGCTAAATTTTAATCTAATCCCAAACCGTAAGTGTAGAGAGTTTGTAGCGACAGGCAAAAGATAGTACCCCCTCTACTTTTCTTAAAATTTTTTAAAGGTCATTGGGCCCACAAAAGCCGCATAAAGCGTCACTACGAAAACACCGTAAAAACATACTGGCAACTCGCGAACCAAAAGGCCCGACTATTTTTGATGGTTTCCGCTAGACCGGCAATACCGTTCAACAAAATAGTATTTTAAAAAGTTGGCCCCAAATGTCCAATAAACGCGTCACAACGAAAAAAAAACCCTAAAACCCTACCCGGGAACTCGAGAACTAAAAAACACAGAACAAATCGGACGGCTTTTTAGAACTCAATTTAGTAGAACAAAACATGTCTTCCAACTGTAGGCCGTAACATTTCAAATAAACGCTGCAGAACGCAAAACACGGTCTAAGTCCAGCTCACGTTCCTCTATTATATATTTTATATAGCGTGGATTTATGCGGGGCGGGGCGGGGCAGGCTCAGAGGGGTTTATCGTACAGAAAAGCCACTTACGGTCGCGATTAAAAAAATTTCACTGAAGACAAAGTTGTAGAGGGCCACAAGCTCTATCGGAAGTGTGGTCTCAACATTTCATTCAGACCTACACTAACTCCGCCAGACACCACGAAGCTCCCCAGAAAACCACTATAATTCACTTTAAACTCACAGTAAAGCCACTTAAGTTCGAGATTCGATAAATTTAACTGAAGACCAAGTTGTAGAGTGCAGAAAACTCTATCGGAAATGTACCCTCGACATTGCCGTAACACCTACATTAAGTCCGCCAGACGCCGTACAGGTCACTTCTCATACAAAATCGTTTCTAGCTTGTTTAAGATCTGCGACGTGCTGCGCACGTCGCAGATCTTAAACTTGGGTCAGAACAGGTATGACCTAGCTTGTTTAAGATTTGCGACGTGCTGCGCACGTCGCAGATCTTAAACCTGGGTCAGAAAAGCTACAACCTACCTTGTTTAAGATCTGCGACGTGCGCAGCACGTCGCAGATCTTAAACCTGGGTCAGAACAGATATGACCTAGCTTGTTTAAGATCTGCGACGATCACATATATCCCGAACTTTTTGGATGAAACTCGGTTTATAGGGGCTTCTACTGATGGCGATCACGAATCTGGCCTTTGTTTGCCGATATTCGATTCTTAAAGCTATTTCTTCCATCAGTTTGCTTATTTACGCCCCATAAATGCATACAAACATTAATCTATCTCCATTATTATTCATCACTGGGAACATTACATTGGATAACAAGTATTTACTGCGTCATTATACACAATTATTACTGAGATCATATATACGTATATATGTAAATAAAAAAAATAAAAATTTCTGGCTGAAAAATTCCTCAACATTTTTGCCTCATGTGGTTTTTGGCCTTTTCCGACTAAACTATTAGTCAGGACGCAGCAGGGAGGTGATGAGGAAGGGTGGTGGTGGTGATGGTAGTGGTGACGGTGGTGGTGGTGGTGGTAGTGGTGGCGGTGGCTGTAGTGATGGTAGTGGTGACGGTGGTGGTGGTGGTGGTGGTGGTGATGGTGGTGGTGGTGGGGGTGGGGGTGGTGATGGTGGTGGTGGTGGGGGTGGTGGTGGGGGTGGTGGTGGTGATGGTGGTGGTGGTGGTAGTGGGGGTGATGGTATAGTAGTTGGATATTCTTCAATAATATTTCGCTGGTTTGATAGCCATTAGAATAGAAAGTAAGGCAACAGAATAAGCTAACCCAAATCAAGCCTATTTTTTTCTACGTTACTTTCTATTTTTTCTTGATACTTTCTTTCCGCTCCCCCCCCATTACAAGTCACAACAAGCTGTACACAAGTTTGGTCACACCCGGTAAAGACAGGCTGGAAGTATGGATATGAGGCACAAATCACCATCAAAACAGTCACTATACATCAGTGTTTCTTAACTTTTTGACCACCACGTCTTTAGTAGTTGGTCCTTGCCTTCACTTATCAATAATTGTAATGATAATATAAAAGTAATAATAATGATAATTATGATGATAATGATAATAATTATAATGATAATAGTAATAATGGCTATTTTGATAAAAGTATAATAATTGTAATGATGATGATAATAACAATAATAATAATAAAAAATCTACAATAATAATGATTATAAGGATTAAGATAATGAGGATAATGATAATAGTACTGATAATAATAACAATAATAATAGTAATGATAATAACAAAAATACTATTGCATAAAAGTCTACAGAGATAGTGAAACCTGGCAAGGCGTCACCGCAGAGTTGTCAGCCACACTTGCTTCTCTGTAGTGACTTTCTTCGCTCACCCTCAAGAGCGAGCTTCATGTTAAAGCGAAGGCCGAGCTTACAGTTAAATATTTGACAGTTCTTACTTTCTTTCTCTCTTAGCTCACGCCTCCCTAGATAATTACCCACGCCCCCCAGGTTATCGGGGGGCGTTAATCGTTCAATCAATCAATCATTGGGGGCATACGCCGGGGGGCGCGTCGCCTCGCCCACCCTACGACGCCACTCCCAGGGGTCACCACGCGCGAGTTCCCATGCAGGCTCCTTTCCCATACCAAGCGCTCTCGACAAGAAACACAACTGCCCCAGCCACGAGCCTTGTGGGCCTCCCCCTTGGCCTCCTCCACGCCGGATTGTCTCCTACAGATCCAACCGATGGGAAGGATCGGTTTCAGGGTGCGTGGCCACATGCCCATATCGCCGAAGTTGGCGCTGACGGACTATGCCAGGTAATAGGCCTCGATTCATCTCATCACGGTGCAATCGCTGATTTGACACCTATCCTCCAGCGATACCCCATGATTCTGCGAATAGACACATTATTACCAAAGCCTTGATCCGTCTCTTCAAGTCACATTTAGTGTCCATGTCCTCACAAAACCATAGAGTAAGACAGTGATCACCAGCGACTTGAGATCCGATCTTTTGTCCTTCTTCAACAAGTTACCGACAACGCCAAATACTCCGCTGAGCGAGTCCATAAACACCCGTGGGGCTATGCATCCGCCGTAAGACTTCTTGACGTGACCCGCCGTCATTATGGACTGCGCGACCAGGTATGTAAAACTTCCAATCCTCAATGTCCTCGCCACACGCATAACGACTGTACTTCTTCATCTTCGTAGTCTCCAAACACCTGGAACCTTGGTCTTGAGCCAGGAGACCTCAAGTCCGCAAGGCTTTGCCTCCTCGTGCCGCCTTGAGAGCCATCAGCAAGGACCTCCAGCGACTCAGGCAAAGATTACTGCATCATCGCAAACAAGATCAGTAGTGATCTTGGTGTTGCCGACGGATGCCCACAATCACTTTGATCTACAACCTTGTCCATACCCCAGTCCATCAGCTTTGAAAAGTGATGGGGCAAGGACACACACCCTTGCCTCATCTCCCTGTATTCCAGGAAGAAGCTGGATCACCTGCCCCCACACTTCACCAGCTCTCTCATTCCCAGAATACAGACACAGTTATCAACCAATAGTCCTTGCGGGAATCCCTCGAGGTCGCAGAAGATCCCAGAGTGATCACGATGCCTGAGTCAAACGCCTTTCTTGAGATTCACATAGGCTGCAAGCATCCCCTGTCGAAACTCACGTCGGCGTTCCACCAGGACACGAAGCGCTAGGAATAACGGTCCGTTGTGACTTACCATGCGTGAACCCAGACTGCCTGATGTCTCTGTGCTTCACATATGACTGCGAATCCTTGTCCGCATAGATGGGCCAAGCACCTTGCCTAGTACGCGAGCAGTGTAATACCGCGGTAAATTGTTGCGTCCTGACGGTCCGCCTTTCCCCTTTCCCTTTCGAAAATAGGGACGACCAGCCCCCCTTTTCAGTCAGGCGGAATGGTACCATGATTGCCACAGAGGCAGTCAGGACAACATGCAACCCGCGATTCATGGCCTCACCCCCAGCTTTGAGGAGCTCCGCACTGATATTAACAAACACCAGCTTCCTTTCCACCCCTCAACTTTGCTACAGCCTCTCTGACTTCGTCAAGAGAGGGTGCGGTTTCGTCACAATGGGAGGATCGGCATTCACTGCCTGTAACCCAGTGGTGTGAAGCTGCTCAGTTTGGAGGTTCCACCGTGAACAACTGCCCAAGTACTCAGCCAACGAGCATCTGCCCATCCAGGGTCCGACACGAGGCCGCCATCTGCTGTTCGAATCGCCTTCGCCCGAGAATGAGCTTGGAACGGAGCTTCTTCAGGGCTCGGTAGGCAGGTCGGAGGTCAATTAGCGTTCAAATGACCCTCGACATCCTCAGCGAGACTCCCTGACATACCTCTCCTTGTCTCTTCTCAGGAGGGTTCTAGTCCGCGTGACAAGCCTTGGCTGGTCCCGTTTCCCACCAGCCTGGTAGCGCGACTCTCCTCGATTTTCTCCAGCGTCTCCGTCGAGACAAAACAACGCCTTGACCTCGGCGTCTCCCAATACACCCTTGGCAGCTGTAGAGTTTCACGTTTAAATAAGTATCCCACAGTTCTAACATGTCCCCGAGAGCACCGAGCACCTGCAAACCGATTTGAGACTGCCACCCGCATACTCATGAATACATGTCAAGTCTTCAGTTTCTCAAGATGAACACCGTATGGTTACCTGCTTGAGATTCTTCTGGACTTTTGACATTAAGCTTAAGTTTAGCAACAACATGTGCCTGTGATCTGTTTTCCAAAGAACTCAGCAACCGTTACCCCTGCTAGTTCTGGAGGATCCTCCAACGAGTACTAACGAGGATGAGGGTCGATCTCCTTAGCTATCCCTCCGCTTACATACCAATTTCCAGCGGTGGCAGCTCTAGTCTCTGATACCAAGAAACCTGCAATTCTCAACCTTCTGATCTCTTGCATAAGTTCAGAAGCAGAGAACTGTTTGGTGTTTCTGGTACCGGACCTATGGGGACCACACATAACTCGTAGCCATCTCTTACAGTGCCAGTTAGTAGCATTGAAGTCGCCCAAGACAAGAAGTGTGTCCCCGAGGAGGACACTGGTCTAAAGCAGAGTTGAGTTTGGCGTAGAACTCTCCCTTTCTCTTCAGTTTTACGCATCTCGGTGGAGCTTACACTGCAACAAGAGACATGAACCCAGAGTGTGTTTCATCCTCACCCGCATTATACGCTCCATCACCGTAGTAACCTCAACAACTGACGGCTGCAGTTTTGCTGGAGATGCTATAGCTACTCCCCGTAACATCACGGTGACCATTGCTCATGTCGGACCAGTAGTATGTAACCCTAGCTGTAACCCATATACTCCTGCTAGGTTCTCGCCCGACTGCAGGCCTCCTCGTCTCAGAGAGTCCCCCTATATCCACCCTCAAGCCACTGAGCTCGCCCGATAGGAGAGTAGTCGATGAATCGTCTGAGAGGCTCAGAAAAACGTTCACGAGCCACACGAAGAACCCTCCGCAGTTGATCCCAGGATTGATTCGACGGGCAGGCGCCGCTTTGCACCGCACCCGGCCAACCCCCATAAGAAAAAGTTTGGGCTAGGGGGCCCTACCACTTGATTTAGATTGCGGGATTCCCGAGGGCTTTGCCCCGCACTCGTCATAGGCAGACCCCTCCCCTGCGTCGGCATTGGAGGTGTCTGCATGGTCGGGCCCCCCGGCAAAACCGGGTCGGGGGCGCGATTACCGCGCCCCCGGCCTCTATCTATCTGTTATCTATCGTTAATCGTTGCTACACATAATATACGTACCACTTCCACTACCACTACCATCATCATCATCACCACTACCATCATCATCATCACCATCATAACCTCCGTCACCACCTTCACCATCACAGTCACTTTACATATATCCCCTTACTACCACTACTATACTACACCACTATCATCACCATCATCATAGTCACCATCATCACCATCACCTCCGTCGCCGCCTTCGTCATCAGTTATCTAAAATGACATCCGTAATGGTTTAATTAAAGTCAATAACAACATGAGTATATTGCTTCCTTTAACGCCCCCTCCTCGCCCCCCCTTCCCGCGCCCTTACCCGCGCCCTTACCCGCGCCCTCCCCCCTTCCTCTGCACCTCTATTAAGACAGTCTCTCACCGAAATTGACAGCCCCCCCCCCCTCCCTTCCTCTTCAAACTCCTTCCCTCCCTCCGTTCGTCTCTCTCTCTCTCTCTCTCTCTCTCTCTCTCTCTCTCTCTCTCTCTCTCTCTCTCTCTCTCTCTCTCTCTCTCTCTCTCTCTCTCTCTCTCTCTCTCTCTCTCTCTCTCTCTCTCTGTCCTTGTACGAGCATATCTTGCAGTGGCTTTATAGGTGATATGAGAGAGAGAGAGAGAGAGATAGAGAGAGAGAGAGAGAGAGAGAGAGAGAGAGAGAGAGAGAGAGAGAGAGAGAGAGAGAGAGAGAGAGAGAGAGAGAGAGAGAGAGAAAGAGAGAGAGTAAACGATGTGATGCTTATTTAGTATATAACCTAGTTCATTATTTCATATGGACACTTTTTGCCATGTTGGTAATAGTATCAGAAACTTCACGTCAAGGAGAAACTATCATAATATATCACGTGGACTGGAGAGAAAATGTAGGAAGTGACTCAAGATTATATTCACGGATTTCGACAACTTTTCTAATCTGTAAAATTAACCAACAAGTCAAATTATTAAGATTTACGAATTAACTAATTGACGTTAACTTATTTTTCATATATATCATTGTTTAATGTTTATATATTTTTTTTTCTTTCTTGTACAGTTTTCAAGGATGTCGTATTATTTGTGGATTATTTCACTGCCAGTTTCCTTACAACTCACAACCACTTACAACAAACACTAAAGGCGTCAAAATATCTCAATCTAGCTGAATCAATGCTGTCTTTTGCTTGACACTTACATTCTGCCTCGATGACACGCAGCCATCGGTTAGGGAACAATCGGCTTGAAGCAAAACACGCCATTCACAACACGACCACTCAGGCCGGGTATCAAGGACCGATCATTGTAGTACTGGCAAGGACACACGCAGCACGGAGGGGGGGGGGGGGGGGGCAGTCACGCACGTCCCCCTTCCCCCCCCATGCAGTGTTGCCGCCCAGACACACACACACACACACACCGATGGGCCAAGACACTGTTACCTTCTCGGATTGTTTTGCAGAATATTCAGCGGAGTGTGAAATTAAGACGGCAGTGACGGGAGGTGAATGTGTGTGGTGTTGTGTGTTGTGTGTTGTGTGTGTGTGTGTGTGATTCACCCATGGTCTTGTCCACGCGATTCGGACTCGCAATCGCCAGTTTCACCCTCCCGGGGCGAGCTTGGAGTTCATTATTACCGATCTTATGGTAATGCTGAGACCTCATACATAACACACACCCATCCCCTTACTCAAGGGGGACAATAACCGCCCGACTTTGTCAGTGAAAAATCCCCGGGACCAGTGAAGATTCGAACCGGCTAACCACAGAATGGCGCGTCAACTCTCTTATCCACTTGACCATCGTGGCGGTAAACTTGACTATCGTAGATGTGTGTGTGTGTGGGGGGGGGGGGGGGGACTTGAAAATCAATGGGGGAACAAATTGGTCCACATCACGCAAGCGGTGGAGAAACGTTAGACAAAGAGACTAGCTCACATTTTGAAAAAACTCATACGTACACATATACGTATATAATATATATATATATATATATATATATATAAAATATATATATATTAAAATATATATATATATATATAATATATATATTATAAAAATAATATAAGCGAAAGTTGTTGTCTGTCTGTCTGTCTGTTCTGTTTTCGTGTGTGTGTGTGTGTGGTATAGGTTCCGCCCCCCCGTGGCCCAACCCCATCATATGGCACTTTTTTGGAAAACCAGGTCGATCAGGGGAAGGTTTTAAGCCACTTATGAGATGATCCGAGCTTTTTTTTTTTTTTTTTTTTTTTTAGCAGCCTATTAGCGAGAATTGTGAAAAAAAAAAGGGGGTTTTTGCGAGGAATTGAGGAAACTTTGATGTAGGGTGATGTGTAATGGGTGAGTGAAATGGGTGGGGTGATGGGTAATGGGTGTGGGTGATGGGTGAGTGAATGGGTGGGGGGTGTGGGCGGGGGTGATGGGTGATGGAATAGGTGGGGGGGAGGGGGTAATGGGTGAGTGAATGGGTGGGGGGGTGAGGGTAATGGTGTGAGTGAATGGGGGGGGGGAATACATACATTTCTACAGCCAGATTTCAGGAAAGTTAGAGAGGGGATATTGGAGAGTCCGTGTTTGGTGGGCCGAAGGCCCACCAAACACAGGGTGGTGGGGCCGAAGGCCCACCAATAGCCCTCCGCAGGAGTTAGCCAAAAAGTCCGCCCGGAGGGCGGCTTTGCGGTAGTATAATAATATAAGCGAAAGTGTGTCTGTCTGTCTTTTCTGTCTGTCGTTGTCTGTGTGTGTGGTGTGTTTGTTGTGTGTGTGGTGGTATGGGTTTCCCGCCCCCGTGGCGCAATCACCTCATATGGCACATTTTTGGAACCGGGTTGACCAGGGGAAGGTCATAAGCCCACTTATGAGATGATTCGATCACTTTTTTTTTTTTTTTTTTTTTTTTTTTTTAGCAGCCTATTAGCGATAATTGTGAAAAAAAAAAAGTGGGTGCGAGAATTGAGGAAACCTTGATGTAGGGTGATGGGTAATGGGTGAGTGAATGGGTGGGGTGATGGGTAATGGGTGGGGTGATGGGTGAGTGAATGGGTGGGGGGGTGATGGGTTGGGGGGGGGATGGGTGATGGGTAAAGGGAATAGGTGGGGGGTGTGGGGTAATGGTAAATATAAGCGAATTTGTGTCTGTCTGTCTGTCTGTCTGTGTGTGTGTGTGTGTGTGTGTGTGTGTGTCTGGTATAGGTTCCGCCCCCCGTGGCGCAATCCCCTTTCATATGGCCCCAATTTTTGGAACCGGGTTGACCAGGGGAAGGTTTTAAGCCCAATTATGAGATGATCCGATAACTTTTTTTTTTTTTAGCAGCCTATTTAGCGATAATTGTAAAAAAAAAAAGTGGGTTGCGAGAATTGAGGAAACCTTGATGTAGGGTGATGGGTAATGGGTGAGTAAAATGGGTGGGGTGAGGGGTTTAATGGGTTGTGTTGTGGGTGGGGTGATTTTGAATGGGTGGGGGGTGAGTGGTTGGGGGTGATGGGTGATGGGGGAGGAATAGGTGGGGGGGTGATGGGTAATGGGTGAGGTGAATGGGTGGTGGTGATGGGTAATGGGTTGGTGAATGGGTGGGGGGGTGATGGGAATGGGTGGTGAATGGGTGGGGGGTGATGGGTAAGGTTGAGTGAATGGGGGGGGGGGTAATACATACATTTTCTACATCCATGATTTCAGGAAAGTTAAAGAAGGGGCTATCTGGAGAGTCCGTGTTTGGGTGGCCGAAGGCCCACCACCAATAGCCCTCCGCAGGAGCTAGCCAAAAAGTCCGCCCGGAGGGCGGCTTTGCGGCTAGTATATATATATTATAAAGGTTGCAGGGCCATCGCGTGTTAGCGGCAGGCGTACCTTTAATAGGGTGTGCCATGAGTGTGGCGATATGACATTTAGATGAAGAGCCGCGATCACGCTGCCTCACTGGCCTCCCGTGTCCCTCCCTCCCACACCCTCCCCGTCCTGTGCCCGGTACACACTGCCCTCCCGTGTCCCTCCCTCCCACACCCTGCCCGTCCTGTGCCCGGTACACACTGCCCTCCCGTGTCCCTCCCTCCCACACCCTCCCCGTCCTGTGCCAAGGCCGTCTCAATCTATAAAGGCCTGCGCCTGAGATTGATGACGTCACGGACGGCGTCTGTACGAGGCCACCGAGATGACAAGTTTACCTACCTAATTATATGTTTATCAGTATAAAAGATATATTGTTATCTTCGGAAATGTTTGTTCTATAATATTATCAAAAAAAAACCCCGTAAACACTTTTAAAGAAATGCCATTATGAGACTCTCAAGAAATATGCATGAACTTAAACTCTTCGCCATTTAATATTTTTCTCGAAAACATTTTACATGGAGAATATAATAGAAGGGGAAATTTTAATTCGCTTTCCATTGCTATATTTTGTTTTCTGATAAATGAATTAGCAGCATGCATAAATTAGCGTTAACTAAAACATAACATCATGAAATCGGGTAATTTCGTACCTAATATATGTTATCAGTATAAAAGATATATTGTTATCTTCGGAAAATGTTTGTTCTATAATATTATCAAAAAAAAAAACCGTAAAACAGATAAAGAAAGGCCATTATGAGACTCACAAGAAATATGTATGAACTTTAACTCTTCCCCCATTTAATATTTTCCCTCAAAAAACATTTTACATGGAAAATATCAATAGAAGCGGAATTTAATTAGCTTTCCATTGCTATATTTCGTTTTTGATAAATAAAATTAAAAACCATAAAATAAAATTAGCGTTAACTAACAAAAAAGGTTCATGAAATCGGTATTTTCCGTTTGATGATGTATTTATTTAGTTAACGCTAATTTTATGATGGTTCTAATTCATTTATCAGAAAACAAAATATAACAATGGAAAGCTAATTAAATTCCGCTTCTATTGGTATTCACCATGTAAAATGTTTGCGAGTAAAATATTAAATGGCGAAGAGTTTAAGTTCATGCATATTTCTTGAGAGTCTCATAATGGCATTTCTTTAGTGTGTTTTACGGTTTTTTATTTGATAATATTATAGAACAAACATTTCCAAAGATAACAGTATATCTTATACCGCCCGTACATCCTCACATGCTGAAAGCTCGGCTCCTACTGACTCGCGGAGCAGACTCTGCTACTGACGTCACGTCCATCCCGCGCTCCCAGACTCAGGCTTTTACATAGAGAAGGCTTTGCCTGTGCCCGGTACACACTGCCCGGTGTTCATGTCTGTTACTCTGAATACGGGATAAATATTTTGATCCATGGATTTAAAAGTATAAAGTTTTGAGTTTCAATTTATCTTTTTTATGCTACGACGTATGTTACATGATGTTGATGTTACTATAAATTGAACCTTTAAAAGTAAGCAACGTGTTTAGCTGAAACTGCCTTTAGAACTGCCTTCTCGGTGCCGTGACGGAGACGTGAGTTTTTTCCGTCTCTTGCCTTGAATAAAAAGACTTGTTTTAGAATCTTGGTCCTTTCACACCCAGGAGTTTGGCTTCCAGGGTCACGAGTAGCTTTTTGGAGATTGGTTACCGTTTCTGATTTTACAGGAATTGCATTTTTTTTTTTTCTTCTACTTGAAGTTTTTGTCTTCTGTTTTTCGTCACCTCATTATCTTTTTACAAAACTCTCAGACGTTTCCTCGTAGCCCAGACGTCTTTCTTGTTGTAGCCAGTGGCATTTTTATATATATTTTTAATAGATTATTTTTTTCTACTTTGATTTCTAGTCTCTTGTTTTTCGTCACCTTTTTGTCTCTTTACGTTTCTTTCTTAACGTTCCTTTACGCTCAGACGTTTTCTTTTTGGGCCCGAATTTCCCCATGGTGTTGATTGACCTTGACCTTTTGATGGAAGTTCAGCGCCCCACGAATGACCTTTGATGTTGCGGCGGCAGACTCGCAGTAATCAATGAATGCATCAATCAGGGGTGGAATTAGTCCCATCGAGATTGTCGGTGATGGAATAATACCGGACCGTGATCGGATGTGTCTGTAACCAAAAAAAAAAAGACTGCAGACAGTTCGCCGATTTTGGTGCCTTACGTCTCTGATTGGTTGTCCAGCAGCGGCGTTTGTGATTGGGTAATAACTCTACTCATGTCTAATGACGTCACACATATAAATAAAGCTTAGAAGTATTAAAGTTAGGTTAGGACAATGAGTTAGAAGTTAGGAAGGCGAGTTACGAGCCAATCACAAAACGCCTCTGCTGGCCACCAATCAGAGACGTAGGGCGACAGAATCTACGAACTGTCTGCAGGGCCTCCCAAAATATTGTATGATGGATCTGTTCTTAATAACTCAAACTAATAACACTGAAGCTATTAATAATTACATTGCAGTGATGGTAAATATGTAACCTAGAGTGATAAAGTTCACAACTCGATCAACAAATAAGTATATCATTTGAGGTAATTATTTTCCCTATCATTAGAGACACACCGAGTCCCCAGTGCATTAGTGAAAAGGTAACTAAGTGGTTTTTGAATTACCCTGCCAATGAGTAATGACCGCTCGACACCACCACGCAGACTAGAGACCATGCGGGCTTTATGTTACCTCTTTTTCTTGTGTCCTTGGCCAATCCTTTGTGATGTAAAAAAAATATATATATATATTTAGGCAGGTGATTAAGTGCACATGTCCACCAATACGAGTTTGTGGAGTGAATGATGCAAAATGATGTAACAAGATTCAAGAGGCAATCGGGTGAATATAATGGAATTTATTTGCCTAAAAATTTTGTTCTTTACATTGATTGAAACACACGCCTGAACGTTTAGGTGGTTTAGGGCGCCCGGCACCATTCTGTGGTTCGGCGTTCGATTCCCAGACCCGCTCATTCCTGGGGATTTTTACACTGAGAAATTCGGGAGGTTGCTGTCCCCCTTGATCAAGGGGATGGGGTGTGTGGAGTGTGAGGTTCCAGCATTACCCAAAGATCGGTAATAATGAGCACCAAGCTCGCACCGAGCTAAACTGGCGATCACGGGTCCGACTCACGTGGACAAGACCATGCGTGAAATACACACACACAAAACAAACACACACACACACACACACACACAAAAACACCCACAAAACAACACAAAACACAACACACACCCCACACACAATTGCCTCCATCACCCAATCAGAGGCGTCAGTGATTGGGTGAGAAACAAGCCACAACACATGATCTGTAATCCCCAGTGGTCCGTTTCCCGCCCAATAAGTCCATTTCCCGCTCAATAAGCGTCAGGGTTTAAAGGACAGCAAGGACAACGTAATCCTCCTCGGCAGGGTACACTTACGTCGCTACACACACACTTTGAAGGGTTGGCAGAGGGAAATTTCCCTTTGTAGTGTTTTGACTGTCCGTTTCTGGGCAATTTAGTATCCAGAGCCCCTATATATTTTTAATGGACTTATCTACAAAATAAAGAGGAAGGGTTTTGCTATATATAGGTGAGAGTTTGTCCTCCTTGTATTTAAAACCCCCCCACGCCCAAAATCTTTCCTTTGCTATATGAAATCGTCTGTTATTAGCCATAAAACTACGAAAAAGTAACTAAATATACCAAATTAGCTAATGAACAAGGATGTTAATCAGGTCATATCTATATAATATTGCTTATGTTTATTGAAATCGTCGAATGGTGGTTATATTACAATGAAAATTACGTTCTGGTCCTCAAGGGGATAATCGGTGTTTATGTAAATAGATAGATGGATAGGTAGATGCAAGAGTTGTCTTTTTGCGTGTATGTAATAAGCCTTTTGGACCACCTCGCCCATTAAAACACTTCACAGTTGTGTTCCATTATTCATGATTTACTTTTTATGTTAGCCTCCTGACATTTAGGCAATGAACGCGGGTGTCATGTCCGTAACCTTGCCTGCATACTTCCTCTTCCCTCATGTTGGTGTTCTGTCACTGCCTCTCATCAAAACACTTGCCCATGCATTGTTAGGTGATTATGTAAGAAAAAAAAGTTAATGGTATGTAATATAGAATTTAAAAAT
Source organism: Chionoecetes opilio (assembly GCA_016584305.1). Classification (NCBI taxonomy): domain Eukaryota; kingdom Metazoa; phylum Arthropoda; class Malacostraca; order Decapoda; family Majidae; genus Chionoecetes; species Chionoecetes opilio. The sequence goes on from JACEEZ010020338.1 coordinate 400,304, forward strand.
ATATAGAGATAGCAAACAGGAAAGCTTTAATGAATCGATAAATGAAACCCATATACCTTTTAATGTTGTCAAAGGTCGCAGAATTCAAGATTTTATAAGCTTAGAATTGGATGGTGGAGTTTGAAATGTGGTTCAAAGGCTTAAAATATGCATATTGAACATCTCCATTAAACCCAAATATGACCAATTGACTTAATGATGAACTGCGCTACTAGGTTGAATACTAGGTGTGCAAACATAGGGTATTACCGTTATGTATATAAACTCAGTTACTTATTGATAACCGCGCACAAAGTATGTAATGCATACCCTCATAGGTTTGGTTTCCTTAGGTTGCAAAGAATATCGCAGAGCTGGAAATACCTTATACCTTACCTTAGTATCTGTTCGATGGGTCGGGAAACCAAGGCAAGGGTTGAGATGCTAAAGGGGGGTTCACACTGGCCAAATGTCAACATTTGGCCAGTGTGAACCCTCCTTTAGTCCCCACTTGCTTCGCCGCTAAGACATCCTCAGGGGAACAGGAACAGGCCGGCTTGTCTTGAATATCTTGGTCTCGAACAGGCCTATTTCCGTAGGGGGAAGGGCCGTTATATTCCCCCCTGGACATTTTTGCCTCCTGACATTTTTTCCCCCCGGAAATTCTTCCCTTTCTTTACATTTTCCCCCTGGACATTCTTGCCTCCTGACATTTCTCCCCTGGACATTCTTCCCTCCTGACATTTTCCCCCCTGGACATTTCTTCCCTCCTCACATTTTCACCCCTGACATTTTCCCCCCTGGACATTCTTCCCCCCTGACATTCCCCCCTGGACATTCTTCCCTCCTGACATTTCCCCCCCTGGACATTCTTACCTCCTGACATTTTCCCCCCTGGACATTCTTCCCTCCTGACATTTCCCCCCTGGACATTCTTACCTCCTGACATTTTCCCCCCTGGACATTCTTCCCTCCTGCATTTTCCCCCTGGACATTCTTCCCTCCTGATTTTTTTCCCCCTGGACATTTTCCCTCCTGACATTTCCCCCCTGGACATTCTTCCCTCCTGACATTTTTCCCCCCTGGACATTCTTCCCTCCTGACATTTTCCCCCAGGACATTCTTTCCCCCCTGACATTTTCCCCCATGGACATTCTTCCCTCCTGACATTTCCCCCCCTTGGACATTCTTCCCTCCTGACATTTTCCCCCCTGGGACATCCCTTTCCCCCCTGACATTTTCCCCCCTGGACATTCTTCCCTCCTCACATTCCCCCCTGGACATTCTTCCCTCCTGACATTTTCCCCCTGGACATTCTTCCCTCCTGACATTTTCCCCCTGGAATTCTTCCCTCCCGAATTTTCCCCCCCCGGACATTCTTCCCTCCTGACATTTTCCCCCCTGGACATTCTTCCCTCCTGACATTTTTCCCCCCCGGACATTCTTACCTCCTGACATTTTCCCCCCTGGACATTCTTCCCTCTGACATTTTCCCCCTGGACATTCTTCCCTCCTGACATTTTCCCCCCGGACATTTCTTCCCTCCTGATATTTTCCCCCTGGACATTCTTCCTTCCTGACATTTCCCCCTGGGCATTCTTACCTCCTGACATTTTCCCCCCTGGCATTCTTCCCTCCTGACATTTTCCCCCCTGGACTTCTTCCCTCCTAACATTTTCCCCCATGGACATTCTCCCTCCTGACATTTCCCCCTGGACATTTTTTCCCTCCTGATATTTTCCCCCTGGACATTTTCCCTCCTGAATTTTCCCCCTGGACATTCTTCCCTCCTGACATTTTCCCCCCTGGACATTCTTCCCTCCTGACATTTCCCCCCCGGACATTCTTCCCCCCTGACATTTCCCCCCCCCGGACATTCTTCCCTCCTCACATTTCCCCCTGACATTCTTCCCTCCTGACATTTTCCCCCCTGGACATTCTTCCCTCCTCACATTTTCCCCCCAGGACATTCTTCCCTCCTGACATTTTCCCCCCCGGACATTCTTCCCTGCTGACATTTTCCCCTGGACATTTCTTCCCCCCTGACATTTTCCCCCCTGGACATTCTTCCCCCTGACATTTTCCCCCTGGACATTCTCCCTCCTGACATTTTCCCCCTGGACATTTTTCCCTCCTGACATTTCCCCCCTGGACATTCTTCCCTCCTGACATTTCCCCCTGGACATTCTTCCCTCCCCGACATTTTCCCCCCGAATTCTTCCCTCCTGACATTTCCCCTGGACATTCTTCCCTCCTGACATTTTTCCCCCCCGGACATTCTTCCCCCCTCACATTTTCCCCCTGGACATTCTTCCCTCCTCACATTTTCCCCCTGGACATATTCCCCCCCAGACACTTTCCCCTGTGGACATTTCCCCCCCTGGGTGTGTTATAGCAGTGTTATGATAACGAGACACTGACCGAAACCATTGTTGTTAATAGTTTAGGTTAGGTTAGTTTTACTGATACTTTTTCTTCTGCCAACTTCATTTTATATGATAAATAAACAAAGAGGGAAAATGTCCACAAGCGAATCTGTTTAGAGGCGAATATGTGCAGGGGGGAAATGTCCTACACTCCCCCGTTGTGTCTGGGCATGTTGGAGGTGAACCCAAAGCAAGGACTTGATCGTAATGTGTGCTTAGGTCACACACACACAGACCCAGACTGTCAGATCCCTCTGACCCAGACTTAGAACCTTGAATCTCTTACCTCTTACTTGAAGTAGTAGTAGTAGTAGTAGTAGTAGTAGTAGTAGTAGTAGTAGTAGTAGTAGTAGTAGTAGTAGTAGTGCAGTAGAAGCTAGTATAGTATAGTAGTAGTAGTAGCAAATAGTTAAGGAGTAGGAGTTTGAGTAGCAGTAGAAGTTTGTAGTAGTAGTAGTAGTAGTAGTAGTAGTAGTAGCAGTAGTTTGTAGTAGTGGTAGTAGTAGTAGTAGTAGTAGTAGTAGTAGTAGTAGTAGTAGTAGTTAGTAGTAGTAGTAGTAGTAGCAGTAGTAGTAGTAGTAGTAGTAGCAGTAGTAGTAGTAGCAGTAATAGTAGTAGTAGTAGTAGTAGTAGTAGTAGTAGTAGTAGTAGTAGTAGTAGTAGTAGTAGTAGGGGTAGGAGTAGTAGTATTTAGGCGAGCGTGTAAACATGAGCTGCCATCTTCCTCTTTATAATAGTAATGATAGTAACTTAAGTACTAGTAATGATAATGATGACTGGAATAGCAATATAGAGACGCAGAGTAAGGGGCGATCTGATAGAAGTTTTTAAGTGGATGAAGGGATACAATAAAGGAGAGGTAGGAAACGTTCTTACGGCTAGTAACTAGGGTAAAACAAGAAGTAACGGATTCAAACTGGAAAAGCGTAGATTTAAAAAAAAAATAGGGAAAAACTGGTTCACAAATAGGGTGGTAAATGATTGGAACGGACTCAGTAGACAGGTAGTTAGTGCGGAGTCATTAGAGAGCTTAGAAGGGAGGCTAGATAAATTCATGGCTGGGGATGAAAGGTGGATGTAGGTAGTGTTAAGTAACAGGAACTACCTCGTGTAGGTCTCACGGCCTCTTGTAGCTTCCTTGTTTTATTATGCTCTTATGTTCTAATAGTAGTGATAGTACATAAGAACATAAGAAAATAAGAAAATAAGGAAGCTACAAGAGGCCGTGAGGCCTACACGAGGCAGTTCCTGTTACCTAACACTACCTACATCCACCTTTCATCCCCATCCATGAACCTACCCAGCCCGTCTTTAAAGCTCCCCAATGACTCTGCACTAACTACCTGTCTACTGAGTCCATTCCAATCATTCACCACCCTATTTGTGAACCAGTTTTTCCCTATTTCATTTTTTAATTTACTCTTTTCTAGCTTGAATCCGTTACTTCTTGTTCTACTCTGGTTAATGGCCGTAAGAACTTTTCCTACCTCTCCTTTATTAATTCCCTTTATCCACTTAAAAACTTCTATCAGATCAACCCTTACTCTGCGTCTCTCGAGTGAGTGTAACTTTAATAGTAAGAATGCAACGTAGTGGTAGCTGCTTGAGTATTAACAGTGGTGATAATGATAGTAGTAGTAGTAGTAGTAGTAGTAGTAGTAGTAGTAGTAGTAGTAGTAATAGTAGCAGTAACAGTCATAGTAGTAGTTATTTGGTGGATAGTAGTTCTAGTCGTGGTAGTAACAGTTGCAATCACAGAATATCTTTGTTAACCAAAAATACATATTCATATATCTCCGCTAAACTCTATCATCAACTCGAGATACAGATCATTACTCGTTCATTGAAGAGATTACTTTATATATTCGAAGGTGATTTACTTTTTACCGAGCATTATCCCGCGTGATTTTGATGAGGCGAGGGGGCAGGGAACTCAGCGCCTGGCAGCGAGTGAGGAGGCAGGATGAATATATAGTTATACAGTCCACTTGCAAAGCTGTAGCCTGGGTAGGAAAGAAAGGAAGGAAGTAAAAGGTACATGAACCCCTTGAGACCCAGAACGTAATTTCCATTGTAATTTGGGTACCATTAAACGATTTTTAGTGTCTATAAGCAATATTTTATAGCTATGACCTGTTTAGTATCCCTTTTCTACTAGTTAATATAGTATATTGATTTAGTTTTCGTAATTTTATGGCTAAAAACAGACGATGTTATATATCAAAGGAAAGATCTGGGCGTGAAGAAGTTAAAAGAGAGAGACAGAGAGACAGAGAGAGAGAGAGAGAGAGA
>JACEEZ010020338.1:410000-412500 GCA_016584305.1 Chionoecetes opilio
AGAAAAGAAACACCCCATCTTCCGCGGGTTTCGGGTTCTGATGGGGCCATTTGTTGCTCCTCGCCGTTACGCCTCAACGGATAGAAGGGACAGGAGTGAAGGGAGTGCCATGAGGGAGGAGGAAGAGGAGAGGAGAAGGAGGAGGGTGGAGTATAGGGCAGTGGAAGGCTAGAAAGGGAGGGAGGGAGTGCGATGAAGGAGGTGGAGGAGGAAGAGGAGAGGGGGAAGGAAGGAGCGTGGAGGAGAGGGGGAAGGAAGGAGGGTGGGGGATAGGGCAGTGGCAGGAGCGAAGACAATTGTAAATGTCAGAGAAAATTGAAATCCACTCTGGAACCATTTATGATTTTTCACGAAGAAACATAAGATTTTTTCCGCTTAAAGAATATTGACGTGTGATTTTTTACGCCGGATGATTGCATGATATTGTATTCATTGTTTGGTATTAGCAGAACATCGGAGAGAGGTTGGCATGTTTGCTGCTGGTGGATGGAAATGTAGGTTATGTATAGGAAATGATGCTCCACGGGATAGATATCAAGAAGGAGAGAATAACAGAGATTGGAAGGATTTGAGAGAGAGAGAGAGAGAGAGAGAGAGAGAGAGAGAGATGTTCAAAGCGATAGGGAGTGAGACGAAGAAAGAAAACAGAAACGAAAAAGGAGATAAAAGAAACAGCCCACGCCATGGCAGCAGGAAACAGCCCACGCCATGGCGAGAGAAAACAGCCACGCCATGGGGCAGAACAGAAACAGCCCACGCATGAGCAGGAAACAGCCAGCCATGGCAGCAGGAAACAGCCACCATGGCAGCAGGAAACAGCAGCCATGGCAGCAGGAAACAGCCAAGGCCATGGCAGCAGGAAACAGCCACGCCATGGCAGCAGGAAACAGCCAACGCCATGGCAGCAGGAAACAGCCAAGGCCATGGCAGCAGGAAACAGCCAAGGCCATGGCAGCAGGAAACAGCCCACGCCATGGCAGCAGGAAACAGCCCACGCCATGGCAGCAGGAAACAGCCCACGCCATGGCAGCAGGAAACAGCCACGCCATGGCAGCAGGAAACAGCCCACGCCATGGCAGCAGGAAACAGCCCACGCCATGCAGCAGACAGCNAAAAGGGGAAAAAACTCCGAGCCCAACGCGAGCCTGAGACGCCTCCACCCAGGGAGGCTGGACGAGAGCCTGCTTTTATACCTGCCGACCCGAAGCGGTGCCTGGAGGAAATCTCGGACCCAGATCTGAGGCGCCTCCGCCCAAGAGCCGGGCCCTCGCCTGCATTGAGGACTTCCTGGAGGAGGACTCAAGTCTCCCGCCGCTGCTGCCCGGGCCCAGGGGGCGCCGCCAGGGCCTCGCGTCAGACGCCTGAGGTCCAGCCTTCTCCCGGCACCCCAGGAGCCCAAGGCCGCGCCGGGGCGGTGGGCCGCCGTGTTGGAGGAGGGCAGGCCTGTGTCGGAGGCTGAGGCAGAGCACGGGGTGTTCCACTTTCCCTTACCCGTACCCGTGCCTGCGCGGCGTGAGAAGGGGGCCGCCCCCTGCGAGGAGGAGGCTGAGGGCGAGGACGAGCTCGGGCAGTGTTTGCCGAGGCAAGAAAGCCCCGTCACGCCTGAGTGTGGCTGGACTTGGCACCACGCGGGGGACGTCACACGGGCAGCACCGCGGGGTGACGGTGCTGCCCGCCTGGCACCGCGACAGCCAACATGAGGTGCGCCACCAACAAAAACACAGGAAGTGGCAAGCCCTGCGTGACTACCTTCAGCAGCTGTGGCAGGGCCAGTAGGAGCCCCGTGCCCGCGGCGGGGCGTGTAGTGGCGGCCACGGCACCAAGCGACGCGGGGGGGGGAGTGAGGCCCTTCGCCGCCACCCTCACGCCACACAACAGTCCTCTCGCGTTGAAAAATAGATATAATGAAAAAAAGATGAAAAGAAATAAAAGATCGTAGGAAGGATATACACCACAAACCTAAACCTCTATATTTTTCTTCCTCTTCACACATCTACTCAGTTATTCTTTTCCACTTGCACAACATTTACACTTGTTTGAGCCGCCGGGTTGAGGAGGGGAGGGAAAGGAGAGGAAGGGGATGGGAGGGAGGGAGGCAAGGTAGGTGAGGCAGGTAGGAGGAGGAGGAGGATCTAAGGGCTATGGAGAGAGGCTTAAGCAGGTCTGAAGGAGATCATAAATGCCAGGGAGAGGAAGCTTAGCGCGGGAGGAGCGTTGCTGGAGAAGCCTTGAATGGAATTGAATCTCGCTTCCTCACAACCTAGACAGTTTTTTCACTTCACTTATTTTTTTATACCTTCCTTCTCTTTCTCTTTTTCTCTCCTTGCTCGGATCTCTCTCTCTCTCTCTCTCTCTCTCTCTCTCTCTCTCTCTCTCTCTCTCTCTCTCTCTCTCTCTCTCTCTCTCTCTCTCTCTCTCTCTCTCTTTCTCTTTTTCTCTCCTTGCTCGGATACTTTAGGGCGTGAAAGGGATAATTTTAGGTAGTTATTTTTCCTTTTTC
>JACEEZ010020338.1:417500-420000 GCA_016584305.1 Chionoecetes opilio
TAGGACCCAAGACCGAGCCCTGAGGCACCCCACTAGTAACATCTAACCAATCAGATGCCTCGCCATTTATTACTACCCGTTGTTTATGATTTGAAAGCCAATCGCCAATCCATGAACATAATTGCTCTCCTAAGCCATGTGCCCTTAGCTTGGTCAACAGTCGCTTATGGGGAACTGTATCGAAGGCTTTCTGAAAATCAAGGTATATTACATCCGAGGGAATTTTAGCGTCCCAGTTTGAATAAATGACATTAAAAAAATCGAGGAGGAGGAGGAGGAGGAGGAGGAGGAACGTAGGGGCGTATAAGAGTAATAAAACGAAGACATAAAAAGGGGGAAACGATAACAAGAATGAGGGGGGGGGGGAATGAGGAGGAGGAGGGAATGAGGAGAATGAGAGATGAGGATGATAATGAAGAGGACGAGAGACAAAGGAGAATAAAGATGACATGAAGGAAGAAGAAAAGCACGAATAAGAGGAAGAGGAAGAGGAGACAAGTTAAAGGGAAGAGGAGACGTGTAAATATTCCTCGGGGCCAACACGGACTCTTAAGCTCAAGATTAACCTCAGAGTTTATTATTTTTTCCTTCCCTTCTTTCCTTCAATTTAAGGTTCACAACAATGATCATTACTCATCCCCAAGCCTTATGTAAACACGAGAAGGGGTGGGGAGGGAGAGAGAGAGAGAGAGAGAGAAAAATAGAAAAGAGATATAGATGAGAGAGAGAGAGAGAGAGAGAGAGAGAGAGAGAGAGAGAGAGAGAGAGAGAGAGAGAGAGAACGAAGATGAAAGTTAAAAGGCGTAAAATCAACGCTGAAAAAAAAGCCTCAGAGGAAATAAAAAAAAAGGTAAATGAGAGCATGAAATTTAATGAGTGGATTATTATTTTTTTTGGGGGGTAGAAATATAAGAATTCAAGAAACGAAAGGTAAAACGGCAACAAACAGAGAGAGAGAGAGAGAGAGAGAGAGAGAGAGAGAGAGAGAGAGAGAAGAGAGAGAGAGAGAGAGAGAGAGAGGACTGCTCCATTATTTCATCTTTACAGAGAGAAAAAAAAAAGAGAAAGAGAGAGATAGGACGGCTGCATTATTTCATCTTGACAGAGAGAGAGAGACAGACAGACAGACAGACAGACAGACAGACAGACAGACAGACAGACAGACAGACACTATCCCTTAGGCAGACAGACAGACATACATACAGACACTATCCCTTAGGCAGACAGACAGACAGACACTATACAATCCCCTAAGACAGACAGACACTATACAATCCCCTAAGACAGACAGACAGACAGACAGACAGAGAACCATTGGACCACTGCATTATTTCACCCTGACACCCAGAAATCAAGGCAAGACAGAGACAAAGGTAAAAGGAAGGCGGGATAAATTATCGCCTCTGATTGGTTCTCCTCATTCCCTTGTAGCTCATTCTTCTCGGTGATTGGCCAGACCCGTTTTCTGTGGTCCATTCAGTGTGTTTTTTTCACCCCCCACTGAATTAAAAGGTGGGAATCAAGTTCAATCAACACCACACCTGGTTTTTTTTAATCCCTATGTGTTTAGTTTAGTTTTTTTCACCGTGGAACATAGAATTTCTGCAAGAACTCACTGATCCATGTTTCAGTAATAGTAATTAAGTCAGTCTTTTATTACAGTCAGTCGTTAATATTTGAGTTCCTCACTTTTTTGCTGTTTGAAGTCCTTGAGTTGGTCCACTCCGAATACAGGAATACAGTTGAAAATACATGAATACAGAACAAATAATTTGCGTTCTTTTGGGGTGTGGTTGGAGGTCAACTCTGGTAATTCTGTCTACTGTGTAATATTAAGGAACATTTTCTTTATGAAGGGGGAAAAAAGGCTGATAATGATGTGGTTAGCGGTTAAAATGAAAGGATTTTGATGCTAGAATGAATAAAGGAAGGAATGAAGAAGGGAAAAAACGTAGGATTTTTTCTTGTGGAAAAGGAAGGGGTTTTGTGTGACGGGGTTAGCGGTTTAATAAAAGGATGTGAATGCTAGAAAGAAGGAAGGAAGGAAGGGAAAAAAACGCACAAAAAGATAAGGAAAATAAAAAATAATAACATTGAGGTTCTTAATAATGACAGTGTATAAAAAAAATGACAGATTATAGTGGTGGTGATGCTGATGATGATGATAATGACGATGATAATGATATTGATGTGACGATGAATAAAAAAAACTTCAAAAACTTTTTAACATTTTACCTTCACCCAATTTTTAACTAATTTGTGATTGGAACAGATAATTTAAATTTACGTATTATTTAACCCTTCACCCCATTCTTTCCTTTGCTATATAAATCGTCTTTGTTAGCCATAAAATTCGAAACTACTTAATCACCAATTTACGGGCAATGATACTAACAGGTCAATCATTAAAATATTGCTTACATTCGTAAAAATCGTCTAATGGTTCCCAAATTACAGGGCAATTATACTTCTGGTTCTCAAGGGGTTATGGGGGCATATA
>JACEEZ010020338.1:425000-427500 GCA_016584305.1 Chionoecetes opilio
TTTGTACTTATTAATTTGTACTTGTTCCTAATTTCAATTCATAATGTACACTGCGGCTCCATCAGCACTGCTTTTCTGCCAAGTTTGAAAAAACTGGCTCTTCTCGAATTCTGATTCATATTTCCATCATAACACAAATCACACAAGTCACACAAATCACACAAGTCACACTAGTAAAGGTTTCCTCGCGGGACAAGGCAGTCCGTGGGGGTGGTGACCCCTCCGTGCCCGAGGACGGCACGGAGGGGTGCCTCAAGGTGCCTTGGTAGCCTTGGCAGCCAGGGGCACCGAGCGAGGCACACGCTGGCCCCTTGGGAGGCACCGCTGCCGCCGGGCTGCCTGGAGACGGGCCGCTATGCAGCCCTGCACGGCCGCCACCTCGCTGGCCGGTCCCCGGCCATGCGAGGTGGCTATCGAGGCCATCTATATGGGCATATAGCACGCTACCCTGAAACCGATCCTTCCCATCGGGTTGTATCTGTAAGACAATCCGGCGTGGAGGAGGTCAAGGGGGCGCCCACAAGGCTCGTGGCTGGGGCAAGTTGATGTTTCTTGTCGAGAGCTGCTTGGTATAGTAAAGGAGCCTGCATGGGAACTCGCGCGTGGTGACCCCCGGGAGTGGCGTCGTAGGGTGGGCGAGGCGACGCGCCCCCCGGCGTATGCCCCCAATGATTGATTGATTGACTTCTAGACTAGGTGCTGATTGATAAACGTACTCAAGTCAAGCTACATTCTATAAATGTATTTGTTAATAGGATAAACAAATGAAACATTATTTAATAAGGGTAAACGTGAAAAATAAGGCAATCGTAATTATGATTGAAAAGAAGCAGTAAGTTTGTTTTAACGAATAAGAGAAGAATTTTTTTGATATAAACTCAATGAGAAGTTATAACATCAAGACAAATGAAAATTAACCAAGTGATAAGTAGTGAAAATAAAACCTTACAAGGAGAATTTAAGGGATTCAAAAGGTTTGTCCTAAGTGTGTCTGTCCATTGTGGAAATGAGAGGATGGAAGAGAGTGAAGCAAGAGGTCAGAGAGAGAGAGAAAAAAAAAACCAGACAGACAGATAAAACAGAGACAGACAAACAAAACAGACAGACAAAACAGAGAAACAGACAAACAAAACCGACAAAACAGAGACAGACAAACAAAACAGTCAGACAGATAAAACAGACAGACAGACAAGGACAGAGAGACAGACAGAGCAAGGAATACATTAGCGTTTAGCAGACCAGGCAGGAGGGATGAGGGGGAAGTATACGAGAAAGAGAAGCGTAAAAGTGAGGCCAAGAGGAAGCGAAGGGGGAGTATTTTTATTAATTAGATGAGATAAGAAATAATTATGAAGAGGGAATTATACGCGGAGGGTAAAGGAGCAAGAGTCGGGAAGTGGTTCTCATAACAAATGGTTGGCGTCTGAGGGGCAGATTGGCTAAGTATTTTGATGAGTTTGTTTTATTTATAATTATATATGAATAATGAAGGTTTCGAGGGATTCGAAATTTTCGAAGGTTTCGAGGGATTTTGCGACTTCGAGGGATTCCTGCAAGGACTATTGGTTTGATAACTGGTCTGTATTCTGGGACTGAGAGTGCTGTGAAGTGTGGGGCAGGTGTATCCAGCTTCTTCCCTGTGAATACAGGAGTGAGGCAAGGGTGCGTCCTTGCCCCATCACTTTTCAACGCTTGTATGGACTGGGTATTGGACAAGGCTGTAGATCAAAGTGATTGTGGAGCATCCGTCCCGGGAACACCAAGATCACTGATCTTGTTTTTGCCGATGATGCAGTAATCTTTGCTGAGTCGCTGGAGGGCCTGGTGATGGCTCTCGAGGCGCCCGCACGAGAGGCAAAGCCTTTGGACTTGAGGTCTCCTGGCTCAAACCAAGGTCCAGGTGCTTGGGACTTACTAGATGATCAGTACAGTCTGTGCATGCGTGTGGCGAGGACATTGAGATCTTGGAAAGTTTTACATACCCTTTGGGACGCAGTCCATAAATGACGGCGGGTCACGTCAAGAAGTCCCTTTCGGCGGATTGGCATAGCCCACGGGGTTATGGACTCGCTCAGCGGGGGTATTTGGCATTGTCGGTACCTGTGCAGAAGGACAAAAATCCGGATCTTCAAGTCGCTTGTGATCCCTGTCTTACTCTATGGTTGTGGACATGGCACTAAATGGACTTGAAGAGCGAATCAATGCCTTTGGTAATAAGTGTCTTCGCAGAATCATGGGGTATCGCTGGGATGATTACGTGTCAAATCAGCGATTGCACCGTGAGACTGAATCGAGGCCTATTACCTGCATAGTCCGTCAGCGCCAACTTCGGCTATATGGGCATGTGGCACGCTACCCTGAAACCGATCCTTCCCATCGGGTTGTATCTGTAAGAGACAATCCGGCGTGGAGGAGGCCAATTGGGCGCCCACAAGGCTCGTGGCTGGGGCAAGTCGATGTTTCTTGTCGAGAGCTGCTTGGTATGGGAAAGGAGCCTGCA
>JACEEZ010020338.1:432500-454564 GCA_016584305.1 Chionoecetes opilio
AGCAGGCTGTGTGTATCAGGGGAATGGGAGGGCGGGAAGGAGCATTTCTTACTTTACTAACAAACATTTAGAGCAGGCAGTGTGTATCAGGGAAGGGGTGGGCGGGGAGGAGCCTTCTTACTTTTACTAACAAACTTTAAGCAGGCCAGTGGTGTATCAGGGGAAGGGGTGGGCGGGGAGGAGCCTTCTTACTTTATCTAACAAACATTTAAGCAGGCAGTGTGTATCAGGGAAGGGGGGGCTGTCATGGAGCCTTCTTACTTTACCAACAAACATTTAAGCAGTAAATATGTTAGAACAGAGTTTACTATTCAAGCTGGTAAATTTCTCCCCTACTCTTCCTGTTCCTCGTCTCTTCCTTCTTCCTCCTCCTTTTATATCTGTTCCTTCTCTTCGTTTTCCATATTATATAACTACTCGTGGCTGACTACGACCACTGTATTCCAACTATATTCCTTATTTTTTTATTGTATTCCTGTATTTTCAACTGTATTCCAACTGTATTCCTTATTATTTTTCTCTATTCCTGTATTTTCAACTGCATTCGTTCCTCATTAATGTTCTGTATTCCTCTATTTTCAACTGTATTCTTCATTATTTGTTCTGTATTCCTGTATTTTCAACTGTATTCCACTGTATTCCTGTATTCGGAGTGGACCAACCCAAGGACTTCAAAGATCAAAAAAGTGAAGAACTCAAACATTAACGCCTGACTGTAATGAAAGACAGACTTAATTACTATTACTGAAACATGGATCAGTGAGTTCTTGCCGATATTTCACGTTCCACGGTGAAAAAAACTAAACTAAACACAGGGATTAAAAAAAAACCCAGGTGTGGTGTTGATAATTATAATAAATAATAGGTATACAAGCCCTTTACATATGTATACTGGACATAAACGCGTATGACCCCATCTAAATGTTTGTTATGAGTATCAACAAAACGATTTACCTGACCATTACGAGTACTATACGGACATTCCTGACATACATTCATACACACATACATACTAACATACATACATTCATACTAACATACATACATTCATACTAACATACATACATTCATACTAACATACATACTAACATACATACATTCATACTAACATACATACATTCATACTAACATACATACTAACATACATACATTCATACTAACATACATACTAACATTCATACTAACATACATACTAACATACATACATTCATACTAACATACATACATACATACTAACATACATACATTCATACTAACATACATACATACATACTAACATACATACATTCATACTAACATACATACATACATACTAACATACATACATTCATACTAACATACATACATTCATACTAACATACATACTAACATACATACATTCATACTAACATACATACTAACATACATACATTCATACTAACATACATACATTCATACTAACATACATACTAACATACATACATTCATACTAACATACATACTAACATTCATACTAACATACATACTAACATACATACATTCATACTAACATACATACATACATACTAACATACATACATTCATACCTAACATACATACATACATACTAACATACATACATATCATACTAACATACCTACTAACATTCATACTAACATACAATACTACATACATTCCTACATACATACTAACATACATACTAACATACATACATTCATACTAACATACATCTAACATACATACTAACATACATACTAACATACATACTAACATACATACTAACATACTAGCATACATACTAACATACATACTAACATACATACATTCATACTAACATACATACTAGCATACATACTAACATACATACATTCATACTAACATACATACTAACATACATACTAACATACATACTAACATACATACTAACATACACTACTAACATACATACTAACATACATACTAACATACATACATTCATACTAACATACATACTAACATACATACATTCATACTAACATACATACTAGCATACATACTAACATACATACATTCATACTAACATACATACTAACATTCATACTAACATACATACTAACATACATACTAACATACATACTAACATACATACTAACTGACATATAACATACATACTACATACATACATTCATACTAACATACATACTAACATACATACATTCATACTAACATACAGACCAGCCAAGCGAAAAGTAACATACTTACTTTGTATGATGAAATTTCTACTATGATTGGTACTACATATACGTAGCTTAAAAAGTATGAGGAAGAGGAGGAGGAGGAGGAGGATATGAATGACAACGAACATTTTTTTTCTGTTTGAAGTCCTTGAATTGGTCCACACCGAATACAGGAATGCAGTGGAATACAGTTGAAAAATACAGATAATACAGAAAATGATAAGCTACAGTTTGGAATACAGAAAATCTGAAAAATATGAGAATACAGTTGAAAATACAGTATTACAGGAAAAATAATGAGTAAAGTGGAATACTTTAAGTAAAGTAATACAGGTGGAATACAGTTAAAATACAGAATACAGAAAGTAAGTAAAGGAAGAAGGACAAGGAGGAGACCCTGTAACCAAGAACAAGGAGAGGAGGAGGAGGATGGAGGAGGAGGAGGAGGAGGTCAGGGATGATTCATACGTTGAAAAATTAAAACTGTGCGCGTTGGTGGTGCGGGGGTGAAAAGGGGGTGGAGGAAAAGGAAAAAGGGGGGGGGAAAAGGAAGAGGAGGAGGAGAGGGGATGAGGAGGAGGAGGAGGAGCCTGCCAAGATAAGGGATGAATTTAAGTTCAGGACGAAGAGGAGGAGGAGGAACGAGGAGAGATAAGACGTCAATTATAATTTGGTGACAATGACGCGCATCATTGACGGGAATGCGCAATGCCAGGCAATTAAGGTGTTGGGCGGAATGATTGCGTTGATTCACGCTTGCATTGCGCTGCTCATAGGTGAATATGGACGCTGCAATACAATATACGAGACTTGATACCTGAAATTGACCCAAAAAACCCGTGTAACACAAAAAAACGAACTTTTGTTGATGTGATAATTGTAATAATTAATAATCAGAAATGATTGTCGGTTTCAGTAATACATATCTAAAAAAGATACATTTTAGTTAAGATATACTTCCTCTTCATACTGCGTGGAGTCTACTCGTCATGGTCACCTGTCGAGTTGCTGGAGGCTCTCCCGGAATAATATTGTTGAAATCGGCAACGGCCATAGTACCTTGGAATCCAGGAATTGAATATTCTCCCTTGAACACTTCATGGAGATAATTCAATTCACTTGTCCCCTTGTCGCTCCGTGGGGTAGTGGCTAGCGCGGCCTAGCTCGAATCTTCGGTCCCTGGTTCGAATCCGGGCCAGGACAGTCGGTAGCCATCCTAAACAGCTGTTCTTCCTCCCTTTCGCGGTGGATGGCCTGGGGAAACCTTAAGGAGGTACCTGTGGTAACTGGATGTCACACTAGACCTGTGTTCCCCCGCGGGGTAGCGTTGTCCCACCACAGGTTTAAGGACTACTGCGACGGAGATGAGCACGAGGCCACGCGCAGCATAGCGTATGCCCCCATCTTTTATCTTTACCATGACACTTCAATGTTCATGCTGCTCGTCAAGAGTATCAGGCTGAATCCAGTGTTCAGGCGTGAAATGTCTATAATACTTCAGCTTCTACAGGATCCTCCAAGCATTCGGCAGGACAAATCAAGTGTGCCATGACTGCGGCCTTTGTACCTCACCTTGGTATTGGGAGGGAGGGGGGGAGATTCTAAGAGATAGCGATATGACAGCAATCATCACGCGTGTTTATATACTGGTACAAACGCGTCTGTACAGGAAAAGGTTGTGACCGAATCATTCAGGGAAGCATCGTCCTCCGATATTTTGAATTTGACAGAATCAGACAATCGTACAGGATCCTGAAATTAACAAGCTTGAGCTACAACAAAACGCTGTTGAAAATTAAATAGCTACCCCTAAACCCTAAAGATCAGGAGGATTTACATTCATAAGTCCAATTTCGCCTTACTAGTACAAACGAACCAGCATAAGTCATGAGTGGTTCATTTCACTACCGGGAAAGATAACACTATATGTTCGCCATCACCTCGCCCACTGCACTAATGTCGCCAAGCGCCATATATTACGTATTTTAGTATTACTACAGACTTTTATGTGCCACTGAAAAGGCATGCACAGTAGTTTATATTATGTACATCACACTACATGTCTTCAGTTGCACATAAAAGTCTGTAGTGATGCTAAAATTAGTAATATATTGTGCCTGGCGACATTAGTGCAGTGGCAAGTGACTGGCGACTATAGTGTTATCTGCGGGAAAGATCTACCTTGCAGGGGGAGTGTTTTAGGTTATTATAAATCGTCCTTCTAAACTTATTCACGCCATAACCTCCATCATACCTACACGATGTACAGATTTAGCCCTGCATTCTCGTGCCTCGGTGTTGACCTAAACCTTCCGTCCACCCGTGTCTTGGCCTCGCTCAGGGGAGGGTTGTAGCCTTAGCTTCTCTCAAATGAAAGGTGTACTTCGAAATTTTTACTGTTCTTATACTGTCTCACTTACTGTCTTGATGCTTACTGTACTGACTTACTGTCTCACGAGGCGATAGTCCCTCTTCTCGACTTACACTTACGCAACCTCTTCAATAAACTGGTTGGGCCTTACCTCGTGTCCTGCTTTCTAACTATTGTGCTTCACCTAAGCCTCCCCGCTTTCGTACCTTCTCCCTTCCTCCCTCTCCCTCCCTCCTGTGCCTTTACCTTCTCCTTCCTCCTCTCCCTTTCCTCCTCTCTTTCCTCACTGTGCCTTCCTCTCCCTTCTCCTGTGCCTTGTCTTCTCCCTTCCTCCCTCTCCCTTTCCTCTCGCCCTTTCCTACCTGTGTCTTACCTTCCTCCCTTCCTCCTGTGGCTTACTTCTCCCTTCCTTCCTCTCCCTCCTCCCTTGTCCCCGCGGGGAGGAGGGGGAGGGAGCGCGGTCCATTACTCAGGTTACACGATACTTATTCTCGTGACTTTAATCGTGTACCTCTCCTCTCCCCTCACCTGACCCCTCCTCCTCCTCCCGTCCCGACGCTTACCAGACCCCTCCTCCTCCTCCTCCTCCACCCTCCCCGACCCTCACCAGACTCCTCCTCCTCCTCCTCTTCCTGGTCTACTATTAACAAAACGTATGGACAAAATACTTCTTGAATAGGTAGGTTGAATGAGTCATGAGCTGTCTCTCTATTAACAATTGAATTGCTCCCTTGTGTTGTGTGTTTCCTACTCTTTTCTCTCTCTGTTGTTCCTTTCCCTCGGGGGCCCCTTACGTCTACTTCATGTCTTTTCCTTCTCTGATTTGCTTGTTTTCCGCTCTGTATCTCTTCACACCCCGATTCACCTTTCCTTTTCAAATCTTGCTGCTCCTTTCCCTCGCCTAACCCCTTCACGCCCAGATCTTTCCTTGGCTATAAGAAATCGTCTGTTGTTAGCCATAAAATTACGAAAGTGCTGATATACTAAATTAGTTAGTCGACAAGGTACTAAACAGGTCGATATCTAGAAAACATTGCTTTTATTCACTAGAAATCATCTATGTTTACCGAGAATTACAATGGATTACGTTTCTGGGTCTCAGAGTTTTAATAAATAATGTGGCTTCGTATCTTCTTTCTCTATTTTCTTTATCGAAGTTCTTTCTCTTATTCTCGATTCCCTTTCCCTTTTTACCTCTTCCCCCTTCAGCCTCCCCATGTCCCCATTCCCAGCCCCCTCCTCACCTCCAAGCCCCTGTGTCTCTTCCCCCTGCGTCCCCTCACCTGCCGTCTACGCCGCGGGGCGGGGGGATGTTCCTGAGGTGAGGCATGGCCCCCCGCCCCCTTCCCCTCCACCTAGGTAATAAAGATGATGATTACCTGTAGTTTCCCCTCGAAATGCATCATCATGGCTCTGGCCGTGAAATGTTAGGGTCCCGTGTGCATGGGCGTGTTCTTTTTCCTTCCCTTTCCTTCTTTTTTGATGCAGGTTACTTATAATATGAACTTTTTAGCATTACCCTTGAGACCCAGAACGTATTTTTCATTGTAATTTGGTGTCATTAGATGATTTTTAGGGAATATAAGGCCATATTTTATAGATATGACCTGTTTTAGTATCCTTCTTTGTGCTGTTCTTGTTCCAGGCTCTTCAACTCTTTTTATTTTTGTGGTTAGGGGGGGGGGGAGGGGGGGGGGGGGGGGTGGTAGGGGTGGGGTTTGGGATTTTTTTTCCCCCGACTAACTTAATTTTGTATATTCAGTTTAACTTGGTAGTAAATTTTATGGCTCGTCCACACAATTTTTATAGCAAGAAAACTGGCGTGAAAGGGTTAGTTGTGGTGACAGTGCTGCATTGACTTTTACTTTTGCCGCAACGTGTTTCTATTGCAGGCTCGCTTCTGGACGTGTGTCTCGAGTGCTCGTTATCGAAGAGATTGTTTGATGTTTGTTGCTTCGTTCCCTTTTGCGCAACCACAATTGTTGAAAGTAAATTGCGTTTCTTGTTTCTTGAGCTTTTTATTCGGAGTCTTGTTTTAGGGGCGGGTAATGGATGATGGAATAGATATGTATTAGATTCTTTGATGAGACTTACTTGATGAAAAACACCTATTGTAGGTATCGCTTCGTTCTTCCTCCTCATTCCTCATTATTTATAATTTTTATAACCCTTGGACCCAGAACGTAATTTTATTGTATTTGGTACCATAGACTATTTTTAGTGAATATAACAATATTTATACATTGGCCTGTTTCGTATCCTTGTCCACTAGCAAATTTGGTATATTCGTTACTTTTCGTATTTCATGGCTACGACAACAGACAATTGTTATACAAATAAGACCTGGGTGTGGAAGGGGTTATGATGATCGATAGCTATGTAATCCAACTTCTCATGTATAAAACTTGTGGATGAAAAGCACCTCAATTGAATGTATTGTCTCGTTACTGTTCACCGATGCCCAATTATGTTTTCTGTAAAGCACAATATTTCTCTCTTTGTTCACAATATCGTGACGTTTCTTGCATAACAGTCAAGGTTTGTAAAAAATCATAGTTTCTCTTCGCTCTCAATCGCCATTGGCTCTTTGTTTACAGTCTCGGGGTGGGGGGAGGAGGGGGGGAGGGCATAACCTTTCGCCGGCCGCTGATTGTCCGCGCACTGTTGGCGTTTCCCGGTGTCGTTTTTCTTTTTTTTGGGGGGTGGCAAGTGTCTGTTTATGAGGGAATGTCCTGTTTAACTAACAAAGGCGAAAGAAACGGGTGTTGAGGGAATAATTACTAATATTGACTTGATCAACAAAGGCGTCCGGCGTACTAACTACGACGACAACCCGTCTTTATATTTATCATTAAAAGGTAGGGGGGGGTTCACAAGTGGAACCTCGCCGACGTCGGCGAGAATTCCTATCGTCGACAGTTATAGGTTGGTTTTGAGCATATAGTGATATATAGAGGCATTCAATTTCGGACAGAAATGTCTTAACCACCCGTATATACCCCATCTCCTGCTCAGAGGAACATTTCTGTACGAAATTGAATGCCTCATGATTCATATATGCTCAAACCATACCTATAACTGTCGCCGATAGGAATTTCTCGCCGACGTTGCGAGTGGTTCCACTTTTTGTGGCCCCCCACCCCTCCCCTTTAATGATAATAAGACGAGTTTTGTTTGTCGTAGTAACGCCGGACATGCTTTTTTGATCAAGTCAATAGTAGTAATTATTACCCTCAACATCCGTTTTCTTGCCTTTGTTAGTAAAACAGACATCCCTCATAAACAGACACTTGCCCACACGACACGCGCTTACGGCGTCGCTGGATTTGGCTCTGTGCGTTCCAATCCTTTCCGGGACTAATTTTCAGACTGTGTGGTGTTTCTGGTTTGTTACTTGAGAGAGGAGAGAGAGAGAGAAGAGAGAGAGAGAGAGAGAGAGAGAGAGAGGAGAGAGAGAGAGAGGAGAGAGATGAGAGAGAGAGAGGATAGAGAGAGAGAGCGCTTAAGGAGCTCAATAGTATTAACGGAAGTTAAGAAGGAAAGCGGATACACTAAGAAATAAGTGGAATCGGAATGAGAGAGAGAGGCGCGAGAGAGAGAGAGAGCGATAGAGCGATAGCGAGCGGAGATAGCTAAGGTAGAGAGAGAGAGAGAGAGAGGAGAGGAGAGAGTACGAATATGAAAAAAGCCTACGACTCAATATCGATGAAGGAAGGAGGAAGGGAAAGAAGATACTTAAGAATATGTTGTAGATAAAGGCAATAATGGAAGTAGTCTAGCGTCAAAGAGCAATCGTCGGTTATTAATTCCCATCCTCCACACCTCCTCTCGCGTCGCCTCCTCCGTTTGATTAAAACTTGGCGGCGGTGACTAAAGTTAGCAATGTTTTCCTCTTTTCCGGTTCCTGCGTGTGTGGCGAGGAATTATGGCGGGTGTGTAGCGCGTGAGAGTTTATCACCACCACCACCACCACCTCCTCCGCTACCATTACTACTACTACTGGCTCCCTTCACTTCCCGTATTACTTATGATATTGTGAATGCTAACTACTACCACCACCACACCATCCACCACCACCACCACCACACCACCACCACCACCACCACCACCACGCACAACCACTACTACTACCACTACTACTGCTGCCTTTACTTGAGAGGAATTACTCTGTTATTGCGGATACTACTACTACTACTACTACTATACACACTCTACTACTAACTACACTACCTCTACTACTACTACTACTACTACTACTACTACTACTACTACTACTACTACTACTACTACTACTACTACTACTACTACTTACTACTACTGCTACTTCTACGTCTACCACCACTACTAGGCTACTATTACTACTGCCTTTACTTTTCGTGTTACTTCTGTTGTTGGTGCTGCTGCTGCTACTACTACTACTACTACTACTACTACTACTACTACTACTACTACTACTACTACTACTACTACTACTACTACTACTACTGCTGCTTCTACTACTACTACTACTACTACTACTACTACTACTACTACTACTACTACTACTACTACTACTACTACTACTACGACTACTACTACTCTCTAATTATACTACTACTACTACTACTACTACTACTACCATTCTACGACTATACTTCCTACTAAAGTAATACTACTACTACACTACTATACTACTACTACTACTACTACTGCTACTACGTACTATACTACAGTTTCTATAAGTACAAAGATAGCATGATGATGATATGATGATAGTACTAATGATAATAATTATGATTGTGTGATAAGAAATGAGAATTATGATAATAAATGATAACTTGATAATTAATTGATATTTAGCCACTGTTACTTTCGCTGTTATCACCGCACCACCACTATCACTTATCACTATCATCACTATGGTGCCGTTTTGTTGCCAATGATAAATCCAGTTGAAGATTGAAGAAGACAATAACAGCAACAAAAACAATAGGAGTATATTGAAAAACAGTACAGTATACGATGTAGGGCATGATTTATTGATCTATGGAATTAATGTTGATAGTTATTAATATTGTGGAGAGTTCGTGAATCCAAAAACATTAGAGAGAGAGAGAGAGAGAGGAGGTGGTGGTGGGGTGGGGGTGGGGGTGGGGGTGGTGATGGTGGTGGGGGTGGGGGGGTTGGTGGTGGTGATTAGGCGATGAGATTAAGGAGAAGATGATGAAGGGATGATGAAGAGAAGGGATGAAATAGGAAAAAGAAAGAGGTAAAAAGAGGAAGAGGAAGAAGTGAGGTAGTGGTGGTGGTGGTAATAGTGATTGTGGTGGTGGTTTTAATAACGGTGGAAGGAAAGCAGATTGGTTGGTGTGTGTGTGTGTGTGTGTGTGTCACACCTTCTCTCTCTCCCTCCCTTTATCTATCTATCTATCAATCTATCAATCTTTTTTGTATATCTATTTATCTCTCTTTTTGTCTATCTCTCTCTTTTTATCTATCTATATCTATCTATCTTTTTGTCTGTCTCTCTCACTTGATGCTCTATCTCTGTATGTGCTTTCTCTTCTCTCCTCCTCCTCTCTCTCGTCTCTCACCTCCTCTTCTCTCTCATCTCTCTCATCCCCTTCCATCTCCTCCTCTCTCTCTCTCTCTCTCTCTCTCTCTCTCTCTCTCCTCTCTCTCTCCGTCCTCTCTCCCTCCTCTCCTCTCTCTTCTCTCTCTCTTTCTCTCTCTCCGCATGTCTACAAATAACTCTGTGTTGGCGTGAATAATTTGGCTCCGCAGCTACTTTCGCACAAAACTCTGCAGCGCTTTCTCACTCCCCTAAAGTAGAAAGTAATACAGCCGCTCTCTCTCTCTCTCTCTTCTCTCTCTCTCCTCTCTCTCTCTCTCCTCTCTCATCTCTCTCCCCCTATCACTATGCAGCGTTGTCTCTCTCCTCCTCTCTTCTTCATCTCTCCTCTCTCTCATCCCCCTCTCTCTCTCTCTCTCTCTCTCTCTCTCTCTCCTCTCTCTCTCCTCTCTCACACACACACCACACACCCACACACACACACACCACACACACACACACACACACACACACACACCCACACACACACCACACACACACACACACACACACACGCGCGCAAGCGCGCGCGCACACGCACACGCACACACACATATTTCGGCAGTCTCCCAGAGAGCGGCTCAACTATGTATGTTTTGGTCAAATGTTTCCTCAATTTAGAAATCAACGCACTAGACAACCGATACTTTCTTGGGCGATCAATGGAGATAGGCAGATGCATGCAAATCTCGAAAACATGTTAAAAATGGCTCGTATTGTTACTGTAACAAGAATTATTGCTTATTATTATTATTATTATAACAACACTTATTGCAGCTTATTTAATTATTTACTTAATATTTACGCCTCTCTATCGCTTGCTAATTGATCTAAAAATAAAATAACAGGTAGTTGGGAAAACCTGGTAACCTTTTCTACTGTTAACACGGAAAACCATATTGTGGAAACCTTGCCTTGCTGTCTCGTGTGTGTATCGTGTGTGTATCTGTTGTTATTCTTTACTTATTATTTACGCCTCCCTATTGCTTACTAATTGACTTAAAGGTAGAATAACAGGTCATTGGAAAATCCTGGAAAACTTCTCTACTATTCTAATATTTTATTTTTATTATTCTCTACTATTCTACTTCTCTTCTGTTCTCTTTTCTATTGGTAATACGGGAAACTATAGAGTGGAAACCTTGCCTTACTCCCTCTTCTGTGTATCGTTTCTGCACCCCCTCCTATGCCCGCACCGCCACCCTCTTCCCTTAGCGACCGCCGCAACGCACCTACATTTAATACCAAATTATCTCTCTCCCTCCACCAATGAATCTTTGACGCTTATTTAAATATTCGGGTGTGTATATTATTTCATCCCACCTTTTGCCCTCTGGAGTCAGGGTGTAATTGCCGCTAAAATTAACACTGTGTATTTACGTACGTGCGTTATCACAACACACACACACACTTAGGCCCGTACCGAGAGTCATGATGAAGGGCGAGCGACAACCTTCGTCGACTGAGGAATCAATCATCAATCATTGGGGGCATACGCCGGGGGGCGCGTCGCCTCGCCAACCCTACGACGCCACTCCTGGGGGTCACCACGCGCGAGTCCCCATGCAGGCTCCTTTCCCATACCAAGCAGCTCTCGACACAGAAACATCAATTGCCCCAGCCAGGAGCCTTGTGGGCGCCCCCTTGGCCTCCTCCCACGCCCGGTTGTCCTCTCAGATACACCCGATGGGAGGATCAGTTTCAGGTAGCGTGCCAACATCCCATATGCCGAAGTTAGGCGTTTGACGGACTATGCAGGTAATAGCCTCGATTCAGTCTCACGGTGCAATCCGCTGATTTGAACGTAATCATCCCAGCGATATCCATGATTCTGCTAAGACACTATTACCAAAGGCTTGATGTTTTTTTCCCGTCCCTCTTCAAGTCACTATTTAGTGTCATGTCTCACACCATAGAGTAAGACAGGATTCACAAGCGACTGAAGATCGGATCTTTGGTCCTTCTGCACAGGTACCGACACGCCAAATCCTCCCGCTGAGCCGAGTCCATAACACCGTGGGCTATGCCAATCCGTCGTAATAACTTCTTGACGTGACCCGCCGTCCATTGGGACTGCGCTACCACGGTATGGTAAAACTTTCCAAGATCTCAATGTCCTCGCCACACGCATGAACAGACTGTACTGCTTCATCTATAAGTCCTCCAAACACCTGGACCTTGTTCTTGAGCCAGGAGACCTCAATCCCAAAGGCTTTGAGCCTCCTCGTGCAGCGCTCGAGAGCCATCAACAGGACCTCCAGCGACTCAGCAAAGATACTGCATCATCGGCAAAAACAGATCAGTATCTTGGTGTTGCCGACTGAGGAGGGTCCATAAAGGGTATTTTTCGGAAGGAAGATCGAGCGCGACGGTCCGAGGGTCGGAACAAGACACGGGTACCCCCGTGTCCTTCGTGCCGACCTTCGTCGCTGCTCTGCCTTCCAAACATGCCTTCTTATGGTAATCTAGGTCTGCCGTTCGTCGTTCGTCGCTTTACCGCCTTGACGTCTCGAGCGGTGTTACACTCTCACTCAGTCACTCACACACACACACAACATACACCCACACACAACACACACACACCCACACACACCACACACACACACACACACTACACACATACACTCACAACGCACACACACACACGCCCACACACACACACACCACACACACCACCACACACAACACACACACACATACACACACACACACCGCACGCACACACACACAACACGCACGCACGCAGCACACACATTCTCATCTCTCTCGTCCTTCTCTCTCTCTCTCTTCTCTTCTCTCTCTCTCCTCGGTCCTGTCTCTTCTCCCACCGTCTCTCTCCTCTCCTCTCATCTCGCTCACTCCATCCTCTCCTTCCAGGCTCTCTCTCTCTCACTCTCTCCCTCTCTCTCTCTCTCTCCCCCTCTCCTCAACTGGCGTCTTCGTCTCCCTCTACTTCCTCTCCTCTCTCTCCTCTCTCTCTCTCTCTCCTCTCTCTCTCTCTCTTTCTCACACACACAACGGGAAGAACAGACTCCACGTTGTATGTCCTCGCAGCCTTCTTGTAGCTTCCTTATTTGTTTAGTGTGTCGTGTTATGTTCTAACACACACATTCTCTCTCTCTCTCTTTCTCTCATACACACACACGCACACACTGCACAGTCACACCCACACACACACACACACACACACACACACACACACACACACACACACAACACAACACACACCACACACACACACCACACACACACCACACAACACACACACACACACACACACACACACACACACACATTTGGGGGAGGCGTTGCGGAAGTGGTTAGAGCTCCCGACTGCTGTTTCTCGGTGACCCGAGTTCGATCCCCGAAGAACCACAAAACCTTCTGCATCGTCGAGTGGCCTAAGAACACCCAATGCCCTGCCCTCAACTCTCCCTTCGACCTGCGAGTGCATCGGAGCACGGGGGGCGGCATGAGCCTCTAATCACAGCGTCACTATACGAATCCTGCCTGCGCCACCAACGGGCGAGGACCAACCGCAAACCCTCAATGAAACCTCCAGAGCCTACCAATCCGAGCCCTGGGTCACCACTGCCTACAGGCGCTATAGGCAAATGTAAAAAAAAAAAAAAAAAAAAAAAGTCACACACACACACACGTGCAAAAGTACTAATCTTCCCACACGTTGTATTTCGCTTCCTTGGAGATTGCGTAATGGGTACATACTCATGCCCTCACGTCACGCCTCGACCATGTACACCGAGCTCGGCCTCTCCAGGAACGTGTCCGAGAGAGAAGAGAGAGAGGAGAGGAGAGAGCGAGAGTAGAGAGAGAGAGGGAGGAGATGAGATAGAGAGAGAGAGAGAGAGAGCGAGAGAGGAGAGATGAGAGTAAAATATTAGTGAAGAGACAATCACATTTCCTTTTTTTTATAGTGTAGTTTAGTCTAAGATATTTTCTTTCCATTAGCTATTTTCCTCCAAACACAAGGCAGGATGGCAACACCAGATGTATATTTGCTGACAACCATTCACACAACTTGCGACCTTAACTTTTGACATATTCCAAAATAATATATATTAGATATATATATATATATATAGTTGATTTTTCTTGTAATTCATCATGAAGTTTTCAGGTGACAGAGACACTCGGTATACTTGGGGTTGTTTATGCAACGTTTCGCCAAGGCACTTGGCATCATCAGGCTAAAAATAGTTAAAATTTAATATATTGTAATGCTAAAAAGCGAAGTTCTTAGATAAAAAGTTCAACCCAGAGTCGAACGAACCCGAACCCATATTAGACACACACTATGTTAAACTCCCATTTTATGGCCATCTCAGTTACACCATTCGGAAAAAACTCAATGATCTACTTAAGTCACATCTTCCTAACTCAAAATTTAAATTTATTTTTACTAATTCTCTTACCCTAAGAACTCATTTCAAATATAAAGACTATACATAAAGCCCTTATTTCTAACATAATTTATGAATTCAAATGTTCTAGCTGTAACGCTAGATACGTCGGCGAGACGACAAGGAATCTAACCCTTAGGCTTTCTGAGCATAAAGGTGTTTCTGCACGTACTGGTCGACCCATTTCTTCACCTTCGCAATCTGCAATCCGCTCACACTCACATGATTTAGATCACCCTTTTTCTATGAATGACTTCAGTATCCTATCCAAGGCACACTACCCTAGTGACACTAAATTATTAGAAGCTATACACATCAAGCACTTGTCCCCTGATCTTAATAACCAAGTCATTTCACAACAACTACATATACTCAAATGATTACCACTGTTTCGATTGCCCGACTCTCGGTTCGATCGCCCCACACAAGCTGAAATGTCACCCACAAAACCAGTGTTCATTCAGTCCTCTACCAACTCAGACAGCATACACACCAAGGTCCGTTAAGTACAAATTATATTTTATTTATTAGTTAGTAATTTTAGAAAATATAGGAATATTTTATTGTCTCTTAGAATTAATTTTTTAGATGTTCGCTTTTTAGCATTACAATATATTAAATTTTAACTATTTTTAGCCTGATGATGCCAAGTGCCTTGGCGAAACGTTGCATAACAACCCCAAGTATACCGAGTGTCTCTGTCACCCTGAAACTTCATGATATATATATATATATATATATATATATATATATATATATATATATATATATATATTATATATATATATATATATATATAAATGAATAAAAAGCAGTATAAAAATTGGACTTAAATCTTACATAAAAGTGAAATGTACATCACTAAATTTGTTCACAACACACACCTTCTCTCTCTCTCTAATCTCCTTCTCCGTTCTCCTCTCACTCTCTCTCTCCTCTCTCTCTCTCTCTCTCTCTCTCTCTCTCTCTCTCTCTCTTCTCTCTCTCTCTCTCTCTCTCTCTCTCTCTCTCTCTCTCTTGGTGTCTTGGATGAGCTGGCGTAACATAATGGAAAGGAGCAAGGATAACGAGAGAGAGAGAGAGAGAGAGAAAAAAAAAAAAAGAGAGAGATGCAATGTCTGCAGACATTGCACATGTTTACCTTTACATTTAACACCGCACTAGAGTATATAGGGTTCTCTTGTGTTTCTTGTGTAGCCCCTAAACATCAAGGTGTGCCCATTGTAATTATTTTCTTACTGTCTTCTTCATAGGGACTGGCAGCTAGCGGCTTTTTTGTTACTTTTTCTTCTTCTTTGCTCTTGGTTAGTCCTTTGTCATGTTAAAAAAATTGGTTCATACACCTGCTTGTCTTTACGAGTATGAGGTCTTAGTAGTCCTGCTTTAAGGTTGTAATTCTCGTCTTTCATTTGGACACATTTCTTACTCCAAGCTGCATATTTTTCCATGCCTATATTTCCTCATTAGTAATATATGTATATTTATAAACAGTTCGGGAATGGCATGTGCTGGATGGTTACTTATCTTTACTCCATGACTACTAAATGTCCGTTAACTGCTCAAAATGTTCCACAACCATTAACCACCCCACATGCAAACATTTCAAAAAAGAGCCACATCCTGCCACTCCTTTCCTCCCTCTCTCCTTTCCTCCCTTTCTTTCGACGCTCCTACTTCTCTTCATATCTCCTCCTCTCGTCATGTATTTCCATGCGTTATTTCATTCCATTGATTCGTCTCTCTCTCTCTTTCCTCTCTCTCTCTCTTTCCCCCCCTCTCTCTCTCTCTCTCTCTCTCTCTCTCTCTCTCTCTCTCTCTCTCTCTCTCTCTCTCTCTCTCTCTCTCTCTCTCTCTCTCTCTCTCTCTCTCTCTCTCTCTCTCTCTCTCTCTCTCTCTCTCTCTCTCTCTCTCTCTCTCTCTCTCTCATTATCTACGTTTTCTTTGTTATAATTTATATCCCTCCTTCCCTTTTGTTATGCTCTCAATTTCTTCATCATTTTCCCTTTCTCTTCTTCCTCTTAAAGGCGAAAACTATATTCACTTCTTTATTCATTCTTATTTCAGGGTAATCACGTATAATGAGAAGTAGGGGATTAGTGTATGTATCCATTCAGTATAGTTGTATCGCTGGTTGCTTCAAGTCTTCATCAAAATATCTAATACCAGATACTATTATATATAGGTAGTAGGTATTAGATTCTTTGGTCTTCATCGGTCTGAAAATCTCTCTTCTCGTTGGTCTTTTATTGATTCAGTATAGTTTTATCGTTAGGTGGCTCGTCTTCATCAAGCTGAAAATCTGTCTTCCTAATGGTCCAGTGTGATGACCTCACCCGCCCTTACATGACCTAACCCTTCCCACTCCGTCCCTCATACTTGGCCGGCTAACTGCTCCCCTGACGACGTGAAGGCCATTAGAGTCCGTGTATCGAGCCATTGCAATGACAAATACTCGTCCTAAAACACGCTCCCGGTAATTAGTATTCTGAGTCCTCTTGTTTACAACCGTCAGCTATTTAATTTGCGATTCTGAAGCGGTAAATCGCGGTCCCTCGGCGCCTCTGTGTTCATATCCCGCGTGTATGGTCTCGATGGGTCGCGCACCGGCTGCCAAAAATCACGGGGCAATCTGAGGCGGGTGATGGAGTGGGCGGCGGGGGTGGTGACGCGGGGCATTAGGGAGCGGGGGCGTGAGGGGTGGGCTAGGGGGCGTGAGGGAGGGAGAGAGGGGAGATGAGGGCTGGGAGAGGGGAGGGAGAGGGGAGATGAGCGGTGTGGGGGATTGGAGAGGGGAGATGAGGGATGGGAGAGGGGAGATGAGGGGTGTGAGGGATGGAAGGGGGAGAGAAGGGAGATGAGGGGTGGAGAGAGGGGGGATGAGAGGGTAGAGGGGCGAGGCAGGCGATGAGGTTGGGACACGGGGCGGATTGGGTGGTGAGGGAACGAGGACGAACACTGCCATTCATGATTTCGTTTCGAGGTGATTCAGGCTGGGAAATTTTGAATTAACATCACCACAACCAC
Organism: Chionoecetes opilio; assembly: GCA_016584305.1. Taxonomy (NCBI): domain Eukaryota; kingdom Metazoa; phylum Arthropoda; class Malacostraca; order Decapoda; family Majidae; genus Chionoecetes; species Chionoecetes opilio. Next base: position 450,102 of record JACEEZ010020338.1, read on the forward strand.
CACCATAACAATCACCACCATCACCACACCAGCCACAATCACTACCACCACCACCACCACCACCACAACAACAATCACCACAACCACCACCACAACAATAACCACCATCACCACTACCACCACAACCATCACCACCACCACCACCACCACAACAACAACAATCACCACCATCACCACTACCACCACAACCATCACCACCACCACCATCACCACCACACCACCACCACCGCCATCACCACCACCACCACCACCACCACAACCACAACCATCACCATCACCACCACCACGACCATCACCACAACCACCACCACCACAACCACCACCACCGCCACTAACAACAACTAATATTACTCCAGACTAAAACTTTACGGATTAGAAGGAATTTTACTTAAACAAAGAATAGAAAGCCTGGATATGCAATAATAAAAATAACTCATTATTAAGAATTTTCGACACGTTCTTCTTAGCCACTTAATGTTCCAGGTCACCGTAGCTACAGTCCTGCAACGTACTCACACACATTGTATAGAATAAAAATATAAACAAAAATTATTCATGAAGTTTCGAACACTCATACCTAAGAAATGCATATTCTTTTCCGTTGATATTTTCTTTTGTTTTGTCTTTCAAAGGGACGCAAGTACTTATAAACACTGTGACTAGAGGGAACTTGATGATTTTGTCTGTAATTTTGATCATGTCAATATGTAGTAGACCTGCTTGTTGAATTTTGTGTGTTTTGTAGTTTATGGAATTTTCTTTGTTGGACTGCAGTTTGTTACTCAAATTTGTACATTCCCCTTTTTTGGCATTAAATCAATCAATACTCAAATTTGTGAGTAAGTTTAATTTGTAGACATTACGTTTTTTGTCTATTTATCAATGATATTATGTGTACTTTTTAATGCTGTGGTTAATATCTATCTATCTATCTATCTATCTACCTATCTATTATATACGTAGTGACCAGGCGTGGGAGGTGGACAGGCTGCTGGGAGGGGCGATTAACCCATTCACGCCCAGATCTTTCCTTTGATACATAAAATCGTCTGTTGTTAACCATAAAATACGAAAACTAACTTAATTATACCAAATTTACCAAATTTTATTGGAAAGGATACTAAACAGGTCAATAAGGTCATATCTATAAAATATTGCTTATATTCACTAAAAATCGTCTAATGGTAGCCAAATTACAATGGCAATTACGTTCTGGGTCTCAAGGAGTTAACCTGTCTACCGCAAATAACCTGTACCGAGAATGACGGAAATTTAACCTTCGATAATTATACCTTGGAAATGAACACCAAGCTTAACGTTGCATAGACCATTCCAACATAATCTTTTTCGAAGTCTAATGTGAAGTGATGATGGGACTGTATTCTGGGACTGAGAGTGCTGTGATGTGTGGGGCAGGTGTATCCAGCTTCTTTCCTGTGAATACAGGAGTGGGGAAAGGGGCGTCCTTCCCCCCACCCTTTTAAACCTTGTATGGCGGGGGTTTTGGGAAAGGTTGTAGATAAAAAAGTGATTTGGGGCATCCGTCGGCCCACCAAGATCACTGATCTTGTTTTTGGGCCGATGATGCAGTAATTTGCTGAGTGCTAAAAGTCCTGGTGATGTCTCGAGGCGCTGCACGAGGAGGCAAACCTTTGGGGCTTGAGTCTCCTGGCTCAAGACCAAGGCCAGGGGTTTTGGGGACTTACTAGATGAAGCATACAGTTGTTCATACTGTGGCAGGCATTGAGATCTTGGGAAAATTTTACATACCTTGGTAGCGAGTCCCCAATGACGGCGGGGTCACGTTAAGAAATCTTTGGGGGATTGGGATAGCCCACGGTTAGGGCTCGCCAGCGGGGGTATTGGGGGTTTTTGGTACCTGTAGAAAGGGAAAAAATCCGGTCTTCAAATCGCTTTTGATCCCGTCTTTCTCTATGGTTGTGAGACATGGACACTAATAGTGATGAAGAGACAAACAATGCCTTTGGTAATAATTTCTTCGCAGAAACATGGGGTTCGCGGATATTACGTGTCAAATCAGCAATTTTCCCGTAGACTTTAAACGGGCCTATTACCTCATAGTCCGTCAACCCAATTCGGCTATTGGGGGGGCACGCCCCCCGGGAAAGACCCCCCAGGGGGGTTTTTTGAAAGGAAAAGGGGGGGAGGGGGCCGGGGGGGAAAAGGTGTGGGGGGAAGGAAGGGGCGGAGGGGTTTATTTAAAAAAAAAGTATGGGGAACCCCTTGACCCCCTAAAAAAAAACGTGTAGGGGGGGCAGGCACCGCCCCCCCTTGTCCCCTTTTTAATTTTTTTTTTGGGGGGGGGGGGGGGGGGGGAAAAAGGGGGAGAAAGGGAGGGAAAAAGGGGGGGGGAAAATAATATTTGGGGAAAAAATAAAAAAAGGGGGGGGGGGGGGGAAAAAAACGGGGGGGGGGTTGGGGGGGGGGAATAAAAAAAAAAAAGGAAAAATAAAAAAGGGAAAAAAACCCCCCCCCCCCCCTTTTTTCCCCCCAGAAAAAAAAAGGGGGGGGGGGTTTTTTCCGTGCAAGATAAGGTTGGGGACGCATAGGTTGAAGACAAACCCTAAATAGTGACTTGAAGAGACAATCAATGCTTGGTAATAAGTGTCTCGCAGAATCATGGGGTACGCGGGATGATTACGTGTCAAATCAGCAATTGCACCGTGAGACTGAATCGAGGCCTATTACCTGCATAGCTCGCGCGTGGTGACCCCGGGAGTGGCGTCGTAGGGTGGGCGAGGCGACGCGCCCCCCGGCGTATGCCCCCAATGATTGATTGAATGTGAAGTGAGAGAGAGAGAGAGAGAGAGAGAGAGAGAGAGAGAGAGAGAGATGAGAGACAGAGAGAGAGAGAGAGAGAGTAGGAAGAGAGAGTAGTTGAACCTAAACATAAGAAGAAAGTATAATAGACAGAACACTAAATTTAGATACTGTCAATAACAAAAAAAAATTACAAGTTGATAGATAGCCCAAAGAAACATCTCGCTCTCCTCTCTCTCTCTCTCTCTCTCTCTCTCTCTCTCTCTCTCTCTCTCTCTCTCTCTCTCTCTCTCTCTCTCTCTCTCTCTCTCCAATACCCTCCGAGACTCCTGATCACTCGCGGGAGCCTGGAATTAACTCGAACGGGCCTCTCATTACAACCTTAGGCTCCTCTGATGACCTCTTGGAGCGGCGGTGGTGGTGGTGGTGTTGTGGTAGTGGGTGGGGGTGGGGGGGGTGGGGGGTGGGGGGGGGGATGTTAGTTGACTGGGGAGCGGTTTTTTTAAGTCTGGGTCCTGGAATTCTGATGACCGACGTCTTTGGTTCTTTACTGTTTGCAATAGGCAGGCCCTCTCTCCTCTTCTCCTCTCTCTCTCTCTCTCTCTCTTCTCCTCTCTCTATCTCTCTCTCTCTCCTCTCTCTCCTCTCTCTCTCTCCCCTCTCTCCTCCTCATCTCTCTCCTCTCTCCTCTCTCTCTCTCTCTCTCTCTTTTCTTCTTTTCGTCCGTCTGTCATCTTAGCTGCCTATCGGTCCGTTCTCTCTCTCTCTCTCTCCTCTCTCTCTCTCTCTCTGCTCTCTCTCTCTCTCTCTCTCTCTCTCTCTCTCTCTCCTCCTCTCTCTCCTCTCTCCCTCTCCTCTCTCTCTCTCTCTCTCTCTCTCTCTCTCTCTCTCTCCCTCTCCTTCTCCTCTCGCTGTTTCTCCGTCTGTCTATCTAGCGCCTCATCTCCTTCTCTCCTCTCCCTCCCTCTCCCTCACCTCCCTCCCCCCCTCTCTCTCTCTCTCTCTCTCCTCTCTCTCTCTCTCTCTCTCCTCTCTCTCTCTCTCTCTTCTCTCTCTCTCTCTCTCTCTCTCTCCTCTCTCTCTCTCTCTCTCTCTCTCTCTCTCTCAATAATTAGCCTCGGGGAGTCGTACAAGGAGGGTCGTCACTCGCCTCTTCGTCTTCATTAGGGAGTCAACGACCTTCACGTGAGCTTAATGACTGCCTTGTCGACCTAATCACCAGGAAGTTGTCTAGTAATTACCTTTATTCCAATCATCAAACCTATAATTGGACGGTAACATCTGCTGCTTTGGGTTCATGTTTTGCAGCATTCAGATACTTGGTATTTACGATGATATAATGACAATTGATTTTTTTGTTCACTTGTTTCACTTCAGTTTACTTTAGTTTTATTATTGCAATTCTCTCTTTATTTTATATTTACGAACTATCTCTATAATTCTGTGTTTATATATTAGTTTTCGTAGCTTTAGTTTACTTTTGCTATATTGTTTGTAATGTTTTCAGGTTTATGTGATGAAAGGATTGATATTTTTGGTATTGAATCGATAAATTTTCTGCAATTGTTGCGATTATGAAATGTGTTTAGTAATGATCATATTGTGTGTAATTCTTGTTTTGTGTTTATGTGCATTGCCTTCTTTCCTTCCTTCCTTCCTGCCTTCCTTCCTTCCTCCTCCGT
>JACEEZ010020339.1:0-7500 GCA_016584305.1 Chionoecetes opilio
CACAACACACACCACCCAACCACACACACACACCCAACACACACACACACACCCACACAACACACCACCACACACACACACACACAACACCACACACAAAACCACATGGTCTGCATCGATTACCAGTACCTTTCCTATCCTCTATTTATTTTATTATTATTATTTTTTTCCTTCCCTTTGTTTCTACCGCTTCCATAACCTCAATATTTGTACAGGAAATAAATGCAATACTTCTCTTCTATTCTTCTAATCTATTTCTTCATTTCCACTTTAAAAACATCAATGACATCATCAATTTCTTCATTTCCACTTCAAAAACATCAATGACATCATCAATTTCTTCATTTCCACTACAAAAACATCAATGACATCATCAATTTCTTCATTTCCACTTCAAAAACATCAATGACATCATCAATTTCTTCATTTCCACTTCAAAAACATCAATGACATCATCAATTTCTTCCTTTCCACTTCAAAAACATCAATGACATCATCAATTTCTTCCTTTACACTTCAAAAACATCAATGACATCATCAATTTCTTCATTTCCACTTCAAAAACATCAATGACATCATCAATTTCTTCTTTTCCACTTCAAAAACATCAATGACATCATCAATTTCTTCATTTCCACTTCAAAAACATCAATGACATCATCAATTTCTTCATTTCCACTTCAAAAACATCAATGACATCATCAATTTCTTCTTTTCCACTTCAAAAACATCAATGACATCATCAATTTCTTCTTTTCCACTTCAAAAACATCAATGACATCATCAATTTCTTCATTTCCACTTCAAAAACATCAATGACATCATCAATTATCATCCATATACTAATATTATAAACCCACATTAATTTCTACCCATTACACAACAAAATAACATCAATATCTCTCATTTCCACTTCAATACATTGTAAGACTTAATTATTCTTCTATCCCTGCTATCACTATACTATTATTACTACTATACTATTCATTATATTCTGTAAGTCACGCATCAGGTCGCTCAGTACTCTTAGATAGTAAAAGTGAGATCATGTAAAAAAGTATTGCAGGTCAAAAATGTGTCGTCACTAATAAGAAGAGCGTCGTAAGGTATCTCGTAGGGTACCTTTAGTAGTAGTAGTAGTAGTAGTAGTAGTAGTAGAAGATCTCTCAGTACTCTTAGGGTAGTAAAAGTGAGATCATGTGGAAAGCAGAGCAGGTTAATAATAATGCTTCGTAACAAATGAGGAGAGCGTCAAAGGTCTCTCGTTAGGTCTCTCGTAAGGTCTCTCGTTAGGTCTCTCGTAAGGTCTCTCTCGTGTCCCTTTGATATCTGTGAATCGCCTGAAATGTGCAGCCGTACGATACAAGTCTCCTCTATAGCTTACGTCTATATTTATATCACCATTCACTGCCTGTCTCTAATGATGAAAGACTGATGTAAAGACTGGCACTGAGAGGTCGAGGAGAAGGAACATGTGGGTCTTATAATGGTAGGAAGGAAAGTAGCGGGAAAATAAAGTTTTGGAAATAAGGTAAAAAAAATAAATTGTGTGTGTGTGTTATTACCTCCGCCAACGAAGTTGGAGGGGTTATGTTTTCACCCTGATCTGTCTGTCTGTCTGTCTGTTTGTTAGTGTACAGGATTTCTCGAAAAGTTAAGAATAGATTTGGACCAAACTTAGTATACCAAGTCTATTTGGTATAAGGAAGAACCTATTTCATTTTGGATGAAATCTATTGACAACTGTTGCCATGGCAACCAATTGATGATATATTCGGGCGGACGTATGCGCTCATACTGAGTGTGTGTGTATATATATATATATATTATTATTATTATTATTTTTTTTTAAATCGAATCACAACTGTTGCCATAGCAACCAAGTGATGAAATATTCGGGCGGAGGTATGCGCTCTACTGAGTGCCCCCCCCCCCCCACCCCCCAGTTCACCCATGGTCTTGTCCACGCAAGCTGGCTCGCGATCGCCAGTTTTCACCCTCTCAGTACGAGGTTGGCGCTCATTACCGATCTTTGGGCAATGCCTAAAGATGTGGTGTGTGTGTGTGTGTGTGTGTGTGTGTGTGTGTGTGTGTGTGTGTGTGTGTGTGTGTGTGTGTGTGTGTGTGTGTGTGTGTGTGTGTGTGTGTGTGTGTGTGTGTGTGTGTGTGGTGTGTGTGTGTGTGTGTGTGTGTGTGTGGTGTGTGTGTGGTGTGTGTGTGTGTGTGTTGCGTGCGTGCGTGCGTGCGTGCGTGTGTGTGTGTGTTGTGTGTGTGTGTGTATGTATGTGTGCGTGCGTGCGTGCGTCTCACGAATACTCGGATATGCCTTTCCACCCGGCAATTTCCCGCGGCAAGTTTCAAGGCACCTCACCCTATCCTCAGCCTTCGTCGCGGTGCCTCTCTGTGCCTCTGTGTATCTGTGTCGGGTAACTACGCGCCGCCCCCCGCCAACAGTCCCAGGGGTCTGGCAAAAGTCTGTCTCAAGTCTGGCAAACTTTATATAGGCGAGGGGAAAACTTGGTCTGCCTGTGTGGGGCAAAAGTGACGGGGGGAAGTGGTGTAGATGAAAATTTTTGCCGCCGAGTTAGAGGAAATGGAATAAACATATCACATACCTTGTTTAATCTTGTTTAGGCGTTCATATGAATAACTTGGTGTGCCTGTGTGTTGCGGCCGCGACTCGTCTTTCATAGGAGGGAATAGGAGCGCGAGGGAAGTGGTGAGGGAGTGGTAGAGATGAGATTTTTTCGCTTGAGTTCGCTTTGAGTTTGAAAGAAGATGCAATAAAGAAATATATCACATACTTTACTTATTCTGATACTGGAATTTCTCACAGTTCACAATGTTGTATGTTGCTATATTAAGAGACAATATGTATCTATGTGATGTATGTGTAAAAATGAAAATAATATTAAATCAGACACTTGAAATGAATGTAAAAACGATAACAAAGGAAATTACGTCCAATTCTGACCAATTTGCGTCGAGGAGGAGAAGAAAAAAGAGGAAGAGGAGGAGGAGGAGGAGGAGGAGGAGGAGGAGGAGGAGGGAGGAGGAGGAGGAGGAGGAGGAGGAGGAGGAGGAGGAGGAAGAGAAAGAGGAGGAGGAAGAAGAGGAAGAGAAAGAGGAGGAGGAGGAGGAGGAGGAGAGATTCTATACATTATATACATTACACTATCTTTCATAGACACTTAAAATGAATAAAAAATCATAACAAGGAAATTACCTCCAGTTCTAACCATTTTGCTTCAATTAGGAAGAGAAGAAGGAGTTTGAAGAAGAGGAAGAGAATTAGAAGGAAGAAGAGAAGGAGGAGGAGGAGAAGGAGAAGGAAGAAGAGGAGGAGGAGGAGGAGGAGGAGGAGGAGGAGTAGTAGGAGAGATTCTATACATTAATTAAGCCATCTTGCTCTCTTTTTTTCCCTCTGGTCTCAAGAAGGAGCGTGATATTGCCACTTAGGGTAATGTAAAGTGATCCAGGTATACTCTTGAGGGACTAATCCAGAAGGCGAGATTAATGGCAGCTAACAAGGTAACTATAGTCTATTTTTTTTAACGAGGTGTAAAATCCTTTGCTGCTTACTGACTGATATTTGATGCCAGGAGAAGGGAATACTACGCTTCTTCTTAATTTCAGTTGTATTTCATCATAGTTAACCATATTATCAGATAGATATAGGCGTAACTTTAAGCATGAGACCTTCAGATAAAATGGAACTTTCGCATCGTAAAAAAAAAAGACTATACGTAGCCAGTGCCGTTTCTAGCCTTTTGGGGCCCTATGCGAAATACGGTTTGGGGGTCTATTTTGTAAAACTAAGGTGGGGGATTCCAAGCCCTCTAAGGTGGTCCGGGGGCACGCCTTTAATATTCAAATACATCAATCTGGTGCACTTTAAGAGGAAAAGAGATTAGATTAAAAAAAAGAAGCTAATGATGGCAATTTGGGGGCCCCTTGGTAGCTTCGGGGGGCCCTTGGTGGCTTCGGGGGGCCCTTGGTAGCTTTGGGGGGCCCTTGGTGGCTTCGAGGGGCCCTTGGTGGCTTCGGGGGGCCCTTGGTGGCTTCGGGGGGCCCTTGGTAGCTTCGGGGGGCCCTTGGTGGCTTCGAGGGGCCCTTGGTGGCTTCGGGGGGCCCTTGGTAGCTTCGGGGGGCCTTGGTGGCTTCGGGAGGCCCTTGGTGGCTTCGGGGGGCCCTTGATGGCTTCGGGGGGCCCTTGGTAGCTTCGGGGGGCCCTTGGTGGCTTCGGGGGGCCCTTGGTAGGTTCGGGGGCCCCTTGGTGGCTTCGAGGAGCCCTTGGTGGCTTCGGGGGGCCCTTGGTGGCTTCGGGGGGCCCTTGATGGCTTCGGGGGGCCCTTGATGGCTTCGAGGAGGCCTTGGTGGCTTCAGGGGGCCCTTGGTGGCTTTGGGGTGCCCTTTGGTGGCTTCGGGGGGCCCTTGGTGGCTTCGAGGGGCCCTTGGTGGCTTCGGGGGGCCCTTGGTGGCTTCGGGGGGCCCTTGGTGGCTTCGGGGGGCCCTTGGTGGCTTAGGGGGATCCTTGGTGGCTTCGGGAGGCCCTTGGTGGCTTCGAGAGGCCCTTGGTGGCTTCGGGGATATTTTGTTTGTAAGAGTAACTGAAGGAGATGGAAAAATTGAAGAGTAAGAAAGATTGAAGGAGGAGGAATTGAAGAGGAACTTGGCTGACAAGAGATATTGTGTTTTGTGAAAGTGATTGAAGGAGAAGGAAATGGAAGAGGAAGAAGAGGAAGTTTGAAAGATTACGTGTGAATTTAATGGTTTTTTTGTGGAGGGTTTTGGAAATGATTGATTGGAATGTTTGAGATTATTTAAAATTTGTCCATGGTAAATAATTGTCATTCTCTCTCTTTCTCTAATTTTTTCTTTCTTTTTCTGTCTATCTGTCTGTGTGTGTGTGCATGTGTGTGTATGCCTCTCTCTCTCTCTCTCTCTCTCTCTCTCTCTCTCTCTCTCTCTCTCTCTCTCTCTCTCTCTCTCTCTCTCTCTCTCTCTCTCTCTCTCGCTCTCTCTCTGTCTGTCTGTCTGTTTTTTTCTCTGTCTATCTGTCTAGGTCTGTCTCTCTGTCGCTCTCTCTCTCTCTCTCTCTGTCTCTCTCCCTCTCTCCCCTTCCTCTCTCTTTCATTATCTCTCTCTCTCTCTCTCTCTCTCTCTCTCCTCTCTCTCCTCTCTCTCTCTCTCTCTCTCTCTCTCTCTCTCTCTCTCTCTCTCTCTCTCTCTCTCGTTTCCCCGTTCGCAAATTACTTATGCATAAGCTAATCTCTGACTGCAAACCAAACCACTTCACTCTCAGCATTGCGTTAAGACATGCGTATCTCTGGCTTATCTGATTACTCTGATCACAATAACAGGAACCTGGGCTATATTAACCAAGGAAGATAGAAGAGAGGCAGCGTCATACGCGACGGGAAATAATCACTCGCTGGCAACTTTGACGCTAGGCCACGCCCCTTCTCAAAAGTCTCTGTAGCGACCTTCTGTAGTCTCTATGTTCACTACACTTCACGGAAGCTCGTACTTTGAGAAGGGGCGGAGCTTAGGCTAGGGGGCGTAGCTTATATGACGCTGGCCAATCACCGTGCACGATGAGTAGCCAAGAACTTTTATATTTATATTTTTAATTCATCGACACTTGCTTAATTTGTAATAAAACAAAAACTCCACATTCTATTTTATTGTAATGTAACAGTTTATAATATCAAAAACCTCCAACAATGCCTAATAAAAAAGCTCCATTTCATTTTTTGTCCCATAACGGTCTATGGGAGTGACGCTACCTCTCTTTATCTACCTTGATATTAACCCCTTCACGCCCAGATCTTTCCTTTGCTATAAAAAAATGGCATGTTGTTGAGCCATAAAACTACGAAAAGTAACTTAATATACCAAATTAGTTAGCGACAAGGATACTAAACAGGTCATATCTATAAAATATTGCTTATATTCACTAACAATCGTCTAATGGTACCTAAATTACAATGGAAATTACGTTCTGGACCTCAAGGGGCTAATTAACTAAATATATACACGTAAATATGCATACAGGTTTAATGGTAGTATTGTTATTATTATTTTTTTGTCAATAGTTCAGTTTAATTAATAAGGTTCGTTAGTTAAGGGATCAAAAGGTTATATTCTTTTATGTATTGCTTTGTTTTACTATCGAAATTATATTATGTCTATTAATAGGGTGAAATATATGGGGAAATATATATATATAGTACATGGAATTTTGCTTTAACTCTTTGTGGCCCAGAACGTAATTTCCATTGTAATTTGACTACCATGAGACGATTTTAGTGAATATAAGCGATAATTTTATAGCTATGACCTGTTTAGTATCCTTGTCCACTAGTTATTTGGTATATTCAGTTACTTTTTGTAATTTTATGGCTAAAAACAGACGATTTTATATATATAGCAAAGGAAAGATCTGGGCGTGAAGGGGTTAATTTAACATCGGTTAGAGTATTTTTATATTGATTAGAAATAGTGATTTGTTTATAATGGTTTGGCGTAAAGATTTTTTTTTATAGATCTGATGAGCATTTGAGAAAGATTTTTTTTTATCAGTTGAAAAAAATAGCTTTGAATAGTTTTATCTTTTCGTCCTCTTCTTCCTCCTCCTCCATCTCCTGCTCCTCCTTCTCCTCCTTTTCTTCCTCCTTCTTCAGTAATCCTCCTCCTCCTCTTCCTTCTCCAGTAATCCTCTTCTGCCTCCTCCTCCTCTCTTCCTCCTCTTCTACCTCCTTCTCCTGTAATCCTTCTCTTTCTTCTCTGTTCCCTCCTCCTCCTCTTCCTCCTCCTCCTAGGAACCTCCTTATTCTTCTCTGTCTCCTCCTTCTCCTCTTCCTTCTTCTCCTGTAATCCTCCTCCTTCTTCTTTGCCTATCTCTTATTCTCCTACTCCATCACTACCTCCTCTCCCTTTCCTCCTCCTCCTCCTCCTCCTCCTCCTCCTCCTCCTCCTCCTCCTCCTCCTCCTCCTCCTCCTCCTCCTCCTCCTCCTCCTCCTCCTCCTTCCTCCTCCTCCTTCCTCCTCCTCCTCCTCCTGTTTCACGCGTACCACCACCACCACCACCACCACCACCACCACCACCACCACTTTCTCTATCTCTGCTGCCATTTGCTACACGTCAAGAGAACGCCAAGAATGTCAATATGTTAGTGACGTAGGGACACACCACCACCACCACCACCACCACCACCAACCACCACCACCACCACCACCACTACCAAGCGTCATCTTACTCGGGTCATTTTTTCTCTCACGTCCATTTCTATCCTGGACAAATATGTGGCATGGAGACAAAACATGGTTATTATTCGACTTTTTAAATTCTTTGGATGTTTTTATGTGTATTTACCTGTGTGTATGTGTGTTTTAATTGGTGTTTATTTCCTTTGTTTTTTAAGGAGAGTGTTGCAAATAAGTATCTTTGTTTGTATACCTGTGTGTATGTATGTATGACGAGTTTTTATAGGTGTT
>JACEEZ010020339.1:22500-27500 GCA_016584305.1 Chionoecetes opilio
TAGTGGGGTTATAAGTAGGAAATTAAGGGGTATAAGGGGCATTATAAAATTATTACTTGGAAAAGAGATCCAGCCCTACAAAAGTGTCTCGGCGTACCACTGAGGCAGGACTGCATCTGACATCTTCCTGGAAGCTTGTCTCTCATCCCAGCCACCTTTTTTTCCATTTTATTTCTCTCTTGCACCTTTTAGATTTCCTTTTTTAAATCCCTTCACGCCCAGATCTTTTCTCTGCTATATAAAAATCGTCTATTGTTAGCCATAAAATTACGAAAGGCAACTGAATATACCAAATTAGCTAGTGAACTATAATAATTGCTATAAAAAGATTGTTTGTTGTCGAGCCATAAAATTAAGAAAAGTCACTTAATATACCAAAGTAGTTAGTGAACAAGATACTAAACAGGTCATATCTATAAAATATTGCTTATAGTCACTAAAAATCGTCTAATGGCACCCAAATTACAATGGAAATTACGTGCTGGGCCTCAAGGGGTGAATAGTTTTTCTGTTATAATTTTATTGGTTTTTCATGATCTTCCTCTTTCCCTTTTGTTTTCTTGCATCCTTTCCTTATTTTCTTATTATTTCGCTCTCATTTTTTAAAGTCTTTCCTTTGATTATTTCTTATTTCCTCTTCCTCTTCCTCTTCTTTCATCTTTTTTATTTAGAAGGGAAGAAATAGTGATGATAAGGTAAGGAAGACAGGAATACGTGAGTTATTTGCTTTATGTGAGTTTAATTCATCCGCTATTTACTTGTAGATTTTACTTGTTTACTTACTTTTAGATACTTATAGCTTAGTCAGCAGGGAAGAAATAAAGACAATAAGACAGAAAGGAAGACACCAACAGAATGTATCGACTTGTCAAAGAGTAATAGATTAAATATAGAGAGCGGTTTGTACATGTTCCTTTTTATTTCTGCATCTGACATCGCTCCTGGAATCTTGCCTTGCATCCCAACCCCCATTTTTTGCCTTCTTATTTCCCTGTGGCACCTTTTCTAAAAGAACTTACAGGAAAATTACAGGAAAATTACAGGAAGCGTACAATACATATAATAAATAACTAATATAATAAATGTACAATAAATGATAACTAATGCATCATCTACCCTAAAATTAATACCTTCACGCCCAGATCTTTTCTTTGGTATAAAATATTGTATGTTGTTAGCTATAAAATTACAAAAAGCAACTTGATATACCAAATTAGTTAGTCGATAAGGATACTAGACAGGTCATATCTATGAAATATTGCTTATATTCACAAAAAATCGTTGAATGGTGGTTATATTACAATGAAAATGACGTTCTGGGTCTCAAGGGGTTAATGGGGTTAGAGGCAAGAAATAGGAATAAGGTGATGATACTGAAAATAATAAGGTGGTAATAATATAAATAAGATGGAAGGAGATCTAGTCTTGTAAATATAGGTTAAAAAGTTGGTTAATTGGTTATAAGTTAAGGGTTGTCATAGTCTATAAGGCAAGAAATAGGGTGAAAAATAAAGTTATAAGCAAGAAATAAGAATAAGGTGATGAGGAGAGAGAGAGAGAGAGAGAGAGAGAGAGAGAGAGAGAGAGAGAGAGAGAGAGAGAGAGAACATACTTAATCAAGGTCACTCGTCACTTCTCCCACAGTCATCTTATCAAGGTACTCTCCCTTCTCCCTGCGTCTGACATCGGTAATTTTTTTAGACAATTGGAATTTTGCAGACATGGTAATACGTACTTATAGATCCAGGCGTGTTATGAAATATTGAGAGATTGATATTAAAAGGTAGTTATGAAAGGGAGTAGTTTAGGATCACACACCATTACATTTGTCATATACTGAGGAATTGTAGCCCGAAACAGGATACAGTTAAGAAATCTGATACTTTATATTTGATTTAAAGAAGAGGTGATACAAACAAGGGGGGATGGGGGGTGTAACTTTAGGTGAGGGATTTAAGGAGGGATACTTCCAGGGGATCTGATTTTAAGGGGGGATGGGGGTGTCACTTTCAGGGGATGTTGGGGGTGTTACTTCTAGGGGGATGTGATTTCAGGGGGGATGGGGGTGTTACTTTCAGGGGATGTGATTTCAGGGGGGGTTACTTCTAGGGGAATGTGATTTCAGGGGGGTGGGGGGGTCACTTTCAGGGGGATGTGGGTGTGTTACTTCCAGGGGATGTAATTTCAGAAGAGGTGATACAAGCAAGGGGGGGATGGGGGGTGTTACTTTCAGGGGATGTGATTTCAGGGGGTGTTACTTCTAGGGGAATGTGATTTCAGGGGGGGATGGGGGTCACTTTCAGGGGGATGTGGGGGTGTTACTTCCAGGGGATGTGATTTCAGGGGTGGATGGGGGCTGTTACTTCCAGGGATGTGATTTTAGGGGTGGATGGGGGCTGTTACTTCCAGGGGATGTGATTTCAGGGAGGGATAGGGGGTGTTACTTTCAGGGGATGTGGGGGTGTTACTTCTAGGGGGATGTGATTTCAGGGGTGGATGGGGGAGTGTTACTTCAAGTGGATGGGGTTTCTATGGGGAGGATGGGAGGATGTTACTTCTAGGGGTATGTGATTTCAGGGGGGGATGGGGGTGTCACTTTCAGGGGATATGGGGGTGTAACTTCCACCAGGGGGATGTGATTTCAGGGGTGGATGGGGGACGTCACTTTCAGGGGGATGTGATTTAAGGGGGGGTGGGGAGGTGTCACTTTCAGGGGATGTGATTTCAGGGGTGGTGGGGGTGTCACTTTCAGGGGATATGATTTCAGGGGGGATGGGAGTGTCACTTTCAGGGGATGTGATTTCAGGGTGGGTGGGGGGTGTCATTTTCAGGGGGATGTGATTTGAAGGGGGATGGGGGGTTGTCACTTTCAGGGGGATGTGATTTCAGGGGGGGATGGGGGTGTCACTTTCAGGGGTGTGTGATTTCAGGGGGAATGGGGGGGACTCACTTTCAGGGGGATGTGATTTCAGGGGTGGGTGGGGGGTGTCACTTCCAGGGGGATGTGATTTCAGGGGGGGATGGGGGGTGTCAATTCCAGGGGATGTGATTTCAGAGGGGGGGGGGGACGGGGAAGATGTCTTCTTCCGGGGGAATGGGGTGATGACATCCAGGGGGGGATGGGAGGGTGTCACTTCTAGGAGGGGATGTGAATTCAGTGGGGGATGGGGGGTGTCACCTTCATGGGAATGGGGGGGTGACTTCCAGGGGGGGATTACTAGGGGGGTGGGAGGGTGTTAATGTAGGGGTGTGTGGGTACATGGGTGGGTGGGAGGGCTGGGGTCTCTTAAAATGCAATGATGAACCCCAGAAGACCAATGAACTTTGGGTTCTGGGTGTCCGGGGAGGTGGGAGGGCTGGGGTTTCTCAAAGGGCAATGGTGAACCCCAGAAGACCAATGAACTTTGGGTTCTGGGGTATCTGGGGAGGTGGGAGGGCTGGGGTTTCTCAAAGGGCACTGGTGAACCCCAGAAGACCAATGAACTTTGGGTTCTGGGGTATCTGGGGAGGTGGGAGGGCTGGGGTTTCTCAAAGAGCAATGGTGAACCCCAGAAGACCAATGAACTTTGGGTTCTGGGGTATCTGGGGAGGTGGGAGGGCTGGGGTTTCTCAAAGAGCAATGGTGAACCCCAGAAGACCAATGGACTTTGGGTTCTGGGGTGCCCGGGGAGGTGGGAGGGCTGGGGTTTCTCAAAGGGCACTGGTGAACCCCAGAAGACCAATGAACTTTGGGTTCTGGGGTATCTGGGGAGGTGGGAGGGCTGGGGTTTCTCAAAGGGCAATGGTGACCCCCAGAAGACCAATGGACTTTGGGTTCTGGGGTATCTGGGGAGGTGGGAGGGCTGGGGTTTCTCAAAGGGCAGTGGTGAACCCCAGAAGACCAATTAACTTTGGGTTCTGGGGTATCCGGGGAGGTGGGAGGGCTGGGGTTTCTTAAAATACAATGATGATCCCCAGGTGACCATTGGAGTGTGGTGGCCGTGGCTCTGGTAGCGTGTGACACTCTTAGCTGGGTAGGGCTGCCCGCTAGGGGTGAAGGGGTGTTGTGGTGTTGTGCCTCTTCCGATAAACAAGGCTCGTTAGGGAAGGTTCCTGTGCGGCGGTAGATTAACCTCTCCAACAAGTAAGCTAGGGTGAGGGTGATGTGTAAGAATCCCCACCCCAAGAAACAATTTTGGGTGAAGTTTGAATATGTCTCCATCAGGTTTGCCTCGTTTTGATTCAGGCAATCGTAGTACCTCAATTGATGGAGGCTGTTTATGTAGGGCCCCACCACGGGCACCCTCCCCCACCAGCTGCCTCTAGGCACCGGGCAACCCTCGTAGAGGTTATGCACCCTGGGAGGCTGCAACACTCCTAGCCACCATAGCCCACTGTTCCTTTCGAACCCTGGGAATGACGATAAGATTCCGCCATGAGGGATGGAAAAGTCCTGGTGGGCGTGAAGGGCTATCCACGCAGCCACCGCCACCAGGGTTGTCGCCATGAAGGCCTTGGTCCAATCGTTCATCCCCCGGCGTCGCGGCGCCCTTGACCCTGTGCGATGATGGTCAAGCACGGCGTGGAGCGCAGAGCACACCATCACAGTGAGCGGGACAATACCTGTTATAATGAGGCAGGCCATGAGCAGAGGCATGTTGTCGACTTGTCGGTCCTGTACGCGACACTCTTCTATACTCCCTATTCTTAGACACTCTTCTATAGGGCACTGAGGCCTCATGCTCGACACCTTAT
Organism: Chionoecetes opilio; assembly: GCA_016584305.1. Classification (NCBI taxonomy): domain Eukaryota; kingdom Metazoa; phylum Arthropoda; class Malacostraca; order Decapoda; family Majidae; genus Chionoecetes; species Chionoecetes opilio. The sequence goes on from JACEEZ010020339.1 coordinate 27,235, forward strand.
ACTCGTGTCAGGCTTGTTCCAAGGTACCACTTGGAGGTTGGAGTTAAGTGAAGGCACATGTTTAGTCTAATTTTGTAAGCCTAAAACCTCAGAAAACACCCTTATTGCCAGACTACACCTAACAGTTCCAAGATGGAGCTTGGATCTCAGCCAGATCCTACCTGTTGGTTCTAATCCTGATTCTCGAATAAAATTTGCTTCTTGTGTCTTGCGTTCGGGCTTTGTTTGTTTTCGGCCACGAATGTACGATGATTGATTATTTTGTT
>JACEEZ010020339.1:35000-42738 GCA_016584305.1 Chionoecetes opilio
ACGTAATTTTCATGATTTGACTATCATTTAGACAATTTTTAGTGAATATAAGCAATATTTTATAGATATGACCTGTTTAGTATCCTTGTCCACTAGCTAATTTTGTATATTCAGTTACTTTCCGTAATTTTATGGCTCGACAACAGACAATTTTATATAGCCAAGGAAAGAGCTGGGTGTGAAGGGGTTAAACATATTCTATTTTTTACCCCCCCCCCGATAAAGTTTCTAAATGTATACCTTATTTCTCTGTATATAACCCTAAAACAATTTATTTTTTAAACCCCTTGATACATTTTCTAATGTCAAACTTATTTCTGTGAATATAGCCCTAAAATATTTATTTTTCCCCCTTCGAGCGATTTCTCTTGTCATTAAGTTATCGGGTCTTTTTGAGTCTCCTTGTTTTCTTATGTTCTGATAATGTGTCTCTGGGTGATTCCATTCAATTCCTTTTCTCGTTAAGCCAAACACTCTTTACCCCCTTCATGCCCATATCTTTCCTTTGCTAATAAAAAATGTATGTTGTTGAGCCATAAAATTAAGAAAAGTCACTGAATATACCAAATTAGTTAGTGGACAAGGATACTAAACAGGTCATATCTATAAAATATTGCTTATATTCACTACTAGCCGCAAAGCCACCCTCCGGGCGGACTTTTTGGCTAGCTCCTGCGGAGGGCTATAAGTGGGCCTTCGGCCCACCAAACACAGACTCTCCAGATAGCCCCTTCTAACTTCCATGAAATTATGGATGTAGAAATGTATATTAACGCCAACCCATTCACATCACCCCCAACCCATTCACTCACCCATAACCCCCCACCCATTCACTCACCCATTACCCATCACCCCCCACCCATTCACTCACCCATTACTCATCACCCCCCACCCACTCAGTCACCCATTACCCATCACCCCCCACCCATGCACTCACCCATTACCCATCACCCCCCACCCATTCACTCACCCATTACCCATCACCCCCCACCCATTCACTCACCCATTACCCATCACCCCCCACCCATTCACTCACCCATTACCCATCACCCTCCACCCATGCACTCACCCATTACCCATCACCCCCCACCCATTCACTCACCCATTACCCATCACCACACACCCATTCACTCACCCATTACCCATCACCCCCCACCCATTCACTCACCCATTACCCATCACCCCCCACCCATTCACTCACCCATTACCCATCACCCCCCACCCATTCACTCACCCATTAACCATCACCACACACCCATTCACTCACCCATTACCCATCACCCCCAACCTATTCCCTCACCCATCACCCATCACCCCCAACCCATCACCCCCCACCCATTCATTCACCCATCACCCCACACCCATTACCCATCACCCCACCCATTCACTCACCCATTACCCATCACCCTACATCAAGGTTTCCTCAATTCTCGCAAGCCACTTTTTTTCCACAATTCTCGCTAATAGGCTGCTAAAAAAAAAGAAGAAAAAAGTGATCGGATCATCTCATAAGTGGGCTTAAAACCTTCCCCTGGTCGACCCGATTCCAAAACTGTGCCATATGAGGTGATTCCGCCACAGGGGGCGGCACCCAGAGCGGACAGACACACACACACACACACACACACACACACACACACACATACACACACACACACACTTTCGCTTAATTATTATAGAAAAATCGTCTAATGGTAGCTAAATTACAATGAAAATTACGTTCTGGATCTCAAGGGGTTAAATTCCTCTTCTCGTTAAGCCAAACACTCTTAATCGATATTTGATAGTTAAAAGTTGGTTGTCCTTAATCTTCCATCGCCACCCTCTGCCTCATCAACAGTAATATATATCCCATTCATTAACTTAATCTATGCTATCTGCAAGGTTCAATAACACCTCATTAACTTATCTATTTTTCTATACTTTCACAATTCTGTTAATTTCTCTACGACAGTTCTCCGGCAGTTTTGTATATTGCTGTTGTATATCTGTATTATTATTTTTGTTCCTGAAATGCTATATATTTATTGGATCATCTCTGTATCACGTATTTCTTCGTCTAAAACTCTAACATAAGTATGCAGAGTATTTCTCTATAGTATTATATCGTGTTTATCTTATCTCTATGTATGTATATAACCTCAGATAATTTTTCTTTCTATACTTCTAACTGTTTCTCTCATTACACAAAATACTATGGTCTATTTTTTTTAACAAGACAAAACATTAAATCTATCTGAAGGTCTCATGCTTAAAATGATTCCTCTGCTTACCTGATAATAGGGTGAACTATGATAAAATACAGCAGAAATTTAGAAGAAGCGTAGTATTCCCTTCTCCTGGCATCAAATATTAGTCAGTAAACATCAAGGGGGCAGGATTTTTTGCCTCGTTAAAAATAATAGACTATAGCACCTTATGTCTTCCTTTTTCCCACGTACGTATTTCCTTTCATTCTTCCCTTCACTATTACAGCAACACTACATCTCTCCTCACGCACTTCTCTCAGAAACATGCGCAGTTGTGTCTTAGGTTACGACCATCATTTCTTCTCCAATATTGTTTCTTTTACACGTGGAACATATGCAATCTTTTATTCAATGCATCTGCTGCCTCACACACACATACACACACACACACACTCTCTCTCTCTCTCTCTGTCATTCACTTGCTCTTTCTCTCTCTCTCTCTCTCTCTTTCTCTCTCTCTCTTTCTCTATCTCTCTGTCATTCACTCGCTCTCTCTCTCTCTCTTTCTCTATCTCTCTGTCATTCACTCGCTCTCTCTCTCTCTGTCTCTCTCTCTCTCTGTCTCTCTCGTTTTTTTCTCTCCCTCTCTCTCTCCCTCTCTCTCTCTCTCCTCTCTCTCTCCTTTTCCCCCCTCCCCTCTCCTCCCCTCTCTCTCTCTCTCTCTGCCCTTTCACCGCTCTTTTCTCTCTCTTCTCTCTCTCTCTCTCTCTCCTCTCTTCTCTCTCCTCTCTCTCTCTCTCTCTTCTCTCCTCTCTCCTTCTTCTCCCTCTCCCCTCTCTCTCCCCTTCTCTCTCTTTTCCCCCTCTCTCTCTCTCTTTTTATAACCTAAATTCAGTTAGTTTTAACCCATAATTTTGTGGATCAGTTTCCCCTTTCTTTTGCTATTTTAAACAATAATGATCTCCTTATTTTATTTAATGATAATGTAAAACACAATTTCCCTTTACACATTATTGATATTGTTTTACAATCCCTTTGCAAGGGCTGAAAAGGTAATCCAGCCAAACAATTTCCTTTTGTTTAATTGCAGCATGTAAAACCAACCTGTAATTACTTCTTTTGTGATGCTCTAATAAAATGATCAATAAATCCCTTCGGTTTAAATTACTACTTTTAATATTAGATTTTTCCCCTCTTCTATAGATATTTTGTGTTGACAATGTTTTAGAAACTATTTTGAAATTGATTCTTAGGTTTTTGGAAACCGCCTCAGGATGCCATCTGTCAATTTTTTTCCCATCAAAGGGTTTGAAAATTTACTTCAATAATAGAAAAACCAAGGGTGGAGTATTGCCATCTATTTTCAAATTTTTCGGGCCAATACATTAGAGAATTTTCTTTGAAATTGCTCACATTGAATCATTTTCCTTAAATTCCCCACACAATTTTATTTTTGGCATGATAATAGCCCCCCTAATTCTAATATTGAGATTTTTTTGCACTTTTAAACTATATATTCCACTTTTATAAACCTCTGGGACACCTTTTATATTAGGGGAGACTTTAAAATTTTTAATATTTTGAATCATAATAAAAAAAAGCTAAAATTTTTGATAAATATGTTCCATATTTATACTTTTTTTCCACATCAATAAACCAAACACGGTAACTAAAATTGGCCAAAATCTTGATCAATCTGGACTAATAATTTTGAATTTTTTAACAAGTGGGATAATTTAACTCAATTATGATTTTTTTCCCTATTTATAGTTTATTTTTCGTAGTAAAAGAATTTATATTTCCCAACCAGTGACTTTCAAAAAGAAAACTAGACATTGAAAAAATATATTTTCAAAGATGATTAAAAAAAATTTACGGGAATACAAGATTGGTTTGTGATGTGAATGACTTTTTGAAAAATATATGAATATTTTTTAGAATTTGGACAATAAGCATTTTCCTTGAAAAAACAAAAATCAAAAAAAAGATAAAGGAAAACCAAAAACTTTAAACCCCCACCTTTAAAAAAGTTGATAAAACAAGGGAAATAAACTACAAAAGCTATATGCAAAATGGCCTTAACATAAAAATACTTTTAAATCTTTTAGAAAAAAAATTGGGGAAAAATAAAACAGCAAAAGAAAATTATTATAAACTAATTTACAGATCATGCTGGGGATCCAAAAAAAATAGGGGGACAAATCAACCCCTACGGGGTAAAAAAAAAAACAGGATTCCCCTTTCTTTTCTTGTCAATGGCGTAAAAATAAAGAAATAAAAATGTGGCTGGGTTTTTAAATAATCATTTCAGCAGTATAGGTAGCACCTTGCTAAAAACTTCAAGATCAAAAGACCCTTTAAAATAATTTCCAAAACCCCCCCTTTTTCTTTTTATTTAAACCCTACAACACCACCCTGAAATAAAACAAAATTTGCAAATTGAAAGTTACATCTCCTGGCCAGTAAAATAAATATAAAAAATAATAAAAGAATCTTGAAAAAATTTTTCACCTTTTCTAGTTTTCATTATAAAAAAATCATTTAAAGGGGTCCCTTTTCCAGACGAAAAAAAATTGCTCGAATTGCCCCTTTTTCAAAAAAGGTGACATTCTTTAATGCAAAATTATAACCATTTAAATTTTCCCAAGCTTTAGAAAAGTTTTGAAAAAGTAATGGTAATGGTTTAAATGGGTACCTTAAAAAACACTCTTTTTTAAACCCCAACTCAAAGGATTCCGTCCCCAGTTTTTCCACTGAATTTAGCATCTAAAATCTTAGAACTTTAAAATGCATGCAAAAAATGCTAAAAAAAACTTTTTTTGTGCCCTCACAAAAGCATTTGACACAATTTCCAACAAATTTTTTACACAAATTATCATCTATGGAATACGTGGTAGTGTCAAAATGGTTTAAAAATTATTTAAGTCTAGAAAGCAATATACTCAATAATAAACATCACCCTTAATGGAAACCCCCTGTGGAGTACCCCCCGGGTTTAATTCTTGGGCCTGGCTTTTTTTTTTTATACTAAAAACTATTTGTAGCAGTAAAAACTTGAAATTTATCTTTTCGCGGATACCCAATCTTTATTCAGGCCCAATCTTGAAATATTACAATAATTTATGAAAAATTAAAAAAGTTTTAAATTTATTTTAAAAGCAACAAAAATTAAATTTAAATATTTAAAAAAAACTTGCTTTTGGTTCCCCCGTCCCCCCTTTTGACTCAGCCATACACACCAAAAAAAAAGATAAATAAATTTTCATTACATAGGTTTTTGAATTTAAATTTCAGGGATATATATAGATAGAAAAATTGAAAGGAAAGAAAAATATTTATATGGGAAATCTAGGAACGTTACACAGGCATATTTACAGACTAAGGCCTATTTGAATGTAAAAATTTTTCTACATTTTTTTACCCAAAAATATCCACATCTTTTTATTTTCCTTTTGGGAGGGGTATAAAAACCCTTTATTTCAGCCTCTTTATTAGTCAGAAAAAAATTGTTACGGGTTTTTTCTTAAAAATCGTTTTGACCAACCATCAGTATTTTTCCCAGCTTCAAATTTTAAAACTTCCAGTATCATACTCCCTTAAAACCCAAACTTTTTTTAATAAATCCATACACTCTTTACCCCTTTTGACCTTGCTTTAGAGCAATACCTACAATTTAAACCCCGAAGACCCTGATTTACGTATACCATTTGAGGACACACATCACAACGGTATTTTTGTCAAAAGGAAATAAAAACTGGAAAAACTTACCGAACATTTTTAAATTTCTGTGAAAACTTAAAAAACTTTCAAAAGTAATTGATAAAAGATGTGACAAAACAATGAAAAAATTTTTAAAAATCTTTACAACCCCAAATGCCCTATTTTGGTTTTTTTTTTTTTTGTGTTTTTTTTTTTTTTTTAGGTTTTAAAAATTTTTTTTTTTATCATTTTAAAAAGATTTTTTATATTGTTAACTTCCTATTATCACCAAAATTTAATTTTCAAAAAAGGCCGCCCCCTCCCTTTCTATGTTTTAGTAATAGCTTTTTAGGGCCTATAAAAGCTTTGGCTTTTTGGCCCGGCTTTATTACTATTGTAATATGTTATTGTACAAAAAAACATGGAAATAAATATATCAATATCAATATCAATATCTTTTTTTTCTCCTTTTCTCCTCTCTTTCTCTCTCTCTCTCTCTCTCTTTTCTCTCTCTCTCTCTTCTCTCTCTCTCCTCTCTCTCTCCTCTCTTCTCTCTCTCTCTCTCTCTCTCTCTCTCTCTCTCTCTCTCTCTTCTCTCTCCTTCTCTTTTCCCCTCTTCTCCCCTCTCCTCTCTCTCTCCTCCTCTCCTCTCCCCCTCTCTCTCTCTCTCTCTCTCTCTCTTCTCTCTCTCCCTCTTTCTCTTCTCTCTCTCTTCTCTTCTCTTCTCTCTCTCCCTCCTCCCCCCTCTCTCCTCTTCTCTCCCCCCCCCCTCTCTCTCTTCTCTCTCTCTCTCTCTCTCTTCTCTCCTCTCTCTCTCTCTCTCTCTCCCCTCCTTTCTCTCTCTCTCTCTCTCTCTCTCTCTCTCTCTCCTCTCTCTCCCTCTCTCCTCCTCTCTCTCTCCTCTCTCCTCCTCTTCCTCCTCCCGTCTCTCTTTCTCTCTTCATTCACTCTCTCTCTCTCTCTTTCTCTCTTTCCTCCTCTCATCTCTCTCTTTCTCTCTCTTCTTATCTCTCTCCTTTTTTCCTTTTCTCTCTTTCTCTCTCTCTCCTCTCTCTCTCTCTCTCTTCTCCTCATCCTCTCTCTCTCTTCTCTCTTCTCCTCTCTCTCTCCTCTCTCTCTTCTCCCTTTTTTCCTCTCTCTCTCTCTCCTTTTCTCCTCGTCTCTATTTCCTCTTTCCCCTTTTTTTTTTCGTGCCTTCCCTATTTTTCTTCTTTTCCCTTTTTCCTCTTCCTCTCTCTCTCTCTCCTCTCCCCTCTCTCCTCTCTCTCTTTTCCTTCCCCTCTCCCCCTCTCCTTCTCTCTCCTCTCTTCTCTCTCTCCCTCTCTCTCCCCTTCCCTTTTTTTCCCTTTCCCTCCTTTTCCCCTTCTTCTTTGGCCTTTAAATTTTTAAACCCTTTATTTCACCCCTCCTCAATTTTTATTTTTACTTCGGTTTTTCCTTTTTCCTTTTTTTCCTTTTCCCTCCTCTTTTCTCCTTTTTTCCCCCTTTTCCCTTTTTCCTTCTTTCCCCTTCTCTCCTAAATTTTTTTTTCCCTTTAAAAAGATAAAAAAATTGTAACTTAGAAGAAAAAAAGTTGGGGAATTTCCATGTTTAATTGTTAAGACCCGATTTTAACTATAACAAAAATTTTTTAAAAAAAATGTTAAAAAAAAAATTTTAAAAAGCTAATTTTAAAAAGGGCTTTTTAAAATTTAAAAAAATTAACCTTTCGGGGGGGAAAAAAATTTTAAAAAAGGCCCCAAAAAAACCAAAAACAAAAAATGAAAAAAATTTTTTAAATTTAAAAAACAAAAGGAAAAACTTTTTTTGGGCCTTTTTTAAGGGGTTTTTTTTTTTTAAACTTTTTTGAA
>JACEEZ010020339.1:57187-59687 GCA_016584305.1 Chionoecetes opilio
TTTGTGTAATTCGGCAAGACGTTATCGCAGAGTTTTTTCCTGTAATCTAATACGCCTAAAAGTGTTTTTAGCCCAAAACCCCCCCTTCAAAATTATTCAATCGACATGGGACCAAGCCGCTTACCACCTACAATTTATTTGCGATTTGTTGAGCCTACTCTCATCAAAATTGAATTTACAGTTTTGGCTAACCAAAACAGACAGACAGACACACACACGGCTACTCCTATAGTATATTAGATATTATTTGTGGTATTTTTTTATTAAGACTACAATACTTATAGGTTTTGTGTCTGTGGTCGTGTTTTCAGAATATAGTGTCGTGTTTTTTTGTCTTCCTTCTCTCGGCGCGTGTGTGGTGAAGCGAAGTGTATCATTCATTATAAGAGGAGAGGGAGGTAGATTACATCTCTTCTTCATTCCTTCTTTAATTCATCTATGGAAGTTGTTGCCTTTAACCCCTTCACGCCCAGATCTTTCTTTTGCTATATAAAATTGTCTGTTGTTAGCCATAGAATTACGAAAAGTAACTGAATATACCAAATTAGTTAGTCGATAAGGATACTAAACAGGTCATATCTATAAAATATTGCTTATAGTCACTAAAAATCATCTAATGGCACCCAAATTACAATGGAAATTACCCTCTGGGTCTCAAGAGGTTAATTCATGTATGGAAGTTGTTGCCTTTATCATTATAAGAGGAGAGGAGAGGAGGGAGAGGGAGAAGGAGGTAGACACATCCTTCTGCCTTCCCCTGGCGCGGCTGTGATATAGCAAGATGTATCATTATAACCCGAGAGGAAAGTAGAGGAAAGGGAGAAGGAGGTCTGTGTACATCCCAAGGCCAAGAGAGAGCAATAATAAGTGACACAAATAAATAGCTATATAAACTATTAAATATCTGAATATCTGAGACACACATGTTCTCTTCTTCTCTCTCTTGGCCTTGATATATCCCCTCCTCTCTTCCCTATTATATTTATCATTATAAGAGAGAGAGAGAGAGAGAGAGAGAGAGAGAGAGAGAGAGAGAGAGAGAGAGAGAGAGAGAGAGAGAGAGAAGAGAGAGAGAGAGAGAGAGAGAGAGAGAGAGAGAGAGAGAGTGAGTGAGTGAGTGAGTGAGTGAGTGAGTGAGTGAGTGAGTGAGTGAGTGAGTGAGTGAGTGAGTGAGTGAGTGAGTGAGTGAGTTGAGTGAGTGAGTGAGTGAGGAGTGAGTGAGTGAGAGAGAGAGAGAGAGAGAGAGAGAGAGGAGGAGAGGAGAGGAGGAGAGAGAGAGAGAGAGAGAGAGAGAGGAGAGAAGAGAGAAGAGAGAGGAGAGAGAGAGAGAGAGAGAGAGAGAGAGAAGAGAGAGAGAGAGAGAGAGAGAGAGAGAGAGAGAGAGAGAGAGAGAGAGGAGAGAGAGAGAGAGAGAGAGAGGAGAGAGAGAGAGAGAGAGAGAGAGAGAGAGGAGAGAGATCCCTCCTCCCTTCCTCTCGGCGCGTCTGTGGTGTAGCGACAAAGCTGTTTTAGGGAAGGAAGCTTAAAAGATCAGACTTCCCAGGGTCCAAGAAAATATTTTGTCTCTTCTTTACTGCAGTTCCCTCCCGCCCGCTAACAGGGAAATACTGTTGATCAAGCCATTTGTATGCGGTAGTAAATATTCGCGTATGTTTTAATAGTTTGCGCGAAATTTTGCATCTCGTTTAACTAAAGAACAAAAAGCGTGAGTTATTTTGAGTATTCTCTGTACAGGTGTGTCTTAAATAGTCTAATTTCGAATAATATATACATTTTAATATTTGTGTGTGTGTGTGTGTATGTGTGTGTGTGTGTGTGTGTGTGTGTGTGTGTGTGTGTGTGTGTGTGTGTGTGTGTGTGTGTGTGTGTGTGTGTATTTCTGAGTGTGTGTGTGTCTGTGTGTGTGTGTGTGTGTGTGTGTGTGTGTGTGTGTGTGTGTGTGTGTGTGTGTGTGTGTGTCTGTGTCTGTGTGTGTGTGTGTGTGTGTGTGTGTGTGTGTGTTTCTCTATGTGTGTGTGCGTGCGTTTGTATACAGTATTGAAACTTACCTTTAAATTTATAGTGTCCATTGCCAGCTTATAAAACACATACTTAAAAGGACTCAAAAAGGACTTAAAAATACATGGATAAACAGACATAAAAAATCAAAATAATAATATCAATAGATAAAAATACAGGACTCACTGACATATAATGCAAGGTTAGTATCAAACAAGCCTCTAACATATACACACATGTATTTCAGAAACATTTACAGTTACAAGTATAAATATGTATGTGGTGTATGCATATATAGATCTTTTATTTTTTATTATTTCAAAGGTCGTAGGATGTGTAGAAAGGATGGCAAGGATTATGTAACAAATAGGACTTTTAGGCAAGGATTTTAGGACTCCACACTCGATAAATATAAAAAAAAGACGTAGGTTAAGCAGCGAAATCAGGTCATTCCCGCGTGCCGCCTGACCTAACCTGACCTAACCTGACCTGACCTTCACCT
>JACEEZ010020339.1:74687-79687 GCA_016584305.1 Chionoecetes opilio
AGGAAGGAGCGAGGAAGGGGAGGAGGGAAAGAAGGAAGGGGAGAAGGAAGGAAGGTTTTTTATGGTAGCAGATAAGAGATAAGAGGAACAGGGGAAAGAGAGAGAAGGAAGGAAGGAAGTTTTGTAAAATAAAGAGAAAAGAGAAGAGAGGGTTGGAAGAGAAAAGGAAGGAAGGAAGGTTCTTATGATAGCGAGATAGAATAGGGAAGGAAGGGAGAGAGGTGATATAACTAGAGAAGGGAGGAACAATTTAGATGGAGGGGAGGTGAAGGAATACACCGATTTGATAGAGAGGTTTGGAGGGAAAGAGGAAAAGGAGCAAAGGAAGAGTGAGAGGAGACTTGGGTTTGGAAAGATGGGAGGAAACAGGTGATGGAGAGAGAGAGAGAGAGAGAGAGAGAGAGAGAGAGAGAGAGAGAGAGAGAGAGAGAGAGAGAGAGAGAGAGAGAGAGAGAGAGAGAGAGAGAGAGAGAGAGAGAGAGAGAGAGAGAGAGAGAGAGAGAGAGAGAGAGAGAGAATATAAGATAGATTTGATAGTCGATGAATGACCAAAACGTAGCAAAATGTATAATTTATAACATACAAATACATGAATATATCAATAGACAATAAATCACACGGTCTGTAGTGTCTGTAATGGTAATATCAAGATAGACTGAGACGCGAGGCAATTCTAGAGGAATATAGAAAGAAAGAAAGAATAAATAAATAAAGAAAGAAAGAAGAAAGAAAAATAAAGAATAAAGAAAGAAAGAAGAAAGAAAGAAAAGTAAAGAAAGGAAAGAAAGAAAAGAAACACGAAGGAAATTAAGAACAAGCAGCCAGGATATTGCGATGCGCGGAAAGGATTTTTGAGAAACGTCTTTAGTGTTTTTAGTACGTGTGTCACTTACATTTCATTTCTGAGAGTTGGAAATACTGCCTGCATTCATGATTACTATTGCTATTATTATTATTATTATTATTATTATTATTATTATTATTATTATTATTATTATTATTATTATTATTATTATTATTGGTACAGTAAACCCTCTCTACTTCGAACTAATTGGGGGGAGACCTGGGTCGAATTAGCCGAAAGTCCGAATTATCCGATGGTTACCTCAAGCCCCTCCACACAATAATAAGTCACTCAAACATGCCAAAACAGCACAGATTGTATTACTTGTACTCATCAAAACCATTGTATTTATACTATAAGTATAACTACACACATTTTAATACCACATGATAATAATAATAGCAATACAGATTACAATAGAACATATACACATAAGAACTCATAAGCCATCAATTTCTTAATACTTAAAGATTAGATTATACACCCACACATATTTTTCACCTTGTAATGCTTCTATCATACTCCTAAGTTAGCATATACCTTCCTACACACACACATACACAAACTGAATTATATTCCTATCTCTCTCTCTCTCTCTCTCTCTCTTTTCTCTCCTTTCTCTCTCTCTCTCCTCTCCCTCTCTCTCTCTCTCTCTCTCCCTCTTCTCTCTCTCTCTCTCCCTCATCTCTCTCTCCTCTTCTCTCTCTCTCTCTCTCTCCTCTCTCTCTCTCTCTCTCTCTCTCTCTCCCCTCTTTTCCTCCTCTTCCTCTCTCGCTCGCTCGCTCTCTCTCTCGCTCTCTCTCTCTCTCGCTCTCTCTCTCTCTCTCTCTCTCTCTCTCTCTCTCATCCTCTCTCTCTCTCTCTCTCTCTCTCTCTCTCCTCTCTCTCTCTCCCCTCTCTCTCTCTCTCTCTCTCTCTCTCTCTCTCTCTCTCTCTCTCCTCCTCTCGCTCTCTCTCTCTTCTCTCTCCTCTCTCTCTCTTTCTCTCTCTCTCTTTCACCCTTTCTATATAGTGCAAGATTTCTGTTATTGCCAAACCATTTCACTTTTAAAGGAGTTTTTTTAATGCAGTTATATACTTTTAAAATTGAATATTATTTTCTTTTTATGGAAGCGGGTATTATAATGGAAATGTTAAGGTATCTATGTATGTATGTATGTAAGTATGTAGATGTTAATGAAAATATGCTGGGTTGCAATTTCTATTGTTTTGTTCTTAGGTTTGTACTAAGTGATTCACGGAGAGATGCCACCGAACGCCTAACTTCTGATCTTTCTATAATTTCTGATTGGGGCAAAGCAAACCTTGTTTTGTTCAATGCCTTAAAAACCCAATTTCTTCACCTATCTACTCGACAAAACCTACCAGATAACTATCCCCTCTTCTTCAATGACACTCAACTGTCTCCTTCTTCTACAATGAACATTCTAGGACTATCCTTTACTAAAAATCTGAACTGGAAATCTCATATCTCATCTCTTGCTAAAACAGCTTCTAAGAAGTTAGGTGTGCTGTGGCGTCTGCATCCTTCTTTTTCTCCCTGCCAATTGCTTGCTCTCTACAGGGGCCTTATCCGCCCATGTATGGAGTATGTCTCACATGTTTGGGGATGATCCACTCATACAGGTCTCCTAAACAGGGTTGAGTCAAAAGCTTTTCGTCTCATCAACTCCTCTCCTCTGACTGACTGTCTTTAATCTTTAAATCACCGCCGCAATGTTGCTTCTCTTGCTCTCTTCTACCGTTATTTTCATGCTCACTGCTCTTCTGAACTTGCTAACTGCATGCCTCCCCCCCTCCCGCGGCCTCGCTGCACAAGACTTTCTACTCATTCCCATCCCTATTCTGTCCATCTTCCTAATGCAAAGAGTTAATCATATCTTTACTCTTTCATCCCTTTCACTGGTAAACTCTGGAACTCTCTTCCTGTTTCTATTTTTCCACTTTCCTATGACTTAAATCTTTTCAAAAGAAGAGTAACAAGACACCTCCCGAACTAAATTGGCCTACCCCTTTGTTTTTATTTTATTCTCTTACTGTCTTCTTTATAGAGACTGGCAACTAAGCGGGCTTTGTGTTACCCATTTTTGTTGTGCCCTTGGCCAGTTCCCTGTGATGTAAAATATAAAAAAAAAAAAAAAAAAAAAAAAAAAGGTTCAGTCTAACTTAAGATTTTCAAAGTAAAACTGCTTTTAACTAGAAATATGATATATTACTATGCGAGAAAATCATATGGACTTAGTCCCTTCCCCTACACTGAGGTGGCAACACTGGTATCGCGTCTACACTGACCTATCATGAACGGTTTCTGAATTATAAACTTATATATTTACTATAACGCGTTCAGCTCAAAAACTTGTTTCTCACACAGCAACACTTACCCATCAGAAGTTATTGTAAATGGATGGATCTACAATTGTATGCCCGGCATTTCTGGCTGCTCAAAAATATTCCAAAATTGACGACGATCAATGTTTTTTTTTATTTTGCTGCAAAACTATGAGTCGTAGAAGAAAACTTATCGATGTAACAAAGGTTCATCTTGAGGTGTTCTACTTGATGCAGTAATCAGCTTGTAAAAACATCTCATGGTTGTCGAGAAAATTGATATTTTGTAGAAATGTACGAATATATTATTTTCTCGGTTATTTACCAATCAATATTTTTTTGCTTTACGCCAAATGATAGCCCTTGATCTACGTAATATTTACTTTTCTCTACATGTTGCACGTATCTGCAATAGTTATTTAGTTATTGAAAAAAACGTTGTTTAGAAACAATTCAAGGCATACCCTTGCAAAATGTACAATATTTTTTGAAAAATAGATTTGCTTGAAAATTTGTTCCTAGCAGTTATCGGGCATGCTGAACACGAATTTAGAGTCAGTTTTCAGTTATAATGATTAGAAGTCCCTATTTCAGCCAATTCACAATGACATGATACTTCCAGATATTCCTTAAAAATCACAAATTAGACAAAACTTACTACAAGACATAAAAATATGATAGGCATTGCTAGATTAATCATTATTTCAATACAATGATCAGTATTAGTATTTTCAGTATTAGTAATATTATTATTTAGCCCTATTTCATCCACCCATGCGATTGTCAAAGTACTTATAAAAACCTAGGAATGCTACAGTAATCCTGTGGGACTTCTAATGCCCTCCCATGACTCCTGTAGGATGCGTGAAGTAACGAAGAGGCCCGTGAAGGACTCTAAAGGGTTGTATACAAAGCGAAGGATACTTTAAAAAAATAGTTCTTCCTCCTCCCATTTCAGCGCAGAAAGTGAACAAGAATAACTTATTAGAAAATGATTAAAATAGATAATACCTAAATTTATTTGAATATGGTATTGCGCTATTTAACAATTATAAAACATAAGTTATTATTCCTACAAAAAAAATAACTGGGCAGAAAAAAAACTTTTCTCACTTCAGTGCAGAAAGTCGATAAGAAATATTTACGCTCCAGCTAACCTCTGTTCGTCCTGACTTCAAGGCGTTGCAAGCACAAGTTTTCCTCTCTAACTACCTTCACATTTTTTATCCTTTCACAAACGCAAGAATTTTATTTGCATAATTTTGAAATGTCATGTCCGCCGTCCTTTAAAACGTCCCTGGAGCCATAAGGGAGCCTGAGAGAGAGAGAGAGAGAGAGAGAGAGAGAGAGAGAGAGAGAGAGAGAGAGAGAGAGAGAGAGAGAGAGAGATGAATACCAGAAAGACAGACGGACAGACAGCGAGACAGACAAACGCACAGATAACGACAAAAAAATGCACCCAATCTCTCCCTCTCATCTCTCTCTCTTCTCTCTCTCTCTCTCTCTCTCTCTCTCTCTTCTCTCTCCTCTCTCTCTCTCTCTCTCTCTCCTTCTCTCTCGGCGGGATTCAGAAGAGAGAGAGAGAGAGAAGAGAGAGAAGAGAGAGAGAGAGAGAGAGAGAAGGAGAGAGAGAGGAGAGAGAGAGCCTGAGGAAGTGTCGCTGTATACCATTTTTACACGGCTAATTAACTTACATGGAATTATCTTTAAGGCAGCGCGTCTGGTCCTTACTGGAAAACCCCATTATTGCCGCTTGTTTTTCAACCTTCCCCCGCAATTAGGTCCACACAAATGCTACACTGTATTTCAATATAGTTTTACAGGATGG
>JACEEZ010020339.1:84687-87187 GCA_016584305.1 Chionoecetes opilio
ACTGTCGGCTTTACTTCAGGAACCTAATAAGTGTCAACAGCGAGGGAGATGGAGAAGGGTGAGTACCAATAGTCCAAGTTGCAGTGCCGTTTCTAGCCTTTTTGGGGCCCTATGTGAAATGCTGTTTGGGGGCCCTATGTGAAATGCTGTTTGGGGGCCCTATGTGAAATGCTGTTTGGGGGCCCTATGTGAAATGCTATTTGGAGGCCCCATGTGAAATGCTGTTTGGGGGCCCTATGTGAAATGCTGTTTGGGGGCCCTATGTGAAATGCTGTTTGGGGGCCCTATGTGAACTGTTGTTTGGGGGCCTTATGTGAAATGCTGTTTGGGGGCCCTATGTGAAATGCTGTTTGGGGGCCCTATGTGAAATGCTGTTTGGGGGCCCTATGTGAAATGTTGTTTGGGGGCCTTATGTGAAATGCTGTTTGGGGGCCCTATGTGAAATGCTGTTTGGGGGCCCTATGTGAAATGTTGTTTGGGGGCCCTATGCGAAATGCTGTTTGGGGGCCTATTGTGTAAAGCTATGGTGGGGGGATTCCAAGCCCTCTAAGGTGGTCCGGGGGCACGCCTTTAATATTTAAATGCATCAATCTGGTGCACTTTAAGAGGAAAAGAGATTAGTTTATAAAAAGGCAAATATTAGCAGCTTGGGGGCCCCTTGGTGGATTCGGGGGCCCTGTGCAACCGCGTAGTTCGCATATACGTAGTAAGAAACGGCCCTGCCAAGTTGATATATATACCTAAACAATGTTGGTAATTTAGTATCTATCATTTTCTTTCTCTCTCTGATAAGGCTCTAAATAGAAAAAAATCTGATAGGGGGTGAATAATAAAGCTTAACAATGTTGGTAATTTAATATCTATAATTTTTTTCTCTTTCTGATAAGTTTATAAGCAAAATAATAATAATTAGGTTAAAAAAAATAAGGTTATAAAAAATAATAAGGATAAAAATATATAATAATAAATAAATAAATAGAAAACAATAAAAATTAAATACGGTTAATAAAAAAAAAAAATTAAGGTGGTGAAAAATCTGCCCAAAGTCAAATTAGGTTAAAAAAATTAGGTTATGAAAAATAATAGGGATAAAAATATATAATAATAAATAAATAAATAAAAAAAACTAAAAATTAAACACGGATAATAAGAAATAAAAAATTAAGGTTATAAAAAATCTGCCCAAAGTCATCGCTGGGAAGTAAAAAAAAAAAAAAAAAGCTACCGAAAAATGCTATGACGCGATAAAAGATTAATGCCCGTTACGCCACTCCTACTGACAATAGAGGTGATGGTATATAGCAAAAGTGTCACCCACCTATTTCTTTTGTCTTTATTTTATCGTCACCAGGTGTGCAACTTTTATGCCCTCCGTCCATTAACCCCTTGCGACCCATAATGTAATTTTCATTGTAATTTGGGTGCCATTAGATGATTTTTAGTGAATATAAGCAATATTTTATAGCTATGACCTGTTTAGTATCCTTGTCCACTAACAAATTTGGTATATTCAGTTACTTTTCGTAGTTTCATGGCTAACAACAGGCAATTTTGTATAGGTAAGGAAAGATCTGGGCCTGAAGGGGTTAATAGAGAGTAGATTAAGAAAAAAATACAGTGATTCGCGGGAAACCCTTGACGTATATATTTTATAGCTATGACCTGTTTAGTATCCTTGTCCACTAACAAATTTGGTATATTCAGTTACTTTTCGTAGTTTCATGGCTAACAACAGGCAATTTTGTATAGGTAAGGAAAGATCTGGGCCTGAAGGGGTTAATAGAGAGTAGATTAAGAAAAAAATACAGAGTGATTCGCGGGAAACCCTTGACGTATTTTATGATGAACTAAAAAACCGTGTGACATGTACAAATTTAGACGCTATACAGATACACAGATACATAAGAACAGATATAATAAGGAAGCTACAATATCGTCGTCAGGTGGTCAATGCGGAGTCTATTGGGAGCTTTAAAAGGAGTCTGGATAAATTCATGGATGGGGAAGAAAGGTGGATATAGGTAGAGTTAAGTAACAGGAACTACCTCGTGTAAATCTCACGGCCTCTTTTAGCTTCCTTACTTTCTTATGTTCTTATGTACAAGAGACTGAGAGACCTACACGTGGTAGTTCCTGTTACTTAACACTACCTGCATCCACCTTTCATCCCCATCCATAAAGCTGTCTAGCCTCCTTTTAAAACTCTCTAATGACTCCGCACTAACTACCCCACGACTGAGTTCATTCCAATCATTTACCACTCTATTTATGAACCCGTTTTTCCCTATTTCTTTTTTAAATCTACGTTTTTCCAGCTTGAATTCGTTACTTCTTGTTCTACCCTGATTACTAGCCGTAAGAACTTTTCCTACATCGCTTTTATTGTATCCCTTGAACCACTTAAAAATTTCTATCAGGTCGCCGCTTACTCTACGCCTCTCGAGTGAATGTAAATATATTATAGATACACAGATACACACACTGACTGGGCCGTATAAGA
>JACEEZ010020340.1:0-2500 GCA_016584305.1 Chionoecetes opilio
GAAACAGAAGTCCGGATTTTTTTTGTTTTTTTTTTTTTTTTTTTTTTTTTTTTTTTTTTTTTTTTTTTTTTTTTTTTTTTTTTTTTTTTTTTTTTTTTTTTTTTTTGTTTTTTTATTTTATTTACATCTTGGCCTATAGCGTCTGCAGGCAGTACCCTCCAGGGTGTGGGATGGTAGGCCCTGGAGGCTCACTTGAGGGCTGTGATGCTAGGCCCTCGCCCGTGTGGCGCAGGCAGGATTTTTATAGTGACGCCTGTGATTAGAGACTCATGTCGCCCCCTGTGTCCTCCGATGCACTCGCAATCGAAGGTAGAGTTATGAGCAGCATGTGGGTGTTTCTTAGGCCACTAGACGGTGCAGAAATATTTTAAGTGGATTTATGGGACTCACTCGGGATCGAACTCGGGCCTTCGAGAACGCCACCCGGTGACGCTAACCACTCTGCTACCGCCTCCCTCCCCGCCGCCTACCATTACCCATAGGGTATGCCGTATAACAAAAAACGTTTCTCAACTTTGGCATGCCAATTTCCTATGTAAAATGGAATTCTAAGACGATTTTACCTCTATCCATTTTTGCATTTGAGCAATTCTTACTATGCAAAATCGCACTTTAAGCTATGTTTTGCATATAAATATATAAGTTCATCTTTGCATAGCAAAAAGTGCTCAAACCAAAAAGTTGAAGCGGACAAATTACCCTTAAAATTCAATTTTACATAAGAAAACACCCTGCCAAATTCGAAATAATCTATATTTCACTTTTCATTGGACCTACGGCGTACCCTAAATTGCTCCTGTCCGCACGTAGAAGGTCACAGCTGTTTGGACCTTCTTGGACTGCGACCTCATCACTCTGAGCTGCGTGAGGATGTGCTTGGGGCCGTCCTCTAGTCTGTGGTGAACCTTGATGTCGTAGTAGAGTTTGAAGTACACCTGCAGGCAGTACTTGACTAGGATTTCCAGGGTGTTCAGTTCTTTGCCAGTCAGTCCATGCTTTCTGGTCCACATGTACACGAGCGACTGGGCTGTTGTGAGCCATCTGGAGTGGGACACCTTGCCACACTTGATCTCCTGCAGCTCGGACTGGAGAACGTCCCGCTTCACAGCCTGGACCAGCTGGTAGGAGACCTGCTGGTCAGTGGACATGTTGACCAGGATATACTCCGGTATCTCCGTGAGATCTTTACCGCCTGGCACTCCTCTGAACTCTGCGTTGTACTGCATCACATTCACGCTGGACAGCAGACTGCACACTGGACCCGTGAAGATGAGGTAGTCCCATCGATGCTGGTGATAAGGTGGCGCAGGGGCAACTCGTTTGTGTGCAACACGCATATACTCCAGAAGAGCTTGCGTCCCAGCATCTTCTCCAAATAGGCGTGAGTACCACCCTTCCACCCCGTGTTGGCCTTAATTGAGTCACCTTGCAGTACGATCAGTGAGTCGGTGGAGTCGTATGTCACCAGCAGATCATAGAGAGCCTGAGCCACCTTGAACGCAGGCTTCTCAGGTGACACCGGGTTCTCTGGTACAAAGTGCCAAAGGTACCTTCCAGATGGCTCCTGTCACTGACACATGCTCCTCCCTGATCAACCTTGGGTGCAGTTTCCCATAGCTGTCGGGCACCATCGCCCTGGTCTTGTCCTTCCTCCCATCGTAACCCAATCCAACTATTTTGGTACCCTGGTTAGGGTATGCCGTATGACAAAAATTCTTTTTCTCAACTTTGGCATGCCAATTTCCTATGTAAAATGGAATTCTAAGACCATTTTATCTAATTCCATTTTTGCATTTGAGCAATTCTTACTATGCAAAATTGCACTTTAAGCTATGTTTTGCATATAAATATAAAAGTCCATTTTTGCATAGCAAGAAGTGCTCAAACCAAAAAGTTGAAGGGGACAGACCACCCTTAAAATTCAATTTTACACAAGAAAACACCCTGCCAAATTCGAAATAATCTATATTTCACTTTTCATTGGACCTACGGCGTACCCTATAATACCCACCCCCGGATGTTTATCCTACTCTAGTATTTACTGTCCGGCAACCGCCAATATCAACTACCCCGCCGCGGACTTTTACGTCCGCTGAGCATGCTGCCACCTGGCGGGAGGCAGCAGAAAGTGTTCAATAGTCTTAAGAGACGTTCCTGCATCAGGGGCAGTGGGGGTCAGGGGACTAACGGAGGCGGTGCAGGTGGACAGTGAGTGTCGTGTGCCCAAATGTAAACAATACGACCGCTGAGCATGCTGCCACCTGGCGGGAGGCAGCAGAAAGTATTCAATAGTCTCAAGAGACGTTCCTGCACCAGGGCAGTGGGGGTCAGGGGACTAACGGAGGCTGTGCAGGTGAACTGTGAGTGTCGTGTGTGTCCAAATGTAAACAATACGACCGCTGAGCATGCTGCCACCTGGCAGGAGGCAGCAGAAAGTGTTCAATAGTCTCAAGAGACGTTCCTGCACCAGGGTCAGTGGGGGTCAGGGGACTGACGGAGG
>JACEEZ010020340.1:7500-20298 GCA_016584305.1 Chionoecetes opilio
TGGTTTGTTTGTAGACTCGTGCATATACACTAAAATGAGGAAGTGCCTATGTTTCTCTATCCCTGGCATGCCGTGTGTTGTGTTGAGGACACTGGTTGTCTGATCCACCGCTCATTTACTTACACTCTTCCGCCCCGTGCTGACACCGAACTCCCCAGTAAGACGGGGGGGAGGTTTTGCAGCAAGGGGTGTTCAGAATTGGTATTGAAGTGTCTGTTCACGTCGGCGGAGTATTGTGAGGCGAGTGACAGTGATTGTTAAGGAGTCGTAATGGCCGCAGGAGAAAAATTTCGCTGGTGGACTTTCTAGAGGCAATGGAAAGACAGACAATGAAATTGGACGCACAAAAAAGTGAAAAAACAAGAGTCAATGGTTAGACAGGGGAGGGAAGTAGGAGACAGACAGGAGGCCAATGCATTGAGGAAATGCATTGAGGAAATGAGGAAAATGAGGGCAGGGTTCGTTAACCTCCACACTGAAGTGGCTGAACGTATAGCTGGAGTACTTGGGGAAATACTAAGTGAAGTGAAAAGTGAAGTACTAAGTTGAAGTGCCCCCTAAGGGGGAGATAAAAGAGTTAGTGCTTCCCTCACAAAACCAAGACCTAGGTCAAGTTGTAACAGGAACTAGGCATCTCCAACCATGCCCTGCTAAAAACTCCACATGAAAACATTAGTGCATGTTTCCTGCATCCCATAATTTCCCGCCTTACTTCACAAACTAAATAAAGTGAATGAGATTTAAAGCTAATCGGCCTTCAGGGAAGGAAAGAATAACATTTGCAGACTGAGATAACAAACTCAGGTCATTAGTTTTCGTTTCTATTTGGCTATGTAAGGCTTTTACATCCCTATCGCAGTGAGTAAATATGTTGTTATTATCATTCTCTTTGTTATACTGTCAAAAAAGTCACATAAATATAATGGGATATAGTTGACCGTCCCTTTATGTCTCAAATTCACCCTTATATAGAAATATATAAAGTCTCTTCAGCATGGTAAGGTAAAGATGGGGGCATAGCATTCGCTATGCTGCGCGGGCCTCGTGCACATATCTGTCGCAATAGCCTTTGAGCCTTTGGTGGGTGACAACCCGTACCCCGGGACACAGGGCTATTATGACATCCCGGTTACAACAGTTACCATCCCTAGGTTTCCCAGGTACCCATTTATCAACCCCAAAAGGGAGGATGAACAGCTGTGTGGGCTGGCCGTCGACTTGCCCTTGCCCAGATTCGAACCAGGGCCCACAGATTTTTAAATAGGCACGTAGCCACTACACCACGGAGGAGACATAGATGGTGGGGGAAACGGGGTGGGGAAACATAAACAAATTTTTTATAAGTATAAAGAAATTGATTAAAACAAACAAACAAAATTATATAGTAGAAACATAGTGAAGTATTGCAAACACCGCATAAGTACGGAAAAATAATTAGAGAGCCAAATAGGTATCCATATTTTCACACGCTTGGATCCTCAGTGGGTGGCAAGAGTGGTCCAGGCAATGCCTTTTCACGTGAGCTCTGGGCAGGCGTGGGCCGACCTGGGAAAAACATGTTGGGAGATCCATCCCCCATCCTTCCCATTACCAACTAAAATATAAGTTGTTAACATAACAACACGACTCAGGTGAAGGCCTCCCACAGACAATTTTGGGGACCTGTGGGTTGGGTGGGCATTCCACCCAGTGAGTCAGGTGATCTGCCAGATTTCATTCAGCTTATTCGTAGGCTTAAATCAAATACAAATGTACACAAAAAGAATACCTTTGGACACAGGAGATATTGGTCGATTGAAAGATGATTCACTGCTTGCAATGGTCCCTGATGTATTTCTGGGGGTTTCATTGTTGCCAAAGGGCAGATTTAAACCAAGCAGGGCCACAGAGCAGGTTTATTGCTGAAAATAGAAAGAATGAAGCAATAAGAGAAAAATTACATTACAGTAACATAAAATAGTACATACCTGGTGGGGTCCTGGAAACCATATTTACCAAAGCGTATATCATAGCTATGACAGAAAAGTATCATAGCTCTTGAATATCATAAATTTTTATCATACGCCAATATCATAAGTTTGGAAAGTAGCACAACCATCGATCATAGTCGCCTGCTAAATATAGCGTCAGTTTCTTTAAAAAGGTTATATAATCAGTAAATTTATCCCTTTGACCACGTTTTATGGATTTACACTTTCCCCTTTTGTTTATAACATGTTTAGGGCAGTGACAAAGAGAGTAACGTAGTAAATTTTATTCCCGAAAATAGGGCATATAGATGTACCGTTGAGCAGTATCTGTGTAAACACGGGACAAGAGTTTGCCAGATGGCGATGTTTCGATCTAAAAGCTGTCTGTACAAAGTTGGTGAGGAACAATATGCCCTCGCACGGTCTACGCGGTATTTTCCCAATCAGCTGTGCAAACACTCAGCTCACTCAGCACATCCCTATGTGGGCGAAATTCCTTCACTGAGGCTGTTATTGTGTTTAGGCCCTGTTGCCTGTGTGACCCGTATATCATAGCCACGGGACCGTATATCATAGTCCGCTAGAACAAACCGTGAACCCACTTTAGCCTCCCGTGCTGGTTTGTGATACTCACCCCCCAATTTATGATATTTTTCCACCAGTTTTTGACCCAAAAAGGGCCATTTTGTCCAGCTTTTGATACAACATTCTTAACTATGATCGCTTTGGAAAAACCGGCCCTGTATAACGATGCTATGGTACACCGTTAAATTCATAGCATGATGCCTTGCAGTGCAAAAATCGAGAATTGTAGAATGTTATAAAATCTGTGCACTTATGCCCTTGTGCAACACACACACACACACGGCCATATTACAAGTGAATCTAAATCACAAAGGCGATCGGGATCAGGAATCCAGATCGGGATCCAGATTGTTTGTTTACATACAGCAGCCCAATGCCACACACACTGCTGCGGGAAGCTTAAATGTTGGGGATTTAGGTTTGCATTAGGGTTTGGGGACTAAAGGGGTATTGCATTTGCGTTAATCGCGGTTTTGCGGTATTCACAGGGAGTCCAGCATGAAACCCAGCGATATTTGGGTGCCCAGTGTATATGCTACTAAGCCCGAAACATTTTGGCAAGGTAGATGAAAGTGCCGTGACCTTATTTCTATATTCATTAAATATTTCAGAACTAGTAAGTCAATATGGATTGCGTCTTCCATGGCAGAGCATCGTTGATGCAGCAAAATACATTCTTGTTGTAGAGCTGATTCAGTCAGTGTGTCGACTTCTTCAGCATAAGCAAACGCTTTCATAATTCTGTCTGTGTTTCACGAGTTCCTTTCTCCACCATCTTTCTAAGTCTAGTGCATTCCGTTACTGTCCAGGACAACTCTCTTGCAGTTATTCTTTTGGTTGAATTATTCTATTGATTTTGGTTCTAATCGGGGATCAACTCGGGTCACCGAGGTCGCCACTCGGAGACGCCAACCAATCTGCTACTGCCTCCTTTAAGGATATTAAACAGATGAGTAAAAATGTATCATTTAATATATTATTCAGAATTCCGGAAAAAAGAATATACTAATCAAATTTTTCTAAAATTTTAATTGTTTGTGTTACCACTACGCAAGCACTGTAACGCAACTGATTTCCTACAAGTGACAGCCCCGCTACCTGCGAACAGCACACCAGCAGTTCAATAGCATTGATCAGGAATCGTTAGGGTGCGGGAGGCGGGCGAAGTGAGTGAGTGACACTCACTTACTCTCTCTCTCTCTCTCTCTCTTTCTGCACAAATCCCAGAATATTTCCTCTTTATAACCGATTTCATTATTTTGAGTCCCCTCTCTCTCTCTCTCCATGTAGTGTCTAGTTATTTAAGATATCTGCATAATATCCGATGGCAATGTTAAAAAAATTATGCAGATATCCGCGGATGCGGATACGGATATCCAGTCCACCTCAAGTGGTAAAGGTTTTTGTGGAGGGGGTAGGTAGTGGTGGTGGTGGTGGTGGTAAGGGTGTGCTTTGTGGAGGTGGGTAGGTAGTGGTGGTAAGGGTGTGCTTTGTGGAGGTGGGTAGGTAGTGGTGGTGGTGGTGGTAAGGGTGTGCTTTGTGGAGGTGGGTAGGTAGTGGTGGTGGTGGTGGTAAGGGTGTGTTTTGTGAGGGGGTAGGTAGTGGTGGTGTGGTGGTAAGGGTGTGTTTTGTGGAGGGGGGTAGGTAGTGGTGGTGGTGGTGGTAAGGTGTGTTTTTGTGAGGGGGTAGGTAGTGGTGGTGGTGTGGTAAGGGTGTGTTTTGTGGAGGAGGGTAGGTTAGTGGTGGTGGTGATAGTACATAAGAACATCAGAAATTAAGGAAGCTACAAGAGAACGCGAGACCTATACAAGGTAGTTCCTGTTACTTAACACTACCTACATCCACCTCTCTTCCCATCCATGAATATATCCAGACTCCTTAAAGATCCCTATTGACTCCGCACTGACCACCTAATGGCTGAGTCCATTCCAATCATTTACCCACTCTATTTGATAACCAGCTTTTCAGTATTTCCTTTTTAAATAAACGCTTTTCCAGCTTGAATCCGTTACTTCTTGTTCTACCCTGATAACTAGCCGTAAGAGCTTTTCCTACATGACTTTATTGTATCCCTTTAACCACTTAAAAACTTCTATCAGATCGCCCCTTACTCTATGCCTCTCGAGTGAGTGTAAATTGAATAGCTTCAATCTCTTCTCATAACTAAAGTTATGCATCCCATGTATCATTTTGGTCATTCTTCTCTAGAAAACAATGCTATATCCATCCTGTAATACGAAGACCAAAACTGTACCGCATAGTCTAGGTGAGGTCTGGCTAGTGCCAAATAAAGCTTTAGAATAACCTCAGCACTTCTACTTTTAACACTCCTGGTAATGACCCTAACACCCTGTTAGCTCGATTTCTAGCCTCAATACATTGATTCCTAGGACGGAGGTCTGCACTTACTCGCACTCCCAGATTTTTCTCACCTTCTAATCTTTTCAGCGATACATTACGTATAGTGTACCTATAACCAGGATTTTTTCTGCCAACATTCATTATGCTACACTTATCAATATAAATTCCATCTGCCATCTATCTACCGACTCATTAATTTATCCAAGTCTCCTTGCAATATGTTTATATCAGACTGTGATCTAATAATCCTACCTACCTTAGTATCATCCGCAAACTTGCTGATATCACTTTTAATCCCACTATCTAAGTCGTTGATGTAAATCATAAATGGTAATGGACCCAAAACAGACCCTTGTGGCACCCCGGTTGTTACCTGCCCCCAATCAGATTTAGAAACCATTAATTCTAACCCTTTGCTGCCTATCCCTTAGCCAAGATCTAATCCAA
The DNA here is from genome assembly GCA_016584305.1 of Chionoecetes opilio. Lineage (NCBI taxonomy): Eukaryota > Metazoa > Arthropoda > Malacostraca > Decapoda > Majidae > Chionoecetes > Chionoecetes opilio. Next base: position 12,864 of record JACEEZ010020340.1, read on the forward strand.
CGAGAACCTTTCCATCTATTCCATGTGCGTTAAACTTATTTTAAACTTATTTAAGAGTCTCCCGTGTGGTACCTTATCGAATGCCTTACTAAAGTCCAGTATATTATATTATAATCCTTATCATTATCTGCTGTTTCATAAACTTTCCTATAAAAACTCAATAGATTAGTGAGACATGATCTACCCTGTGTGAACCCATGTTGTGAATCATTTACCAAACTATGCTTTTCTAGATGCTCTCTAATGTTTTTGGCATTAACAGATTCCAAGGAACAAACTCGGCACCAGAACATGCCACTTGCAGGGCTAATCACACTGCCACCACCTCCCATATACATATTGAGAACCATCACGCCACATATCTTGTCAGCAGTTGTCTAGTTTTAGTGAAAAGTTGATTGGGACACTTGCATGCTTCTCTAACTGCGTCAGTATGGCTAGCCTCATGTGCTTCACATCAATGTCCTTCTGCTTATAAATTCCCTTATTGTTGATTTGTTTATACAGAATTAGGTGGCCACAGACAGTTACGTTTTCCACTATCAATTTGCTTCACAACTACCAGTTTTCTGGAAGTTTCAACATCTTCCTACTCTTCATCTCCTGTGCTGGCCCAGGAAAGGCTGTGGGTGATGATTGAGGGAGTGGCTGTGGAGCCTCGGTCATTGTGGGTGCAGACAGTAGGTGTTCATGTCAACAAACCAATGTGGGTTTTGCTTCCTAATTTCACCTTCAACCCCAGCTGTGATGGTGAGGGCCAATGAGATACAAGATTTTACAGCTGAAATCTCTCAGCTACTTAAAACAGCTCTCTGATGATATGGCATGGCGATGCCCTGTATGACATGAGGCATGTGTGTGATTGCATATTTGTGTAGGGTTAGCAGAGCTCTGATGCACATTCTGATGAAAGATGTGTAATATAGATGATAGTGCAGATTCAAATGAAGACGTGATTTAGAAATATGCAATATGCAGGAGCATAATCTACAAGGGTTGACTGTACTAAAATTGCAACTTACACAACTATGTAGCCATCAACATATTGAGTAGACACAATGTATATCACTGGAGTTGCCTTGTAAAACATTAACAGCAGAATTAAAACTCCTAAACTGTGGGCTAACTGCATAAAGGTAAGTGTACTACTTAAAAACTGTTCACACTTATCCTCACCTCAGTTGCTGAGTTATGCTATTGGAGCGCTTCATTGGGGAAAATGATCTTGAGCATCTGTTGATGTTCTTCTGGTCTGAAAATATTTGGTACATTAAGATAATACGAAGGTATACACTGAATGTTATTATAATGAGACAAAATTATGCATATACACTTAACCCTCGTTTTTCGGACTTCCATTTCCCGGATATCGGATTTGCCGTCAAATCCGAGGTCCGGGGATATGTCAGAGTCCCGGACAAATGCCTGGTCCAGTCTGTAAATCAACAAAGTTGTCCGGTCAGTCCGAGCGTCTACCGTCTACTGAGCAACTGAGGTCATGTCCGCGCCTCCCGCCAGGTGGCACAAAAGCATACTCAGCGGTCGTATTGTTTACATTTATAATGTAATGTTTACATCTATTGTAAGTACACCTTGCAATCATATGTTGTTATTACCTGTACATGTATATTAAACCATGTTTTGTATGTTATATGTATGTATTGTATGGCACATGACGTATGAGTGCTACCGACAAAGTGTCTAAAGTGTTAAGGCCAAGATGGTCTTAACAGAAGTAAACACAACAAGCTTCCTCTGCCTTCTCTGCTGCCAAACGCCTCATCTCCCGGTCTGCCGCTCCACCTGGAACAACATGCTTGATGATGCCTTCCGCATCACCTCCATGGGCCAATACCGCAGTGACTCTTCCCCCCAGACGTGGATAAAGAAAAAGTCCCGCGTCCTGGATGTCACCCTCACCTGCCTCCGCCTGAGGCACACGACACTCACAGTTCACCTGAACTGCTTCCGTCAGTCCCCTGACCCCCACTAGTCCGGCAGCCAAAAGTACATTTTTCTTATAACCTTGTTTTGGAGTCTTAAGTTTTTTTTTTCAGTGGATTTTGTTTGCCAACATATCCGGTTTGAAAAATATATATGTTGGCTCGCTGTCAGCCTTGAGCAATTTGAGATATTTAGCATAAAACAAAATGGCCGCCAAAATGATATCAAAATACATCAAATACCATACAATGCATACATCCCTTGAAAATTCACACAGAGGGGTCAACCAATACATGATTCCAGGGTATTTTGATCCGAAAATCTATTTCTGGTATTTTAGATGGACTGTGGAATGAATCTGGAGTGTATGATATGACACTTTTATGCGATATGACCATGGAAGACTGATAATAGCATCCACAACACCAAACATGAAATCTGGGCTCTTAGTCTGCATCATGTGAGACAATTTTCCATGGGNACCCGAATCCCAAATAGTTCTGCAATTTGTAAACGAGTGTGGCCTATAGAACACGTGGTTAGCGTCACCGATGCGTTCTCGAAACCCAGTTCGATCCCGAGTTAGCCTAAATCCCTAAAATATTCTGCTGTCGAGTGTCCTAAACACCCATGTGCCCATACTCTCCTGCGATTCAGTGCAGCCACACAGGTGGGGCGGCATGAGCCTCTAATCACAGGCGTCACTATAAAAATCCTGCCTGCGCCACCACTGGCGAGGGCCAACCATCACAGCCTCAAGTGAGCTTCCAGGGCCTACCATCCGAGCCTACTAGTCTACAGGCGCTATAGGCATAAATGTAAAAAACACAAACAAAACAAAAAAACATAAAATACTTACTTATCAGATAGGTAGCCATTGACAGGTGCTCCAACTGAGACACCGAACATGTATACACTCTGGAAGGAGGTCTGGAGGTAGGCCTGACCGCACGCCAAATTATACTGTGAAGGAGAAAGGTAGAGCAGAGGTAAGTACACACAGAGCTGGGCAATAAATACACTGAATGTATTAAATACTAAATACTAAATACATGGGAGAAAAATATCTAAATACCAAATACTAAATACATTTTACGAATGCATTTAAATAGTAAATACTATATACACTAATTGTATTTAGATACATTTGTAAATGAACTTTAACCCCCTCGCATTCTATGACGCGTTTCGCGTCATTCGAGAAGTGATGTCTGGAACACTTTTTTTATTTTTTTACATCACAAAGGACTGGCCAAGGGCACAACAAAAATAGGTAACGCAAAGCCCGCTTAGTTGCCAGTCCCTATAAAGAAGACAGTAAGAGAATTAAAAAAAGAGAGGTGTGCCAATTTAGTTCGGGAAGTGTCTTTTTACTCTTCTCTTGAAAAGATTTAAGTCGTAGAAAAGTGGAAAAAATAGAAACAGGAAGAGAGTTCCGGAGTTTACCAGTAAAAGGGATGAAAGAGTAAAGAGACTGATTAACTCTTGCATTAGGTAGATGGACAGAATAGGGTTGAGGATGAGTAGAAAGTTTTGTGCAGCGAGGCCGCGGGAGGGGGGGAGGCATGCAGTTAGCAAGTTCAGAAGAGCAGTGAGCATGAATATAACGGTAGAAGATAGCAAGAGAAGCAACATTCCGGCGGTGATTTAAAGATTGAAGACAGTCAGTCAGAGGAGGGGAGTTAATGAGACTGAAAGCTTTTGACTCAACCCTGTTTAGGAGAGCTGTATGAGTGGATCCTCCCCAAACATGTGAGACATAATCCATACATGGGCGGATAAGGTCCCTGTAGAGAGCAAGCAACTGGGAGGGAGAAAAAAATGGACGCAGACGCCACAGGACACCTAACTTCATAGAAGCTGTTTTAGCAAGAGATGAGATGTGAGATTTCCAGTTCAGATTTTTAGTAAAGGATAGTCCTACAATGTTCATTGTAGAAGAAGGAGATAGTTGAGTGTCATTGAAGAAGAGGGGATAGTTATCTGGTAGGTTTTGTCGAGTAGATAGGGGAAGAAATTGGGTTTTTGAGGCATTGAACAAAACAAGGTTTGCTTTGCCCCAATCAGAAATTATAGAAAGATCAGAAGTTAGGCGCTCGGTGGCATCTCTCCGTGAATTACTTAGTTCCTGTTGAGTTGGACGTCTAATAAACGACGTAGAAAAATGCAGGGTAGAATCATCAGCGTAGGAGTGGAGGGCTTTGAGTTAGACATCGAAGATCATTAATAAATAATAGAAAGAGAGTGGGTGATAGGACAGAGCCCTGGGGAACACCACTATTGATAGATTTAGCAGAAGAACAATGTCCGTCTACAGTAGCTGCAATAGAACGGTTTGAAAGGAAACTTAAGATGAAGGTACAGAGAGAATGATAGAAACCGAATGAAATTAGTTTGGATCAGATCAGATTTTAGATCAGAAATTAGTTTGGAAATTAAAGATTTGTGCCAGACTATATCATAAGCTTTTGATATATCAAGGGCAACAGCAAATGTTTCACCGAAACCCCTAAAGGAGGATGACCAAGATTCAGTTAGGAAAGCTAGAAGATCGCCAGTAGATCGCCCTTTACGGAAATCGTACTGACGATCAGATAGAAGACTGTGAGAATATAGATGCTTAAGAATCTTCTTATTAAGTATAGATTCAAAAACTTTAGAAAGGCAGGAAGTCAAAGCTATAGGACGGTAGTTTGAAGGATTAGAACGGTCACCCTTCTTAGGAATAGGTTAGATGTGAGCAAACTTCCAGCAAGAAGGATAGGTGGAAGTAGATAGACAAAGACGGAAAAGTTTGACCAGGCAGGTGCAAGCACAGAAGCACAGTTTTTGAGAACAATAGGAAGGACTCCGTCAGGACCGTAAGCCTTCCGAGGATCTAGGCCAGAAAGGGCAAAGAAAACATCATTACGAAGGATCTTAATAACATGCATAATATAGTCAGAGAGTGAAGGAGAATGAGGAACAAGCCCTTCATCAACCAGAGTGAAATTTTCAGCAAAGGTTTGAGTGAAGAGTTCAGCTTTAGAAATAGATGAGACAGCTGTGGAGCCATCTGGGTGAAGCATAGGAGGGAAAGATGAAGAAGAAAAATTGTTAGAGATGTTATTAGCTAGATGCCAGAAGTCACGAGAGGAATTTGATTTAGAAAGATTTTGACATTTTCTATGAATGAAGGAGTTTTTGGTAAGTTGAAGTATAGATTTGGCATGATTACTGGCAGAAATATAATGGGCGCTATGACGCGAAACACTTCAGTCAGCCCTACGAGGCAGAAAAATATTCGATAAATAACGCTATCTGCGTCATTTTTGGGCAAATGTTCAGTAAGCTGATCTATTTAAAATTGAATTATCTGTCAACCCTAACCTCTGTCAGCGGCTGTCTAACCTCTGTCTAACCTCTGTCAGCATTCTTACGGTAGAGCGCAGATCAAATATTATAGTTGCCTCCCGACAGTCAGTCTGTTAGGGCATTGTGAGTGGCGTTGGTTAAAGGCCAAGCGGTAACTCAAGAGTCTGCGTTCAGTGCTTTAGCGTGTATTTTTTGCATAATAAATCTATGTGAATGACCTGTCAGTGCATATATAATGAGGATCACGATACTATGTACTGGAAATAGGCTATACATAATCGTATAAAGGTTGATAACGGACAGTTCAAGCTCATGAACGAAGTTTATAGCAATGTATATCCTATATAGCCTATTAGCCTGAATGGTTGATGTGTATGTTGCCGAGGTGATGATATAGAAACTGAACTGTGCAGTGCGAATTGACTTTTATATGGGGGGATCACCGTACGAAGGCTACAACGCGAAAATTAATTCAAATTTCGCGCCACCATGCCACCACGGATGCAGCGCCACGCTCAGTGAACTACATGCGAGCAACAGGGTAGCGTCAGCGTCACCTCCGTGTTTACCAGGTAAGAAATTTTATTTTTCGTATGTTCCTTGTCACTTTTCGCCGTTCTTATATAGTGTCTCATGTCGGCTGTGATGGCGTGATTCTTTTGAGGTAAGTTGCAATACGAGGTATAACCGTATTGACATGTTATTGAGTGAAAAAGTAGTGCATGCTTTCGAACAGGCCGCGGTGGCATTATTTACAAAAAAATTGGTGGCGCGGGGGATCAACGTATGGTGAAGTGCGGGGAATCAACGTACAGTGAAATTTTGAAAAAGCTATATCTTTTGAAATACCTACACAAACATAACAAACAGTGATTGACTATGTATATTCGCATGATATTAAATGGTGGTGGGAACTAGTGCATTTAATTAAATGGAACATGTTTTTTTGTGGCATAAAGTTGAAGGTGATTGGTATTAAATTATGATGCTATATCAGTGTTTTATCGGATTCATCGGCATATATGGAATTATAAACCTGGAGGGTGGACTGCCCACCCAGCATTTATAATGCCCACAATACGCATGCTGTCACCGTGCGTTCCACGAGTTACCCTGCGTGCTACTGGCTGGCTCTCGCACCACCAACCTTGACTGGCTTCTATAACAGTCGACAATGAACCTCTCATCCAATTGTATATCCGGGTCCGGCAGTGAATGTTACTTCTCCCAAAGCTAATGTGTGAAGCCTTAGAAGCGTTTTCCACATTGACTTTGTTGAAGGCAACACATCCTGTCAATGGACATGCTTCGGAGCCTTCCATACAAGGTTTGGATGACGTGTTCCTGAAGGCATAGTACCATCCCTTGTCGCCCATTTTCTCTTTCCCTCCCAGGCAGCAGGGATGCTCTTGCTCCACAAGTATGTGCATATGTTACACCATCCTAACGCACTCTTCTGGGCAGGCCGTAGAACATCTTGGCATGCGTGATGGTATAATCAGCATGTATATTTTCTTGTTGAGGGCTGAAAACCCATTCTACTGAAGCAACAGCCATATAGTAACTCATCCGACGCTTCTTCGTAGATAGAAGGCGTCCTGTAACAAAGAAATGATAGACTTAAACTGAAGGCCCTTCTGTCAACAAAAGTTGACAAAAAATTAATAACTAGAGCGCTTGAAGGCATCTTTAACAAAATAAATTAAATTAGGCCTTAGAAGGCCCTTGCTGGCAATAAAAGCTAACAAAAAAAATGATAAATTTTAAATCTATACATCTAGAGACCCTTAAGCTGATCCTGAGGTCTTTTTGCATACCTCATCCCAGGGAACCAAAGAAGACGTGGATGAGGTCATATCCAAAAAGACCTTGGGGAGTATGGAACTAAATAGAGCAACTTACGCAAGAGTGTTGTTCTTATGTTATCTGCAGCGCTTCTTTCAGGCGTGCAGCTAGTGGCCAACGTCGGTGCTTTAAAGCAACCTCCAGTGTCAGTTGCGGTTCATCTGCTTGTCGCTCTTCCTGACATATTGTCGAGGCATGATGACGGTGATGGCGGTAGTTAGGTGATCTTGAAAATAGGTTAATTGACATAGACATCATGTCATAGTTAGAGTGGTTAGTTTCAGGTTAAGCT
>JACEEZ010020340.1:25995-30995 GCA_016584305.1 Chionoecetes opilio
AAGAGGAGCGTTTCCCAAAGCTGTTATCAGTGAAAGGGTTAAAATTTAAAGGGGTTTAAATGGGAAGCATTTGTAATTATTTTCTGAATATGGGGTAAAATTCACCCATAGTTAGCACCAACGTTACTTTTTTGTACATTAGAATGCTAGGGTTAATGCCCAAGGTCCTGTCCACCCCATACTGAATGTTTACCGGGTGTTAGCGAGACCACCGAGAGACAAGGCCTGGTGGATCGCCCGTGACGTCACACCATAAGGATACCACCCGCTCCGCTCCCCGTACAAGTTTACCTACCTAATATAATGTTTTATCAGTATAAAAGATATATTGTTATCTTCGGAATGTTTGTTCTATAATATTATCAAATAAAAAACCGTAAAACACACAAAGAAAATGCCATTATGAGACTTTCAAGAAATATGCATTAACTTAAACTCTTCGCCATTTAATATTTTGCGCGCAAACATTTTACATGGAGAATATCAATAGAAGCGGAGTTTAATTAGCTTTCCATTGATATATTTCGTTTAGTGATAAATGAATTAGCGGCATGCATAAATTAGCGTTAACTAAATATACAAAATCATGAAATCGGGTAATTTCCTACCTAATATATGTTTATCAGTATAAAATATATACTGTTATCTTCGTAAATGTTTGTTCTATAATATTATCAAATCAAAAACCGTAAAACACATTAAAGAAATGCCATTATGAGACTTTCAAGAAATATGCATGAACTTAAACTTTTCGCCATTTAATATTTTGTGAAAAAACGTTTTACATGGAGAATATCAATAGAAGCGGAATTTAATTAGCTTTCCATTGATATGTTTCCTTTTCTGATAAATGAATTAGAATTATGCATAAATTAGCGTTAACTAAATAAATAACATTATGAAATCGGGTAATTTCCCAGATTTCATGATGCTATTTATTTAGTTAACGCTAATTTATGCATGGTTCTAATTCATTTATCAGAAAAGGAAATATATCAATGGAAAGCTAATTAAATTCCGCTTCTATTGATATTCGCCATGCAAAAAGTTTTTTCACAAAATATTAAATGGCGAAAAGTTTAATTTCATGCATATTTCTTGAAAGTCTCATAATGGCATTTCTTTAGTGTGTTTTACGGTTTTTTTATTTTATAATATTATAGAACAAACATTTCCGAAGATAACAGTATATATTTTATACTGATAAACATATATTAGGTAGGAAATTATCCGATTTCATGATTTTTTATATTTAGTTAACGCTAATTTATACATGCCGCTAATTCATTTATCACTAAACGAAATATATCAATGGAAAGCTAATTAAACTCCGCTTCTATTGATATTCTCCATGTAAAATGTTTGCGAGCAAAATATTAAATGGCGAAGAGTTTAAGTTAATGCATATTTCTTGAAAGTCTCATAATGGCATTTTCTTTGTGTGTTTTACGGTTTTTTATTTGATAATATTATAGAACAAACATTTCCGAAGATAACAGTATATCTTTTATGCTGATAAACATTATATTAGGTAGGTAAACTTGTACGGGGAGCGGAGCGGGTGGTATCCTTATGGTGTGACGTCACGGGCGATCCACCAGGCCTTATCATCTCGGTGGCCACGGTGTTAGCCGGGCGTTGCGTCCCGCCTCCCTGGGTGGTACCCTGGCCCCTGCCGCGGCGGGGATCTAAAAGAGGGTGCAATCCCATAATCCCCAAATCCGGCTTCGGCCAACAACCACCAAGGGTTGGAAAAAAAGTCTGAGACAAAATATAATGTACATATGGAAACAGGACCATACGAATGTAGCTCAGGATATGTGAAATACGACTAGGTAATTACAGCTAAGTAAACATACACATACACACACACAAGCGCGCGCGCGCTCGGGTTTACTGTATTAGTACCTAGTCTTATTACCTCAGCTGTAAGAGTGGAGGTAAAAGTAGAGTTATCAAAGTCGAACTGCATACAGTCCTGGATCTCTTCGCCATTTGGTGTGTCAATCCTGTATTTGCACTCATCTCTGTTCGAAAGAATAGCAAAGGAGAAGTAAGAAAGAAAAAAATTAATATATAATTATAAGTTTCACTTATGTAATCACATCTATATTACCTATTAGATAATTACAGCCACTAATCAAAATATAGTACTGCTTTGGTGTTGTCTTACATGTGTTGCATGGAAATGAACAGGAACATTATAATAATTTAATACAAGTGCTGACGAATGATTGGCACCTCAACCATACTTATAATAGACGCCAATTGGTGTACCAAGGGGAGGGGCATGCGGCAATGCTCCTCCTCTTTTGCAAAGAAGAAATAATAATAAATACATATATTTATTGAACGAAAAAAAAATTCTTCTTTTTTTTGTTAGTTGAACGAAAATATATATTTTTTTCTTTGCCTGTATTATACTTTTTTTAAATCTTAACATACAGTTTTAAAGTAAGTAGTGTTGTTTCAAGGGTACATTTTTACAGTCCGAACTTAGAAATTAACAATATAAGAAACAATGTTCGTCCTAATAACATAAACTGTACTTTTCAGATTATTAAAATCCCCCAGATTCTTGTACGTAATATATGCTAGCAACAAAGTTCTAAAATGTAGAATGTATGTATATGTATGTATTAATGCATGTATGTATAAAGGGGAGGCGGTAGCGGAGTGGTTAGCGTCTCCGACTGGCGTTCTCGGTGACCCGAGTTCGATCCCCGAAGAAAACCAAAACCTTTCTGCACCGTCGAGTGGCCTAAGAACATCCACATGCCCTGCCCATCAACTCTACCTTCGATTACGAGTGCATCGGAGGACACAGGGGGCGGCATGAGCCTCTAATCATCACAGGCGTCACTCTAAGAATCCTGGCTGCGCCACTATGGGCGAGGACCAACCATCATCAGAGCCCTCAAGTGAACCTCCAGAGCCTACCATCCGAGCCTTGGTTCACCACTGCCTACAGGCGCTGTAGGCATAAATGTTATAAAAAAAAAAAAAAAAAAAAAAAAAAAAAAAAAAAAAAAATCTGCCCAACCCGAATCTCCAAGCTGTATGGGATCACTCAATCAAATCAATCATTGGGGACATACGCCGGGGGACGCCTCGCCTCGCCCACCCTACGACACCACTCACGGGGGTCACCACGAACGAGTCCCCATGCAGGCTCCTTTCCCATACCAAGCAGCTCTCGACAAGAAACATCAACTTGCCCCAGTCACGAGCCTTGTGGTCGCCATCTTGGCCTCTTCCACGCCGGATTGTCTCTTACAGATACAACCCAATGGGAAGGATCGGTTTCAGGGTAGCGTGCCACTTGCCCATATAGCTGAAGTTGGCGTTGACGGACTATGCAGGTAATGGGCCTCGATTCAGTCTCACGGTGCAATCGCTGATTTGACACGTAATCATCCCAGCGTAATCCCATGATTCTGCGAAGACACTTATTACCAAAGGCACCGATTCGTCTCTTCAAGTCGCTATTTAGTGTCCATGTCTCACAACCATAGAGTAGGACAGGGATCACAAGCGACTTGAAGATCCGGATCTTTGTCCTCCTGCACAGGTACCGACAATCCCAGATACTCCTGCTGAGCGAGTCCATGACACAGTGTGCTATACCAATCCGCTGTAAGACTTCTTGACGTGACCCGCCGTCATTATGGATTGCGCTACCAAGGTATATAAAACTTTCCAAGATCTCAATGTCCTCGCCGCACGCATGAACAAACTGTACTGTTTCATCTAGTAAGCCTCCAAACACCTGGACCTTGGTCTTAAGCCAAGAGACCTCAAGTCCCAAAGGCTTTGCCTCCTCGTGCAGCGCCTCGAGAGCCATCACCAGGACCTCCAGCGACTCCGCAAAGATTACTGCATCATCGGCAAAAACAAGAGCAGTGATCTTGGTGTTGCCGAAGGATGCTCCACAATACCTTTGATCTACAACTTTGACCAATACCCAGTCCGTACAAGTGTTGAAAAGTGATGGGGCAAAGACGCACCCTTGCCTCACTCCTGTATTAACAGGAAAAAAGCTAGATACACATACCTCACACTTCACAGCACTCTCAGTCCCAGAGTACAGATCAGTCATCAAACCAATAGTCCTTGCAGGAATCAGGAATATGGGATCACTGCGCCTACAAAAATCCTAGGCGCAGAAAAAAAAGATATATATATTATATTTTATATATATATATATATATATATATATATAATTATATATATATATATATATATATATATATATATATATATATATATATATATATATATATATATATATATATCTATCTATATATATATATATATACTATATATATATATATATATATATAATATATATATATATATATATATATATATATATATATATATATATACATATCTCTCTCTCTCTCTCTCTCTCTCTCTCTCTCTCTCCCCTCTCTCTCTCTCTCTCTCTCTTCTCTCTCTCCCCTCTCTCTCTCTCTCTCTTTTCTCTCTCTCTCTCTCTCTCTCTATCGTTCTCTCTCTCTATATATATATATATATAAATATATTAGTGTTGGATCAAATAACCGCATCCGCAACCTTAACCGCAACCGCATTTCTAGAAGTCTTCACAACCGCAACCGCAACCACAACCACCGTTCCATAAGTGCAGTTGCGGCTGTGAAAGCTTAGAATAGATAGTATGCACGTGACGTCATGATCAAGTGATAAACAATAACAAAGCGACTATGGCCGTGAGGCTGGCCGAGGAACCCGGGGAAAAAGTTTACTTCCATAGTAATTCATCACTTACCAAATACATTTATCAGTAATAATGACAGAGTTATCTTCGGAAATGTGTGTTCTATAACTTCATCACATAAAACACAGTAAAACACACTAAATGAATGCCATTATGAGACTCTCTATAAGTTTATATAAATGATATTTACATATATGTAAGTTTAGAATATACTTCATTATTGACAGTGCATATTATTTACCACTATTTGTGTGTGCAG
>JACEEZ010020340.1:35995-108495 GCA_016584305.1 Chionoecetes opilio
CTCTTTGCTATTTAAAACTTTGCGAGTCAACTTTTATCATGAAGGGTATCAATAGAAGCGCAATGTTATTAGCTTTCCATTGATATATTTCGTTATCTGATAAATGAATTAGAACCATGCATAAATTAGCGTTAAATAAATAAATAAAATCATCAATCGGGTAATTTTCCCGATTGATGATGTTATTTATTTACTTATATATTTCGTTTTCTGATAAATGAATTAGCACCATGTATACAATAGCGTTAACTAAATAAATAACCTCATCAATCGGGAAGATTACCCGATTGATGATTTTATTTATTTAGTTAACGCTAATTTATGCATGGGGGTAATTCATTTATCAGAAAACGAAATACATCAATGGAAAGCTAATAAAATTGCGCTTCTATTGATACCCTTCATGATAAAAGTTGACTCGCAACGTTTTAAATGGAGAAGAATTTAAGTGAATATTAAGTTCATGCATATTTCTCCAGAGTCTCGTAATGGCATTTCTTTAGCGTGTTTTACTGTTTTTTATTTGATAATATTATAGAACAAACATTTACGAAGAATACAGTATATCATATATACTGATAAACCAGTCTATATGATGCGTAAATATATATATATATATATGAATCCGAGCGGCCCTCCGACTTCAGGGCAAGTTCAGGCCCATGTGCAACAGGCCGATATTCCGTGCGCAGTCCAGGTATACAGTGGTCTATGGTATGGCACATAGTGTTGCCAGCTTCACCCAGTTGTATTACTGCGGAATCAGCAAGATAAGAGTGCAGGCAAGGTTGGTAGAGAGATGTCACGTAGCATATTTTCATCTCTTATAAATAGATGGAAACATAATATATATTTTTATAGAGTAGATATATTATCAGTTTATCCTATGGTAGAAACATTACTTGCTACTTGCTATGTGTTTAGTAATGGAGCAGAGGTATATGTATGATAGATAAACGAGTAGTTGACACCTGAATGAGAGGCAGCGGTGGCTCACCGCCGTCCTCGACGATAGACAGGGAGAGGAGCGATAGCCTTTGCCATGGGAGGTAACGGAGGTTGGTACAGGGATTCCTGCCCATTTCGTTATTTGTATATAGTGTAGATTTACACACTTTACTACCTCCATGGCGTCTCTCAGAGACGGTCTTGAGCCAGAGTAAAGAGCGGAGATTATAGACAGGGACTCCTGTAGCTACATATTTCGTCAAGTGTAGATTAACACAATAATACTACCTCAATTACCCGGGTGTCTCACTACATTCTCACGACACCACTAATTAATATTCGAACATAAACAGATTGATTGAAACGTGAGTTACTGGACACCTATTCATCTACATTCAAGGTGAGTTACCTGTGTGAATAATTACTCGCGTAAAGGAAAATCCAGAACAAGGGCCTACGTTTTTCTTCATCACCCGCAGGTCATATTCATTCAGGAAGCTTTTCCTGGTGGTGCTCTGCCGGGAAACGCGACTCCCTCATTTCCTGGTTACATCTCTTACGTGCTCTTACATCTTACTTACGTTACGTGCACCATGCCAGGAACGGAGTCATTCATTGCCTACATTAACTCCTCCATGCCTCACAGAATTCTCCGCTGTTCTACACATGCTGCTATGGCCTCTCAACGTTTTGAGGTCACTGTGGGAGATGACAAACTCCGACTGTGCAACGTATACTCTTCCCCTGGCGTGATTCATCTCCCAGCCATTCCGATACCTACAGATCGTGGTATGATGATCTACATGGGAGATTTTAACGCTCGACATCCTGCTCTTGGTGACGTTTCTCCCACTCCCAACCGCAGTGGCCTGCCTCTGCTGAAATACATCCGCCGCTACCGCCTAACCCGCTGGGACACTGGTGGAGCCACAAACGTTCGTGGGGGCACCTTAGATCACATCCTAACGTCTGGCCTTGTGGCGTCGGTTACATCAGGGTTTTTTCTAGAGAGGGTTAGTCCACTTCAAAGCCGTGCTTCGCCCACTGGATAGTGACGTCAACGGGTACTGAGACCGAGGGGTTGGCCGGGGTCACGGGGTCAGTTATCGCCTGAACACTGAGACTGTCACTGCTCTCCGCTGCCTTACGGAGAGCTCTGTCGCCAGTCAAAGATATTTTTGCCCGCTTTTAACCATGCTCTCTCTCTCTCTCTCTCTCTCTCTCTCTCTCTCTCTCTCTCTCTCTCTCTCTCTCTCTCTCTCTCTCACACACACACACACACACACACACACACACGCACACACACACATACATACACACACACATACACATACACACACACACAACCTCACACACACACAAATACAAACACACACACTTTATATGGTTACCATCTTCAAGGTTTTGATCAGTGTCCAGTTTGACTTGAGTACCATATCACTTGGGTCCCATATGATTTGGGTCCCATATGACTTGGGGACGAAAAGTCTTGGGGACCATTCGACCTCAGTACCAATCGCTTCAGTACCAATTGACCTGCACCCCCCACCACCGCACCTGCATCTCCATCCCTTCCAAGTACTGCCCCACGTATGTCTCGTACATCTCTAGTATTCTTCCCACTTTTGACTTCCTTTCCCCAGACAACTTCTATAATTCCCTGGTAAATGCTACAAATGACTTCTGCAGCCGTTATGTTATCAGACATTCACACCTCACATTAAACGTCGCCCTATGGCCCATACCTGGACGCTAGATCGTCGTATTACCCAAGCGGAAAGGACGGTGGCGGATGCTGGTCTCGCCTTTCAGAGGCAGCCCACACCGGATCGTCTGCGTCAGTACCAGGTGGCGAGGGAAGACCTGATCGCCCTGCAGAAGTGCGCCTACACCGAATCATGGCAAAAATATGCGGATAGCATCAACCATCAGACTAGCGGCGGGACCATGTGGCACCTAATAAACAGGACCATCAAGAAAAAACCCACCTGCGCCCTCCACCACAGCCCACATGAATATGCACAGGACCTCATCACTGCTTGGTCAGCTTAGTCGCAGACTTGCAATCTCCTTGCGCACATTCAAGAGGCTCTCTTCTCCCAACGCAGCGTTCGCACCCTCCGTCTGATGGCTGCATTACTCAACCCGGATGAGGACGATGACGTACCGCTAACGGAGGATAAACTGCTACGTGCTCATGCTAGGTCTACGACTACTGCCCCCGGAGATGACGGCTTTACCTATCAAGTGCTTCGCCTCCTTTAGAAAGTTCCTGGCAACCCTCTACTAACCATTCTTTTCTTCCCCTCTCTCATCTCTCTCTCTCTCTCCTCTCTCTCTCTCTCTCTCTCTCTCTCTCTCTCTCTCTCTTTTCTCTCTCTCCTCTCTCTCTCTCTCTCCCCCCTCTCTCTCTCTTCTCTCTCTCTCTCTCTCTCGTTTTCTCTCTGTCTCTCTCTCTCTCTCTCTTTCTCTCTCTCTCTCTCTCTTTCTTCTCTCTCTCTCTCTCTCTCTCTTTTCCCCTCTCCCCTCTCTCTCTCTCTCTCTCTCTCTCTCTCTGTATATATATTATATATATATTATATATATATATATACATATATATATATATATATATATATATATTAAATAGTTAAAGACATTATATAATATAAAATATATATATATATATATATATATATATATATATATATATATTATATATATATATATATATATATATATATATATATATAATATAATTATATTATGATATATATATAATATACATCTAGAGTAATGTTTTCAAATGTTGAACAGCCCAATAGTCTATTAACCGGCTAATGGGCTGTGCAACACCCCTTAAAACAGTACTATATCTGCAATATGATTAGAAAGTAAAACCCGAAATATTCCTCAATCAGTGAATGTAACAGCAGCAATTATTCATATATCCTACGTCGGGCCATCCCAGTGGGCCTCCGGTGAGTCTCTGAGCAAATTCCCAGCCGCCCTCCATCGTACACTTCCCACAGGCCGCCGTTAAGACATGCGTTGGGCCTCCTTAGGCCCAATGTCTTTGTGTTTGCTGGGAGTGCTCTCACGGGGACGTATTGGCGTCGACACAGGAGTAAGAGTGCTCTCACGGGGACGTATTAGAGTCGACACCGGAGTAGGAGAGGTTAGGTGAGGGACCCGGGAGTCAAGCGCTACACCGAGATAGTCAGGGGGCTTAATCATAGTATTGCTCAAATCGTTCCACAAGCCCCATTTTTGGACCAGAGCTAGACATGACCATAAGTTACCAATTTCTTGAGGGAGCCAAGCTGGGCTCACACTGTGGCGGCCATATCAGACAAATCCAAGATGGCCGCCATAAGGAGTACAAAAGTGCAATAACTTGAGAACTAAAAGTAGTAGAACCATAAGTGATACCACTTTTTGGGGTTTTTTGAGCACGAGGAGTCCATTTCTGATATTATTGTTCTGATTTTATGTGAAGGTCATGTGATAAGGTCATAGTTTATCTATTTTTTTGCCTAAATATGAATATTTTTATCCAAAAAACTTACGGGCAGGAATTTGATAACAATCAATTGAAGGTACGTGTTAGGTACAATATGGCTAAGCATGCATTTGATAAAACAAAAGATATATCTGTAACCATATGATCCATATGAATTATTTAAATAATATAACTCATATTATAATCTTAAAAATGATATTAAAAGACGAGCAATACGGTCACAATATGGCTAAGTAAGTATTATTGCAAATTTTATGAAACTCATTAGGTACAAGGCATATAATCCAACTCAAATGCATCCCAAAAAATCTTTATATAAGAATCAGTACATAATTATGCAGTAATAACAAGACCAGTAATTGCATTGAAAACATAACACAATATTTTGTGTACATATATGTACATACTGAAATAAATACAACCAATTGGTTCGAAAACAAAATATGAAATATATGTATGTAATAATAATACTATATTCGATAGTCTATCGTCAGACAATGTCAGTCACCAATACCAGCAACCGTCTACCAGCATCCATACCGCCATTGTATCACTGTTCACTGGTTGGCATCTATGTCATCGTTGTTTGAACAGCCACCCTCGCACTTGCAGTGCCGTGCAACGAAGGCCTGCCCTGAAGCACTTACAATTTCCTCTGCAAGTTTTTGTGCATCCAAAGTGTAGGAGTACGGCACAAGCCTTACTTGCGTCAGCAAGGTTGGTCCAGAAAGGGAACCATTGCTTGTTGCGATCTTGTTCCCATCCCCATTGATCAAGGGCCGGGATTTCCTGATGACAAGCAGTCGACTGATTCCAGATGAAACTAGCTTGGAGCAAGGACCTTTTGATGTGCTGGAATAGGGCTGCCTGGGTCGGCGGGATACTATCGAGTGAACGGCTGCCATTGGAGAATAGATGGTGCCTTGCATCGTTGACAGTTGCTGAATCACAAGTTTTGCTGTACATGAGCACAACAAATCGCTCAATGCACTGCATGTGGGCAGATTCCATTGTGAACGATTCTGGACCTTCTGTTAGAGCGATCATTGTTTCTGTTAAGGCCGGAGTGCTGTTCCATGCCGTCCACGCCGTTTTCTTGCCACAACCGAGAAACTGAGAGGTGGTGTCACAGCCTGTTAAGGCGTGAAAGAGAGGTAGAGCTAACGATTTCGATGGACCGAGCTGTGAGTGGATACTGTAAACTGGGATATCTCGATAGTTTTTGCCACTTCCGAAGCCAATCCAAAGCTCTGAGAGTTCAAGCTGTTCAAAGAAAGCGATGGCAAGAACAACGATGTCACTGTCGACAGTTCGCACGAATGCTTTGTCGTGGCCTAGAGTGGAGGCATTAGCAAGATGCAGGATGATACGCGTATCTGCTTCAGCATGGTTGCAGGGTTGGAGTGCTGACACATCGAATGGCTTGTTGGAGAGCACCATCTCGCAGTCTGTGCTGAGGAGGAGTCTCCCATCCATGCCAGTCTTCGCGAGCTGTTTACTGACAAAGGAGAAGAGCTCCTTTTTGTTTTCCGCATTTTTTAGGTACGATTGCCAGTCCAGTTTGGGGATAGGGGTGTTTCCATCTCCATCTGGGTCGAGTCTGGTACGTGCCCCCGACCCACGCCGCTGATGTGTTTGTGATTTCAGGCTTTGCTCGGGATAGGTGTCCCAGACTGCATCGATACGTTCGACTGTGGTAGTCATCTGAGCTTTCAAGAACGGCAGAATGTGCAGGGGTACATACTCAGCAAATTTTGACGCTCTGGTCGGCGGCACCATATGGATGATGGCCGCCATGTCAACAATCTGAACGGTCGCTTGTGTTGCCGGATTGGCGTGTCCGGTTGGTGCGTTGATACACCTAAGGATGTCCGATTTGGTCCCAGCTCTGAGGGAACTTCAATCTGATAGAGCAGGAGGGTCTCGTTGGTTCTCGAATTTGAAGAATTGGGCCATATCCGCGTCTGGGCGGGACTGGAGAGAAAGGAAGAGTTGTGTGATGAGAACGGTATTTTGTTTCTGTATCCCGACTTTGCTTCCCTTCTTTCTTCTTTCGGGGATCGGGATGGTTATCGAACGTGAGCCTGTTGTTTCTCTTGATTGTGTCTGACAGTGGTCTGGTTACCTTGTCTAGCCATGAAGTTACGTACTCATCGTGAAGGGCTTGGCCAACTTCATGGATAGGGACACAGCTACCTCATGCTCCACCACGTCACATGTATCAAGGGCAGTCAGGTCGGGACCAGTGGCTAGAAAGGGGTTGCCCATTCCAATCACGATCTTCATGAAAGACTGTACGTCATTCAGAAACCTAGACTGTAAGCTGCGTCCCTCTTCGTGGTGACCAGTTGAATGTACTGGAAGCTTGTGAACATTCTCAAACTCTTCAATCATTCGAACGCAGTCTGGACCAGCTAACATGTACAATGCTATGGCGTCTGTATCGTCGTATAGGTCAGAGGCTCCTCCATTGCCCTGGAGTACTTTGTTCGTCTGCTCATGTGATTGATCTTTTGCAATGAGGCTGAATTTGCGATAGGATTTTTGGACTGTGAAGTTTCCCTTGAGTTACTCTTCGTACAGTGCTGGATGCTTCACCGGGAGCTCGACCATGTCTCTGACGTGAATCGGCAGCCATCTGGCGTAATTGGTGTGGTCAAAAACAAAAAACCACGCACAGAGCTCATCGCATACCCGGACGTACAGAAGGAAGTCACCCTCTCTCAATGAGCGCACAAAGCGGCACATCATTAGCTCAAGCTCAATCACCAACGACCAATACTTGAACATGTAGACTTCAGCGGATTGCCGTTTGCTCCACATCTCGAGAGACTCTGGAAGCCTCTGCACATTGGACGAGTACTGTGAGTACCCATTTCTTATCAACATGGACAGAGAAACCAGTGATACTTGATGAGCATAGCGTGTGCGCTTTATGTGGTGGTCGTTCAGTGCAGACTGAGCACGGCCAGAGGAGAGTACGTCTGCCTGTGTTAGAACAGTGTCCCAGCCCGACCCTCGTAGCATCTTCCCCATCATTAGTTGGCACTTGTCCTCGATATGCAAAGCCCCCTTCATCATGACGAACTTATCCTCCCCCAGGCTCTCAGGAAAGTGCCACTGCAGCTGTTTGCATATGGCGTAGAGAGGTTGATCACCGCCAAGGACGGGGGTTTGACCGGCATTGATAAACTCGGTATTTTCCTTGACTAGCTCCATTGTATTCTTCATCATAGATTGAGATGCTGCCTTATCAGGAAATAAAGGGAGGATGCCGATCTCTGCTGGCGGCTTGATCGAGTCTTCAGGTCTGAGTTGTGAGTTGAATACCGCCCATGTGATCACATCGCCCTTCTCCAGCTCACCCTTCTGCAACACTTCTGAAACATGCGATATCCAGGTTTCATCTTTGACCTCAGCACCTGGGACTTGGCTGTGTGTTGGCCGGACCTTTCCCTCACCACTTCTGGGCACAAAAATATCATCATTCCTCATTTGGACAGGAGGAACAATCACGTAGCTATCTGGTAACTTGGCTTTTGACTTGGTTATTTTTCATTTCCTGCGGCTGTTGTACAGGTTAGAAATACTCCTTTTGATAAGAAATAAACGTTCTGGATAAAAAATATTGGTACCCAATACTAAAATGATGCCATTGAACTTGATTTATTGAAATTCTTGAATATTTTCCATACTATTTAGTTAGGTTAACTTTACGGCCTCTGTCCCGCAACCTCACTTATATGCCGTCTAAGTCTCTAATATTTTCAATTAGTTTAGGTTAACTTAACGGCCTTTGTCCCGCAACCTCACTTTTATGCCGTCTAAGCCTCTAATATTTTCAGTTAGTTTAGGTTAACTTTACGGCCTCTGTCCCGCAACCTCACTTTTATGACAGCTAAGTCTCTAATATTTTCAGTTAGTTTAGGTTAAATTTACCGCCTCTGTTCCGCAACCTCACTTTTATGACGTCCCTATATGGTTGTTGTAATTTGTTACTTTTCACAATTTTCGATTAAATCTTTTAACCCATTCTTTTCCGCTTTATGGGGTCCACGGAAGACATGACTACTTCTCTGAGGCGTTCGAGGGACTGGATGATCTGGCATTCTACCAACAATTAAGACTATCCAAAGTCACTTTCGACCATCTGCATAGCTTCCTTCTGCAAGAAAATGCTATTCCTACTGTGCACAGGAGAGGAAAGAAGAAAATCACACTAACTGAGTGTTTACACATTACCATCTGGTATTTAGCAAATAAAACTACATTCAGAGAGACCTCTGTACAGTTCAACATATCAATCAGTGTCACCCACAAACCAGTGTATAATTTTTTCGAAAAGATTGGTGGCTTAACAAAAGACTTTATCAAATAGCCAACAAATTTTGAAAAGACACAGCAGGAATTCAAGGATGTAGTTGGATTTCCTGGGGTTCTTGGAAGCATTGATGGCTTGCACATTAAAATTTGCTCTCCTGCCATTCGGCATAACGAGTACCTAGACAGGCCAATGAAACATGCATAAATCTACTGGCTGTTTGTGATGCTAAGAAAAAAATAACAAACATTTATTTAGGTTTTGCTGGCAGTATACATGACCAAAGATGTTTAGCTTTAAGTTCATTGCAAGAGAAAGTAGTAACATTACCAAATGATTATTTCCCACGATATGATATGCACATAGTTGTCGATTTAGCCTTTACTCTGCAGACTAGATTGATGATTCATTCAAGGATTTTGGGAACTTAACCCCAGCTGAAATAACATTCAATAAGAAACTTTCAAAAACAAGATGTGTTATTGAAAATACATTTGGACTTTTGAAAAATAGGTTCAGGTGTCTGATGATTTTTAATGTTTACAAGAGAGCTTTCCTAGTCTCCCTAGTCTTCATGTATAGAATCTGGTTGAATACAAAGTCCAAAATGACTGAGTATTATATTGTCGGAGGAATTATTTATTATTATTTTTACCATAGCAAATGTTTCATTAAATCTCTTAGTTTAATAGGTCTTAAGAGACCATATGTATATATCTTATATATATATTATATATATATATATATATATATATATATATATATATTATATATATCAATTAATAAACTAATAAAATATATGTATAGTAATAGGTAAATATTGTTTTCTCGGATGGCAGTATTACAATTCTACTCTTTTCTTTGATGTTTTCCATTATACATATATATATATGATATATGATATATATATTATATATATATATATAGTATATATATATATATATATATATATATATATATATATATATATATATATATATCAATTAATCAAACTAATAAAATATATGTATTAGTAATAGGTAAATATTTGTTTTCTCGGATGGCAGTATTACAATTCTACTCTTTTCTTTGATGTTTTCCATTATACATATATATATATGAATATATATATATATATATATATTATATATATATAATATATATATATAATATATATATATATGATATATAATATATATATATATATATATATATATACGTATATAATATATATATATATATATATATATGTATGTATATATAATAATATATAATATATATATATATATATATATAATATACTATATATATATATATATATAATTATATATATATATATGTATATATATATATATATATATATATATATATATATATATATATATATATATATATATATATATTATATATATATATATATATATATATATAATATATATATATATAAATTATATATCCTGATTATTTACTTAGCAATAATGTTGAGTCTTAATGTTACAAGAGAACTTTTATAATCTGCATGTTTAAAATCTGGTTGAATAATCCAAAATGATGAGTATTATATTATAATTATCAGAGGAATTATTATTTTTTTTTTTTATCATAGAAAATGTTTAATTAAATCTCTTATTTAAGAGGATTGCCATGTGAAGATGACCATGTGTTCTATTATTTTACTTATGTATCAACTTATTTTGATAAACTTGAGTACATTAGATTTTGTGTTTGAATGTGTCTGTATGTTTAGGTTTTTCAAATAGGCATATTTTGAAAATTTGATTAAAGACCAATTTTTGCTTAGCTGTTAATATTTTGCCATAACATAATTAAATTTTTGCTCAAAATTTGTTAGCTGATTTATAGCAAACATTTATGTTTCGTTTTAAGTGATAACGAACATCAATGGAAGTATTATTCCATAATATCCATATTACGTAATATTTTTATATTTTCCAGTGCATTGTACCAATGTAGTCTTACTTGTTTACCAGCATTATCCCTGTGCATTTTTAGTGCCTTTTCTGAAAGATTATTGTAAAGTTATGGTTTGCAATAATGTATAGTGGGCAGGTTTAATAAGGGGGAGGCTGCTTGATGTGCCTCCCCCTTATTAAACCTTTCACAATATACCGTGGCAAAACATAGTAGCTTTGCAATCATGGTTCAGTGCACCGCGAATAAGGCACTAAAAATCCACAGGGATAACACTGGCAAACAATTAAGATTCTATATCGGCACGATACTGGAAGAAGCGGCATAGTATACCCATTATATACCCATAATCGTACAATACCCATAATCGTCCCATTATATAAACTGAATCTGACTACTGAAGCGGCCCAATACTGGAGAAATAATTATGGTCCACAATCAGGCACATAATCGGCCCGCATTATAAAATTAATTGGGTCGCTGCCTGCCGCGGTGCATGCAGATAACTTAAATAAATCGAACAAGTACTGGTAGCCGCATTTAAAGATGTCGACCCAATACAATAAACTCCGGATTGCCGACATCGTCTCGTAATTTCGATGTTTGCTGGGGGGTGTCTTCTTACTTCTTACCTTCCTTCTTCTCTCTTCTCTTTTACTCTTGCTTGCTGTTGTGATATTCTGAGGGGGATTCCTGAAGGGGCAGTCTTTGTCAAGGGGGAGACCCAGCAAACATTGTCATGACGGGCCGGCATCAAATTAGTGCCGGCAAATCACAAACGGCATATTGGCATTGAATCGGCAAACCGTAATGAAGTTATCGGCTGGCTGCGGACCGACAACTTTTTGCGTACATGTTTGCCCCCCGGGCCTGTGTCGGTTTACGTTACTTTTCTGTGTCAGATCTGTGTCGGCAACCGTAACCAAACTATTGCCACTACTGAGCCACAAACGGGCCGACATAGCATCTATATCGTGCCAAAGCGGGCCAACACAGCAACGCATCGTGCCACAAGCAAGCCGATTTAGCACCCAAAATAGTGCCAAAAGCGGGCCTACACAGCAACTGAATCGTGCACAAGCGGGCCCGATTTAGCATCCAAATAGTGCCACAAGCGGGCCCGGGACTTAGCATTTGAATAGGCCACAAGCGGGCCGACTTAGCATTTGAATAGTGCCACAAGTGGGCCAATATAGCAGCTGAATCGCTTTACCGTTCCTAATGCCGGTGTAGCATGCCGACTGTTACCCTGCCACGACTGCGCACGCACGACAGATGACATCACACAAGAAAACATTGATCAGGGCCTCCTGACCAGAACATTATCGTCAGATTCGCTTATTTTCCAAAATGTCTAAAAAAACTTAACTCCAAACCTATCCAAAATTTAAACCCAAAACCCTAAATGAAACCTAAAGCAAACGTTAATTTAACCCAAATTTAACCATTTATTTTTATATGATAATAGCAAGGTATATTAGGTTACTTAAGTTTGATTAGGTTAAATTTAAGTTAAGTTAAGGCTTGGTTCAGATTTGATTAGGTTGGTTGGGTTTTAAGATGGGTTTGGGTTAGTTTTGTAGACTTATTTAGGTTAAATAAGCGAATCTGATGATAATGTTCTGGTCCTGGAGGCGTGGCCAATGTTTTCCTGTGAGACGTATCTGCAGCGTGTGCGTAGTCTGGCGGGGTAGCTATCCGGGCAGGGCAGCTAGTCGGCGCGCTACACCGCCCCATTTTTAAATGAACACAGTTTGTGAATGAATAACCTGTTGCCAGGATTGAATGGTTTCTCAACTCTTACAGTATGAGCTAAGGACCAATGGGGCCTATAGTGAAACAAAGAATAAAAATTATCACTAATACTTCAAATTAACCCAATAATCATCAGTCTCGGCTGCAGTATATCAGTCTTGCCTGTGGTTGAGGCAGTCTGGCACTGGCAGTCAGCAATGCAATTCACAATGTGTCCCCTAATACACCATCAGGCCGATGCAAAAAGTATAAATACTGTAAATGAAACAACAATAATTGTGTATATAAATATAATTTTCATAAGAATATAATCACTGTATTGTTACAAAAGTGGAAAAAAAGTCCAGATAAATGTGGGAAAATTTCTTTTAATGAACGACAAATAACGAAAAAAAATAAACAAATAAATACATGAATGAAAATAAATAATTAAATAAATAAATTAAATTATATATATATATATAATATATATATATATATATATATATATATATAAATTTTTACCCCATAACGTATAGTATAACAGGGAAGATTCTTATGGCTCTTATGGGAGCTGTTATCCTGCTCACGCACTATTCATGAACTATGTACTATATTGACAAGTCATGAATATTGAGTTTGCGCAAATCTAAATGATAAAACGCCGAGAATAAATTGGATAAGTATCATCGATCGTCAAAACCTCATAAGACATTATGGGAAAATCTGACTTTAAACAGAAAGAAGAAGGAAAATTTAGCCTGAAAGTCATCAATCTCTGTAAATTAGGTTAGGTTAGGTTAAGGAAAAAGATTACCGAAATGCATCAGAAAATTATCAGGTTTACCTAAACCACTGAGAACTTATACAACCAGAGGTGTTAAGTTCAACCCATAGCAAATGGGATAAATAATAGAATTCCCACCATCTGCCAGATGTGCAGGGGGCTGTCCTGTACAGCAGGCCACTGGTGTCCTCTTCTGTTTCATTAAAGATACCATGTGCCATGCTCCCATTTTGGTGCCTTCTTCACCCCTAAAAGGCTTTGATCACAAGTTGCTCTGAAAAAGAAAACTAAGATTAGATTTTCATGACCCGATGCACTGTCATAAGTTTACATAACTCTTTGCAGATTTCTTATATGTTCTATCGGCCAATAATCTTCACAAAAGAGATTTTTTTCAACCTGCAATCACTTCAATTACACCTTACAATACAATATAGACCACAATCAGTGGCGTACCGAGGATGGAGGCCATGCCCCCCCCTTTTGCAAGAAAAAAAATAGCCAATATATATATAGATAGCACCAATATATTTTATATATATATATAAAATATATATATATATATATATATATTATATATATATATATATATATATATATATATATATATATATATATATATATATAAATTATATATATATAATATATATATATATATATATATATAGATAGATAGATATAGATATTATAGATAGATAGATAGATAGATAGATAAAAAAAATTACTTTTATTTAAAAAAAAAAAAAAAAAATAGGTTTTTTATGATTTCTTATATTTTTTTTATTTTCTATAATATATTTTTTCTTTTTTTTCTTTTATATATATATATATTTTTTTTCTTTTCTTTTTTTTATCTTTTATTTTTTATATAATATGATTTTATACTTTTATATATATATTTTTTTCATACTATTTTTGTTTTTAAATTTTTTCTTGATTTTATATATATAAATATATTTTTTCTTATCTTTCTTTATTATAAATTTGTTTATATATATTTTATTTATTGATATATTTTAGATTTTATATATTATATTTTTATTTTTTTATTAAATTCTTTTCTTCATATTTTTTTATTTTAAGATTTTTTATATTTTTGATTTTATAATATATATATATATATTATAATATATATATATATATATATATATATATATATATATATATATATATATATATATATATATATATTATATAATATATATATATATATAATAATATATATTATATATATATATTATATATATATATATATATTTGGCCCCCCTTTTCAATTTTTGGTACGCCACTGACCACAATACAAAGACCATATAATAGATAACCACAATACAAAGAATGTTTGGGGAAAAACATAATGGATGAAAAGTTGTCTAAACTATTTTATGATTACTTAAACTAGTTGCATTGTACAAATCCTGTGAAGTTGAGAGATAAATGTTATTTAGTAATCCTTATAGTATCCTAAACTTTGGTCATTTACGACATTTATTTTTTTTTTTCCCACACCTATTTCTGCACTTTCGGGGGTCGCATAAACTAAAATTTACACTCTACCAAATCCATACGCGATGCATCTTTACCTAGAATTGAGATCAGGCACAGAGTGTGTTTAAAAAAATAACCACTAACCTAACCTGGACATTGGTTGCGTAGCCTAACCTGAAGCAAGAGTAATGGGGAGATAACTGCAAAATGAGGCATTTCCGATTTTTTTTTTTAAAAAACCCTCATTCTTAACACACCAGAATACATAGGAATAGAATTTTTTTAACCACATACTCAATTAATGGTTGAAAGTACCAAAATATCTTAAGAAATACTGCTAATGGTCCCGATTTACAAGTTGAAGGCAGTTATAAAATACGTGCCTTGTAATGTATCAAACTGCAGTAGAACGAGGCAGGTGTTGCTTCTTTTAAAAAAAGATCAAAGTTAAAAGTAGTGACAGCATTTCTAAAAATACACTTTTTAGACGTTTTGACGGAAAAAAACACTCCCATTTGTAAAAGTATCAAATAATAACCTAATGAAACTATTAAACTAACTTAATCTGACCCTCAAACTAACCTAACTTAGCCTTGCCCTTAAAATAACCTAACTTAGCCTTGCCCCTTAAACTAACCTAAATTAGCCTTTCCCTTAAACTAAACCTAGCCTAAGAAAAATTTTATGTTTTTGACAACATTTAATTGCTACTTTCACCCCGTTCCTCATCATTTAACACTTTAACACTTTATTATGTTTTGCCCTTTTACAATTTTTATGATGATTAAACAGGGTATGGGGTTTTCAAACAGCCCTTTACAAGCAAACGCTTTTTGGGGAAAGGTGTGGAGAGAGAGGGAAAAAAACACATCTATAGAAACAGTAGAAAGGGGAAAAAGACTTGAATCCCGACACAGTCATGTTCTAAATATTAGCCCAGTAGGGTCAGTACCCGCTGTATCAAAGGCTACATCAGACACCCATTCATCACAATCACCAGTAAAACTTTAGTACAATTCCTCTACTGACCAAAATTCTCCTGACATAACTTGGGGGCTGCGCCCATTCAGACCCCCCCCCGCTAGTTAACTAACCTAGCCTGGGCATTGATTACTTATCCTATTTTAACCTCGCTGGGATCGCTGGGGGGGGGGGGGGAGGATTTCGCCCCTCCAGACCCCCCCTGTGTAATATCTCATTTCCGACGGGTTATAGGGATTAGAAAAGCTGGCAAATTGTCAGTTCTATAACTTGAGGACGGTTAAACTCGTGCCTGTAATGCTTTAAACTGCATTACAGTAGAACCCAATCACCCAAATAAACATCTTCTCCCCCGTACAAGCCTTATTACTTAACTCCCTGAAGCGGTACAATTCTAGAGTCCTTTCCCGCCCTTATTTGCGGGTTTTCTCCAGACCCTTTACGATCACTTGTGATACCTCTAACACGTAATTATAAAGTGGAGGAGAGCTGCCCCCTTTACCCTCCCTCCCCCCTAAACGACCCCCTTTAACCCCTCAAAAAATACTATGGTAAATATTAATATTCTACCCTCACTATAACCTAACCTAACCTCAATATAACCTAGCCTAACCTCACTATAACCAAGCCTAACCTTACTAATAACCTCCTAGAGAGACCTCAAAAAATTAATTACTAACCTTACCTCAATATAACCTAACCTAGCCTGATAAAATTCTAGTTCCCCGCAAATTAAATCTCGCTAGGAGGTTATTGGTAAGGTTTGGTAAAGTTATAGTGAGGTTAGGTTAGTACAATTATTTTGGGGGATCCAGAGGATGGAGTCATTTAGGGGGGGCAGGCAGTGGCGTCACCGTGGGGGGGCTAAGGGGGACTTAGCCCCCCCAAGTCAAGGAATCAGTCCCCCCTAAATTGCTGCTAGTAGCCTGCTACCCAAAAACAATAAACAGGATTATTTATCCAATTTTCCATGCCAGAGCAAAACCTTATTTTTCACACTTTTATAGAAAAATTGGTCTGATGTTTCATTTAAATGTTGAAATATGTTTGCTAACAAACCTTGAAATTACTAAGTATATTCTATTATAGAGATATTAAATAAAAAATATAAATTATCAAATATAGTTACTATGGTATGATGCCTGGTATAAACTATTAATTATGTGTCATGTAATTAAAGCTTAATTCCACTTTCTTCTCTTTTTGGCCTCAAAATTACCCTGGAACTCATTAATTTTCAAAATTACCCCCGACCCCCAGCTGGATAGCCATCACCACCCGGGGCTAAAGCCCCCCCAAATTTTTGTTCCTGGTGACGCCACTGGGGGCAGGGGGGTTGCAGGTGGCATCTTTCCCTACTTTATATTTACGTGTTAGAGGTATCTGAAATGATCTGTTAAGGTCTGGAGGAAAAAAAAAAACTAATAAGGGCGGGAAAGGACTCTAGTATTTATCGGAGGTAAAGGCAAGGTTCTGAGGCTTTTATAAGTCTTGTCTATATATTTGAGCATTTATCATCTCTTAAGTTGTCACCACCCTTTCCTACGTACCTTTATAAGTCTTTGTGGAGTAGATGAAGTCGATCCTCAGCCTGAGAGGCCTGTAAGAGCAGTAAATGTAGAGCCGCGGCCGCCCGGCCACTTCCACTGGTAATATTTTGAATATTGGCTTCGAGACAACGCCGTCACAACGGGCGCGAGTGGCCAACAGCTGGCTACGATTCAGCCACCTAATAATCAACAATTATCCTTAATCCGAGCTTTGAACCCTATTTAAGTCCTTCGGCCCGGCCATTCATGTCACATCCACTTAATATATTATCCTTGGGCCGAGTCAAGGAAGACTGTGTTGGGCCTGTACGAATTTATCAATAATTGGCCCGATATATAGTTCCCACTGCGGGGCCGACATCGGCTTCATCCGATTTGCCGAAACCAGTCGCCCTGCCGCCGGTGCCGATACGTACCCGGCACAAGCCGACACAGGCCCGCATAGCCCATGTTTGCTGGGGAGTAGGGAGTGCCCTGTTGACAGAGACTTGCATGTGGCCGTATTATGAAGCCAGGTGATACTTCTATGGGGGTAATGTAATGCCCAGTCCCGACAGAAGCTTCACATTGCCCTGGGCCACAGTTACCTTTGTAAATCCTGTCAGTATGTCCTTCCAACAGACACATGACTGAGAATGGTAATCATAATTCGGAAATAAATATTTTTCTGTGTCCCGAGCAAGGATTCGAACCAACACTCTTCACCAGATTTACGCCCACTTGGCGCGTTAACCAACCTTGTCAATAGGGACGTCCCACTTTACTAAGTGGTCCAGGTGAATTTATGCATTACACAGATTTTTCCTCCCTTCAAAATTTATTTCCCGAATTCTGAAGTCTTGCCGTGGTAGCGTGTGGCTTCGAGGGTAAAGGGTTTATCTCTTCGGAGGAATTTGGTTGAGTCCGTGTGATGGTCTTCCCTATTTTCTTTGGTTGACTGCATACCTTTCAAGGGTATACTGGACCACCTTCACCGCTGCTGCCATTGAAACGCCGGGGGAGGGGGGTCTTTCTTACTTCTTAAATTCCTTCTCTTTTACTCTTGCTTGCTGTTGTGATATTCTGAGGGGAATTCCTGAAGGGGCAGTCTTGGTCAAGGGGGAGAGTAGGGAGTGCCCTGTTGACAGAGACTTGCATGTGGCTGTATTATGGAGCCAGGTGATACTTCTATGGGGGTAATGCCCAGGCCCGATAGAAGCTTCACATTGCCCTGGGCCACAGTTACCTTTTGAAATCCCGTCAGTATGTCTTTCCAACAGACACGTGACTCAGAATGGTAATCATCATTCGGAAATATATAATTTCCTTTTCCATGTCCCGAGCGAGGATTCGAACCAACACTCTTCACCAGATTTGCACCCACTTGGCGCGTTAACCAACCTTGTCAATAGGGACGTTCGACTTTACTAAGTGGTTCTGGTGAATTTATGCATCACACCCAGGTGGAAATATCTAGCAGAATATCTGGAAAATGGTCAGTTGCCATCAAACGCTACCCAAAAACATCACTAGATCTGTTTACCTTCAAGGAAGGAGTGTTGTATTATGTTAAAGAAAAGTCAGATGGTAGTTTCCATTTTTGCATAGTAATTCCCCAAAATCTAAGGGTCAAAGCTATGGACCACGCCCACAGTATTTCAGGACACTTAGGTCGAAAGAAGACCATCCTAAAAGTAGAAGAACTTTTCTATTGGTGTAACTTGAAGGTTGACACCTGTAATTTTGTAAAAAAATTGTATCACATGCCAGAGACACAAAGGAAGTAGTAGTTTATAACATCAGTGGCAGAAATTGCCACCTGTAAATAAACCATTGAAAAGAGTAGGTGTAGATTTAACTGATATGGTTGCCGGGAATCAAGATATAGGTACGCTCTGTAGGGCAGTGCTCTTCAACCATTTTTGATGTCGTCCACCCCTAGTGGTGATTTGGTAAAAGCTTTATACCTCAATTTTTCTAGGTCTCTAAAATCTCACTGCTCTTGACATTGTAAATATACTATATCATTATAGACTATATCATTCTACAAATGTGTAGGTAGGAAAAAGCTGTTTCACTATATATACAGTACATATATACAGTTATATATACAGTTTACATATTCTTCTGTATAATAACACATGCGGTCTAAAGCTATATATATACAAGAAAAAATAAACAGATCAGGAATTCCAGAGCAAATGCATTTTTCTTCATGAAACTAAAGTAAAATTTCACATAATATGCGTTATATTTGGTAATCCAGAAAACAAAGCCTTCTCCTTCAAGAAACATAAATCAGTGGCCTGGCTGCTGTTGCAATTTGTCTGCTATCAGCTTAAATCGAGGCATCAGATGATTTTCAAGTGCAACCCGCATGATAGGATCCGAATTCGGAATGGCATTCCTTTTCTTTGCTTTGATTAAAGCTAAGCTTGAGAAAACTTTCTCACACAGATATAATGTTGGCATGTGCACAAACATGACTGTTGTCTGCTCAGCTAACATCCTAGTATCAAGCAGGGCAACTCATAAATGCATGCGATGGCCAAATGTTTTGAAAGTTGCTTTTTAAGAATAATCCACTCCAATAAGCTCCAATACGGCATCAGAATGATCAGTTCCATCATCTGAAAATGGAGTAAGCATCCACATGCTGGAGGACAGGTATCTTGAAAATATAAGTCAAGGTTTTCTTGCATCAAAGTAAGGTGTCTGGTAATCAAGTGGGACATTCGTACCTCCAATGTGTGTCTGTCTGTAATGTTCTACAGTTAAGCGAGGGCGTGCGGTTACATTATTTTGTCTGTATGCCTCCGGCGATAATAATATCATTATTATTATTATTACCTGGTGTTGTTTTTTCGCCACACGTGCTACCGTCCGTGGTCCGATGAGTGGAACATTTTGTCATCGGTGAAGATGACCCTGGACCATAATTCAAGGTCCCTCTCCCCGTGTTCACAGGCAAAAGCCAATCGACCGAGAGATTGATTGATTGATTAATTGATTTATTGGCCTTTTTTTCAGATATCACAATTATCATACATAGATATAATGATCACAAGCCCTGGTCCATTGAGCCGAAGCTCTTGTACGGACTTGATGCTTAAACATGTATGTGAGGGCAGACGTAGCTTCTCGTAAGGCCTACCTAATATATTAACACTAACAAACAACGGAAAAACCCCAACTATGTGTACATATATACGTACATAAACATAGTGTTGCATGATTATCATTAATCATTACATAACCAAAACCAAAACAAAAACAAAATAATAATTATAGCAGTAAAAATAAAAATTGTAATAATAATAATAATGATATTATTGAAATAATAATAATAATTATAATAATAATAATAATAATAATAATGAAGATAATAATAATAATAATAATAATAATAATAATAATAGCAAAACTAATAATAATAATTAGTCATCAATTATGGTAACAATGTTAATAATAATGATAAAAGTAATAATAAAGATAATAATAATGATAACTATTAACAGTGATACAAATGATAATAGAACAGCAATAATAATTATGATAATAATAATAAAGATGATAATAACAATAATGATGGCAATAATAATGGCTGTGAAATTGCAAATTTCAGAGCAGCTTTAGAATATGAATAACTAAAAAATATTAGAATTTTACTGATACTATAGCAAGATAGTAATAAAAATAATAATACAGATAACAATAGTAATAATGATATTGATAATATTAATGATAACAAAAATAACTGATATAAACACTGATCTCTATAAGGGATTAGAATATGAAAATAAGTGATAATAATAATAATAATAATAATAGCAATAATGATAATAATAATAATAACAATAATAATAATAATAATAATAATAATAATAACGATACCAGCAAAAAGATAATAATGATAGTAGCAATACTAGTAATGACAACAACAACAACAGTATTTGCAATTATAGACACAATGGTAAAGTATGACTTCATGTGACTAACAAATATCAATAATTGATTCTGAATTTTTCTTTTATCTGTAATTTGAATGGATCAATTGGCTTTACTTTGATATCCGGCGTAAGTTGGTTCCACAGTTTTGTTCTTCTAGTCAGGACACTCTGTTGGGCGTGGGAGGTTCTGCATAAAGGAATTTTCAGGATATTTGATCATCTCATATGGATGTTGTGAGTTATGTATTGGAAACCAGAGTGTATTGGATATGTGTTGAGTGCTTTATAAACAAAGGTCATGGTTTGGTAGGAAAGTATATCATTTAACTTTAAAGGTTTGTAAACTCGAAATATTGGATTAGTGTGGTCATACCTATTACTGTGTGATATGATCCGAAGTAATTTTTTTTGAGTAATGAATAGACTATCTATATACGTTTTATATGCCCCACCCCAGATTGCAGAACAATATAATAGATGTGGGTATGCTAATGAAAGATAAATTTGTTTTAGACAATCAGTATTACAAAAAATTATAATTCTATATATCACTCCAGTTATCTTTGAAATTCTACTTTTTATATCCTCAATGTGTGCTTTCCATCTTAATTTACAGGCAATTGCAACTCCTAAGAACCTGACTTCCTGTGTTTCTTTAATTAAGATGTTATTCATTCTAATACTAATTTGTTGTGGTTGGGTCATCTGTGGATGCGATAGCATATAGTTCGTTTTACTGATGTTAATTGTTAATTTGTTACTTTTTAGCCAGCTAACTACATGTATTAGTTCATTATTCATTGTATTTTGTAATTTAATTAAATCTTTTCCTTGAAGGAAAGTATTAGTGTCATCTGCAAAAAGTATGAATTAGAGTTTTCTAGTACATAAGCTAATATCATTGATATATAAGAGAAATAGTAATGGTCCCAAAATTAATCCTTGTGGTACACCACACTTAACATTTTCAGGAGATGTTATATTACCAAAGACTGTGAACTGCTTTCTCGAGTTAAGATAACTTTCAAACCACTTCAATGTTTGCCCACGAATTCCATATACCAATAATTTCTTCAATAGTATAGAGTGATTAATTGTGTCAAAAGCTTTGGATAAATCGCAAAAGACTGTTAGCTGGTACATCTTATTATCTATGGCGTTATACATATTTTGGCAAAGCATGTGTATTGCTAAATCTGTTGAATAGAGAGATAGAGAGAGTGAGAGTAAGAAATATGCAGGTATGGTATCTAATGACCTTGAGGAATTTCACGTGTGGCGCACGTGTGGCGAAACAATAACACCAGGTAATAATAATAATAATAATTTTATTATCGCCTGGAGGCATACAGACAAAACAATGTAACCACACGCCCTCTCTTAACTATAGAACATTACAATGCCTAAATACAATCGTAGTCATCAAGGTAAGAGCACCCATATACATCAAGTAATCATCTTTTTTTTCCCTCATTTCTAGATACGACAAAGAGAACATTTACGAGGAAGCACGCAGTGGGCACGTTACGTGAAACATATGGGGCTGGATGTCAATTCATGGTATAGGCGATGTATTCAAGATTGAAGGGAGGTTCAATGCAGAAAAATACCTGCAGATTCTGGAACACTCCATCTTCCCCTCATTACGGGAAAGTAACTTTCCCTTCCCCCCTGGCCCCATCATATTTGTCCACGACCGATGCCCGGTGCACACCGCCAGACGTGTCCAGGAATGATTTGCACGTCAGGAAAACCTGCAGCTCCTGGAGTGGCCCAGCAAAGGGTGTGACTGCAACCCTATTGAACACGTCTGGGCTAAGCTTGTCAACTCCTATGAACAGGAAGGGGAGCGAAATCCCGCCCACTTGATGGATCACATCATCAGGGAGTGGGATATGAACAAGCCAGGCAACAGGTGGCACGCAACCTTGTGGAATCCATGCCACAACGACTCAACGAAGTCATTGAAAAATAGGGCGGCTGGACAAGATATTGACGGAAACAG
The DNA here is from genome assembly GCA_016584305.1 of Chionoecetes opilio. Classification (NCBI taxonomy): domain Eukaryota; kingdom Metazoa; phylum Arthropoda; class Malacostraca; order Decapoda; family Majidae; genus Chionoecetes; species Chionoecetes opilio. Next base: position 59,149 of record JACEEZ010020340.1, read on the forward strand.
CAACAACAGCGACGTTACTAATACTACTTTTATTCTTTCTCCTACTAATACTACTACTATTACTAATAATACTATTAATACAAATACTAATAATGTATACCAATAAAGGAATGCAAAAGTTTAACTGTTATAATATTTTGCCTTGTTAATGGATGATGAGATCAATCGGTGCGTGATTATTGAGCTGATGCTCAAAAAAATGACGGTGGTTTTTGCATAATACTCAGCATACCAAGTATTTTTTGTATCATAATTCTCGGTGAGTTTTAAAATCTCGAACACATTTCTACCGTAATGTAACGTAGAATGTTTAATATGAAAACAAACTTGATGGCGTCACTTTCTCTCTCCTCTCCCTTATTTTATTTTTTATTTTAAACAGTTATAAATCACACAGATAGCTTAATTAAAAGGTAAATAAGTAAATGCACTAAAATGTCAAAATATTCAGTATCAGCTAAAGATGTCCTCTGTCCTAAAGGTCATCTAACTCAAAGCTATGCCTTATATCAGTTTAGAATATATTACATTATTTACAGTTGCACAGGTCAGTTACTACATGGTTCTGTCTGTCACAGACACTAATCACACGCACTAGACAGTTTAACATGTGCAGCCACGCTTCGCAGAGTTGAGACGCTCCACGCCTCGGACCCCCTTAAATGCCCCCGGGGATTTACGCCACTTAAAAGAGAGAGAGAGAGAGAGAGAGAGAGAGAGAGAGAGAGAGAGAGAGAGGAGAGAGAGAGAGAGAGGAGAGAGAGAGAGAGAGAGAGAGAGAGAGAAGATAAGATAAGATTTTCATCCTATCTAGACACTTTGCAAGTACCAACTACAAGGTTATTGACTATACAAAGCGCCGCCACGTCAGCACGAACTAGGCGGACTCGAACCGCTGACCGAATGCACAGGGACGCTGCACATTGCGAGCTCACGTCTCTACCAACCTTGCCACCCTGACGGGCAAGAGAGAGAGAGAGAGAGAGAGAGAGAGAGAGAGAGAAAGAGCGAGAGATTATAGAGACATAATTATGGCGGGGCAGGACAGATAGGATGGACAAGCCAGGGTGGCACGCATAGGATATGGGTAGAGGAAAGAGAAAGAAAGAAAGGAAGGGCCATTATCTCTTCTCTCCTCTTATCGCCTATTTCTGTCTCTCTCCCTTTCTCTCACGAAAAAGAGAGAGAGAGAGAGAGAGAGAGAGAGAGAGAGAGAGAGAGAGAGAGAGAGAGAGAGAGAGAGAGAGAGAGAGAGAGAGAGAGAGAGAGAGAGAGAGAGAGAGAGAGAGAGAGAGAGAGAGAGAGAGCGTGGGGTGGGGGCGATAACTGAACAAGTTATCATAATCATTATTGGAAGAAAATCCTATATAATAATAATAAGAACACTCGTTCAACATATGCATTGCTGAATGGGAGGTAAATCATATTGCGAGCAAAAAAATGCAAAATGCATGGCTCTCTGTCTCTCTGTCTCTCTCTCTTACTCCTTTTCTTCCCTTCACCGTCTTTTCCTTCTACTAATACTAATCCCTCTAATCTCTCTTTATTCTGACTGCGGAAAATTGACCCTTTACACACCACACCCACCCCCCAACCCTCTCTCTCATGCCCTCGCTTCCTCCCTTCTCTCTTCGCACACAAATTCATATTATAGCCAAGTGGTTGTTATTTGTCTTATATATTTGTTTTATATTTCTTCTCCATTAACTCTCTCTCTCTCTCTCTCTCTCTCTCTCTCTCTCTCTCTCTCTCTCTCTCTCTCTCTCTCTCTCTCTCTCTCTCTCTCGCGTCAGATACACAAATATGTGTGTGTGTGGATTCCCCTTCTACTATCATAGGACCGTCGATAAGGCATTTAAAAGGAATTGACATTAGGCCATGGGCCAAGTAGGGACCACCTGCACCCCCCCCCACAACCCTCCGATCTAGGTTTTTTTGGGCCATTGGGATCCCCTGAAGTGGAAATCAACTGGCAACAGTGAATAAACTTGAATGCACTGTCCATTTGGGACCCATATTTGATGGTACCCCCAAAACATCCATTTTTTCATCGACGCCGCGCCATTTTCATACTTCTGTTCTGTTCGGCGTCTATGATGGTTAACATTACTCCATAATAAAAGTGTACCTATCAGAAGAAAGAACTCGCAAATGGTTACCTGCGCTCTCTATCATATCCCTTGATCCTAACATGAAAGCCTGCTTCACTGCTGTATCGACGTCAATTGCTGTGCTGTAGACTATATACGATCTTCCCACACCCAATTTACAAAATGAGAGTGTTCCCATGAATGGCTCATGGTTTTCAAGCTTCAGTTTCAGTTTGTTGCCCCTGTAGTCAGGATTTGGGAATTTGCTGGTTTGAAGGTTAGTGACGTACATTTGCCTCAGGTCAGAGAGTTTCACTGTCTTTTTGGCAGTTAACACATCCCTTTGTATGACATTACAAACAACGTCAAATGCTTTTCTGTGGGCTTCTTCCAATGCAAACTGACCATGCTTTGCTTCTTCGTCTGTACTTCGCCACTTCCCTACCTTTTGCATATACTTCACTCGACAGCTTTTGTGGAACTTTGCTTCAGAAGCAAAAAGATCATGACCTCTGATCCTCGTTAGAAGCTTTTCATCTTGTTTCGTCTCAGCCATCTCCAGTACTGCCTTCCAACCATCATACTCGAAGTGGCTCATCCCCTGGGTAGTCCGACTACCATCCACGCACACATTCTACTCTCCGAACCACAGAATATACAGTCTGGCTTGAACAAGATCTCATCACCGGAGCTACTACGACTCATTCGCAGAGTAGTGCTATCAGTCTCCTGAGATGTACTCGCAGTGGGCTGTTTCAGTGTATCTAAGTTCATCGTAAACCGCTTATAGCACTCCCAGTGGAAACTATGGTGTTCGGCCAGAATATCTGGGATCAACTCGCACGTATCCTGTGAGGAGATTCTGGGGGTTGTGCAAGGCGTTTGTCCTTGACCTCCTGCAGTTTGGCGAATTTCTGTTCTGAATTCTTGATTCCAGACAGCAAGTGCAGCTTTCCATATTTCAGTCCTTTCACATGAACTATGCATATATGGCTGGATGTTTCATCACTGTCACGTTTACGTTTCGACCCTGGTCGCACCGGAGGCTCCATGTCTTTACTTCACCTGGAAAGACACATACGAGTATGGGTAAGTCCCATTTCTGAATAACATACAAAGTTGACTTATTATTAAGTGAAATACTTATCTATTTAAGATAAAGTTTTAACTTAACTACTTTAAATGCTTAATTCGTGCCTCCGGTCGCTGCAAAGGACACTTAACTAACAAAAAAGTGTACAACCTGATGATATCCACATCTGCAGTAGACAAGCATTGGATGATCTGTCACAGCATAAAAGTTCCACCAAAATGAATACAAAAAGAACTAAATGGACCCAACGATCAATAATACATTAAAACAACATGATTATACATGTATGGATCACTGATAGTCGTGTTTGCATTATAAACAATTTATAATGACAATTGCCAAAAATGTAGGATCTGACGACAGTTCTTCACTTTACCGGTACGGTCTGATCGTAAGTTTGACGGGCTGTAAGAAAGGTTTTTGAAGGTATGGGAAGGTATTTGTTACCAAATGAAAGCTGAAGCAATGTAGAATGTAAGAAAAACACCCTATAGTATCTATCAGGTGTTCCAAATTCCATTTTTTATATATAATCTTAAATATTTCAGTAGGTTCCGCATTGCGATAAGAACACGTGAGGTACTCATATTCATCTCCATTAATGAACACCAAGACACCTTTAAATTTGTGATATGCTTATTTTATATTGATCAGTATGTGCACAGCTTTCTTCTGATAGGTACACTTTTATTATGGAGTAATATTAACCATCATAGACGCCGAACAGAACAAAAGTATGAAAATGGCGTGGCGTCGATGAAAAAATGGATGTTTTGGGGGTACCATCAAATATGGGTCCCAAATGGACAGTGCACTCAAGTTTATTCACTGTTACCAGTTGATTTCCACTTCAGGGGATCCCAATGGTCCAAAAAAAACCTAGGTCGGAGGGTTGTGGGGGGGGGGGGGTGCAGGTGGTCACTACTTGGCCCATGGCCTACATGCCAGGAGGTTTGGGATGAGGGGATATTCACCGGGCTTTGTCCGGGAGTGTACATTGGTATGTTTAAGAGAATAAGGAATCTGTAACCAAGAAAGAAATGGAAAAAGATATAAATGTCAAATATAATTCTGAAAGCAAGTGTCAATATTTCCTGAAACCTATCCCCTACATACGATTCTGTCACTGTGATTCTCTCTTGCAAATCAACTGAAAAATGAGCCCACGTATCCTCTCGCCTCCGAACTGAAGTTAAATAAGTATTCAGTGTAAGTATTTGGTTTCCTCAAAGCCATACTTTTGGGGTGGTGGCAGCGATTAATAAGTTGTAAATAAATTTCATTCTCCTCCCCATATATCTGAAATAAAACGCCCGGGTAGTTAAATCACAAACATTCCCTCGCCAACAAACAAAATAACTAACGGGAAAAATAACTCATGGTAACCCCCGGCGTTACAATTAGAGGTAAAGTATAAGATGTTTAAAGATGCTTGGATGAGAAAAGTTCCTCTTCCAAAGCGAAAACAAATTATATTCAAGTTTGAAAGGTCTGGCAAGTCTTGTCATTCTTATTTTCTCCCGCCCGAGAGGTGATGAGCAGCCGTCTGTCGTCGCGCGAAAAAAAAACGAAAAGCGAAATTTGAAACAGTTTATACTTGCAGATACAAAGCATAAAACAACACTGAAACAGGGTAGATAATATTATACAGTCATGATATAAACTACTGTGCATGCCTCTTCAATGGCACATACATGTCTGTAGTGATGCCTAAAATTCGTATTATATGACGCCTGGCGACATTAGTTCAGTGGTGACTAGACTATAGGGTTATTGACGGTAACACTTCTTGCACAGGATGACTTAAGCCTACGTCACACCGAAGAACCGGAGCTTACCGGAGCTCCCCGGAGCGAAAATCAGATTTCTCCGGGTCACTCCGGTTTTGTTCCGGGTATGTCCGTATCTACTCCGGTTTACTCGATATCACTTCGGGTTGTTCCGGATTACTCCGGGTAAGTCCGGTAGTAGAACCGGACGTTTCAAAATGTTTAAGACCTCCGTGGCTCTCCGGTAAACTCCAAGCTCATCGATCATTCCTTCTGACTTTATTTAATTTCAAAGACCGAAATATGTTCAGTTATTTCTGTAGAATGATTGCCGTTTATGATTTTTTGTCGTTTTTTTCGATTTTCAAGATGATTTTGTCACTTGCCTCCCCAGTGCCTCTCTCTCTCTCTCTCTCTCTCTCTCTCTCTCTCTCTCTCTCTCTCTCTCTCTCTCTCTCTCTCTCTCTCTCTCTCTCTCTCTCTCTCTCTCTCTCTCTCTCTCTCTCTCTCTCTTTGTATGTCTGCCAGTCTCTTTTTCTCCCTATGTCTGTCTATATAGTGAGATATTTGGGACACACACGCCCTGGCTTCTCAACACGATCCAGGGCCCCGTATAATGATCGACAAAAACTTCCCGGAATTACCCGGAACGACCCGGAATGAGCCAAATTCTGCTCCGAATCATTCCGGGGTTCTCCGGGTATAATCGGGGAGCTCCGGTTTCGGTGCGACTATAGCATTATGAACATTCAGGTCGACCTTGAAAGCATTAACAAGAAGCACAACACAAGAATTACTAAGTAGAAGAGAAAAGTAGGAAAAGGAAGGAAGCGCTTGCACACACACACACACACACACACACACACACACACACACACACACACACACACACACATACACACACACACACACACACACACACACACACACCGTACCGTCCCGATGGTCCAGTAGGTAGCGCGCTGGCCTTTCATTCTGTGGTAGCTGATTCGAATCCACACTGCTCACGGGGATTTTTCACTGACAATTTCGGGCAGTCACTGTCCCCCTTGAGCAAGGTGATGGGGGCGTGTGAGGTCCCAGCATCACCCTAAGATCGATAATAATGAGCTCCAAGTTCGCACTGGGAGGGTGAAACTGGCGATCGCAAGCCAGCTCGCGTGGACAAGACCATGGGTAAATAACACACACACACACACACACACACCACACACACACACACACACACACACACACACACACACACACACACACACACACACACACACACCGCCTGAACGGCTCGGCGGATTAGGAAGTCCGGCACCATTATGTGGTGCGGCATTTGATCCCCTGTCCCGTTTATTCCCGGGAACTTTTCTACTGAGAAATTCGGGTGGTTTCTAACCCCTTGAATAAGGGGATGGGGGTGTGAGGTGTGTGAGGTACCAAAGATCAGTAATAATGAGCTCCAAGCTCGTACCAGGAGGGTGAAACTGGCGATCGCGGGTCCAGCTCGCATGGGCAAGACCATGGGTGAGTGACACACACACATACATACGCACACGCACATGCACACGCACGCGCGAACGCACGCACACACGCACACAGACACACACATAAACACACACTGACACACACAGACAACAATACTCACAATCAATAATGCTTTCAAGAAATAGATGACGTTATTATCAGTTAGTTAGATCAGTCAGTCAGTCAGATGTATTCACATTGGCCAGGATCAAGTTACCTTGCCTGGGGGGGGGGAGAGAGAGAGAGAGAGAGAGAGAGAGAGAGAGAGAGAGAGAGGAGAGAGAGAGAGAGAGAGAGGAGGAGAGAGAGAGAGGAGAGATAGAGAGAGAGAGAGAGAGAGAGAGAGAGAGAGAGAGAGAGAGAGAGAGAGATGAGAGAGAGAGAGAGAGAGAGAGAGAGAGAGAGAGAGAGAGAGAGAGAGAGAGAGAGAGAGAATGATCGTTACGTAAGGCAATGTTACTTAGAAAACTAAGATAAATATTATTGTATTAAGGGTAAACTTTTTTATTGAAAGGTCTGCAAAAATCTTTTAAAAATGTTTCAGTGATCATATTTCAATTAAAGCATAAGATGATAAATAGGCAGAGACAAAAAACATTCCAGCCTCATAATACCAAAGGTGGAGGAGTAGGTGAGACAAGCATGTGATATAATGTAGATTGAGAGAGAGAAAAAGAGAGAGCGAGAAAAAACCCCCCACCTCTCTCGCGCCTCCAGATGGGCCACCGTGTCAGGCAGGACTTGGCCTCGAGTCTCCGGCAGCAAAAAGGTTCCCGCTCCTGCCAGCAAGGCGCCCGACCCGAAGATGACGAAGGGCGCCCGAGGATACATGGAACCCTACGCAGAAGGAGGAGAATAGAGAAAAATACTTAGACCAAACTTTCTATTTCTACTACCAAAAACATTACAGATATCTCGAGTAGTAAGGTGAAAGAATGAACCCGTTACTCCATTTATACTTCTTCAGGAGCTCTAAGAACACACCACCAGATCCGTGATGAAGGGCGCCCCCATACTGCCTAGACGGGACATCATGAAGGCGGTGCTGACCCCTCGACTTCGCACCTCCGTCGGGAAGAGTTCGCTCGAGAAGAATATAGTCATCTGGTAACTTGTTGTGATGGCCATCTTCCCCACCATGGCCAAGGCTAACAAGGTGGTACTGTATTCTGCAGAGGGGGAGGGAGAGAGGTGATGAGCGTGGGAAGTAGATAGTGCAACAATAACAATAACAACTACCACTACTACTATTAAGACTGTATTACAAACGGACGATTTTGCTCATGAGCATTTTGCTCACAGAAATCCTGTTTCTGCGAGCAAACGGGGAACTATTCAGAAGCTATTTCCTCTCAGCACGTCTGCTCATTGAGCAAAGTGATGCATGTTATAAAAATAACCGATATTATTGATATTAATCGATAATATTGTAACCTATTTTTTTTCCAAAACTCTTTAAATACTTAAATATATGTAAAAGTAAGTAAATTAAGACATAATATGCCTGACAGAAATTAATTAACATCTACATGTATATCTACTTCAAATTATACGTTCCATGAAAAAGATTGTTTACAAATATACTTTAATATACAATTATACAGAACCAACAAAGCAACTGGTAACAAAAACTGTTAGAGTCGACGTCAAAGCTTATTCCACGCCTGCTTCTGGACTGCATTGTGGAGTATAGCATAACAACAAGCCGCTTTGTTATAGATTTGGACAAGATTACTCATTGAAATCAGCATCACCGGGTGAGCATTTCCCCGAGCAGCTCAGCGAAAGTTGCTCAGCGAAAGTCTACTCACTGAGCAAAATCGTCCCCGTGTATAAACGCCTTTACACTAACCAGCAGGAATGAAGGCTACAGCGAGAAGAACTGCAGTGGTAATAAGGAAATAAAAGGAAAGACTCGATTTCCTCCCGAAGTATTGGACGATGAAACCAGAGAAGATATAGGCCGGGAGCTCCATAAGACCGCTCAGTACCAAGAAGACGTAGGGGTCATCGCTTATGTTGGCACCACTGAGAGACAAACCGTAGTACACCATTGCCCCCACTATGTAGATAAAGTATATGGTAAGCGTGATGGTTCGTAGCCGTGGCGTTCTGCAGAGTGGTAAGACATCGAAGAAAAAAAGTTATTGAGATTGTAAAAAGAAAAAAAATTGAAAATTATGATATCCCCGCCATAAAAACGTTCAAATTGTTGACGATTCTCTTTGATACTAATAACTAAACTATTTGTGGAAATTATCCAACAACCAACCTCTCAATTGGTTGAGTGGTGGTTTTGTTTCCCCCCCTTTGTGAGGGAGGGAAACCGTATTGTCTGCTCATCATAAGGGGTGAGTAGGGATGTATATATATAATTATAATGGTAATGGGTATAGATTAAGGTAATTTAAGTAAATGATAAGTACTGGTATATTATAAATGAACTTTCCCAGTGGTATTAACCATTTGCATCTTATATAATTAGCACCTTGGTTGAAGCGGCCGGTCATTGGCCGCCGCCCATTAGATACTAGTCACTGAAATTTGTATACGTGGCTGGGTAGGGTTACGACCGCCGCCGCCCGCCCACGGAGATTCAGTACACTCCAGACCCTTACGTTAATAACACCTTTCACGGTGCTTCTCTGATTATAGTGAGAAGAATTTGTACATACGTTCATTTTGTACATACAAGTGTCTAACAATATGACGTGTCTTATCGACATAGCGAATATCAGTGCCGCGTCTATTAAGCCTGAATAGCTTCTCTGACGCCTCAGTGATTATAATCGCCGCACCGTGATGGTTTGATGAACCACTTGACGCCCATAACAAATAACGCCTCCGCCTCTGTCCTTCACCTGCGGCCTCGATCGCACGCGACCACTTCGAATAGCAAGACATTGCAGTATTGATAAGCCTACAACCCAATTTAACCCTACTAGTCCAGTCAAAATACGAAAAAAAAACCTTTACCCTGAACAAATTCCAAGAAAGCGTTTTATTGTTTTTTTTGGTAGTATTACATGTAGGGAAAAACATACTAAAAGTTTACCAAAATATGGTTACCACAAAGGGTCCAAATGTGACGTCAAAGAATATGGCCGCCAAAGCTATAACATGTTAAGGGGATCGTTTCCCCTATCGGGCAATTTTTTTTGTTATTGAACCTACAAACGCGAAAGTTGGTATATATACGTAAAATTTAATTCTAAGAATTTTTTGTTCAGGAAAAAAAATTGATTTTCCTCATAGAAAACTAATTACGGATAGAAAACGTGATTTTAGGGGGGGGGTTTCCAATGGAGGGTCAATCACTGTTTTCAGTTAAGTACAAGCGGTCAATGAAAGCCAAGACCCTGGCATCTAGTGTGGCAGTTGACGTTGCTAAGGACAAAACAATAGACCACGCTCTTTTGTTCCAAAGGTTTCTTGTGGTGTCTCAAACTGCTGATCTTTCCCTTGATGAGGTGATGGCCCATGAACTTTCACCATACCCACCATCCCTCTTTGAGGCAAAACATCTCTTACGCAAACCAAACAAAGCACAACTGATGGCTGCTATAAAAGAACAGAGTTCAGATGACGCAGTACTCAAGGATGTACCAGAAGTGGAACATAATGTTCTTGACGGAGGTTCTCTTCTCCATCGACTGAAGTGGTCAGAAGGAAAGACATATTGTTCAATCGCTGACGACTATGCATCTTTCACAGTAAAGCACTATGGTAAGGCTACGATAGTATTTGATGGTTACATTGGAGGACCAAACACTAAGGACATTACCCATCAGAGACGGCGCAAAAATCGAACAAGTAACAAAGTGAACATTGCGGAAGGAACGAAATTTGTCGGGAAAAAGGAGGATTTCCTTTCTAATGTGGAGAACAAAGTCTCTTATCAATCTGATTTCACAACGCATGAAGGACAGAGGTTGCAACGTAATACAATCAGAGGGGGATGCAGATGTGGAGATTGTTAAGGCAGCAGTGTCAATGTCATCCAACAAAAGGACTAGTCTCATTGGCGAAGATACAGATCTATTGGTGTTGTTACTTCATCACGCGTCAACCAGCGATGGCAACAAGCTTTATTTCTACTCGGATAAAGGGAGTCCTGCAACAGTATACGACATTAAGGTTATGAAGAAGTTGCTTGGAAACGATGTCTGCAGCAGTCTTCTGTTCCTGCATGCATTCACGGGATGCGATACCACTTCCGCGGTTTTTGGAATCGGAAAAAAACTCGCTCTACACAAGGTTTTGAAGAGAGACTCTGTCTTCAATAGCTGTGCTAAGATGTTTACCACACCTAAGAAAAACATAGCTGAGATTGAAGACGCTGGGTGTAAAGCGATGGTGGCATTGTTCGGGGGCAAACCTGGAGACAATCTGTCTGCAATGAGGTATTCTAGTCTCTGCCGAAAAGTTGGTTCAGCCAAAAGCTTTATTACACCTGAACGACTGCCACCGACCTCCTCTGCAACGAAGTATCATGCCCTTCGGAGTTACCTCCAAGTGATGCTTTGGATGGACAATGGTGAGGCCATGGACACTACTGAATGGGGATGGGAATTGCAGAACAACAGTCTAGTTCCAGTGATGATGGATACTTCACCTGCGCCAGAAAAACTTCTGAAAATAATTCACTGCAATTGTTCTCGTGGTTGTAGTACACTTCGGTGCACTTGCAAAACACACGGACTTATCTGTTCACGGGTATGCGGACCATGTCAAGAAGGGCATTGTGACAATATGAGTGAGGAAGCAGTGTCTGATGATGAAAATAGAGACTATTAAACTGACACGGTTATTCAGTGAAGAAGTAGGTCTTAAAATGCACTGTGTATTCTATTATTTTTAGAAATGTACATGTATGTCATGACGTCATTGATGACGTCATGACCTCGCCTGTCCGTGTAGTTAGTATAAAACTTTGTATAAAAATTGTTATATCAACATATATAGTATAAAAAATGTAAACTCTTCTGTAACCTACAGCTACAGCTTTGAAATAAGGAAACAGTGGTTATTTTTAGTGCGATGGCTGTCATCGTCTTATGACGTCATAGTTAGGACCTTTGTGGTGATCAATTTTTGGTAAACTTTTAGTATGTTGTTCCCCACATATAATGTATAGGTGTATAGTCCCTCAAATAGTCCCTCAAAGTAAAAAAAATGAAAAAAAATGAAAATTTTCATTTTTTATTTATTTGTTATTTTTGAGGGGCTATAATTTTTGATCTAATTAGAAAATAAAAAAAAATCGCCTTTGACGTCCTAGCGGCTTTATTCCTCTTTCGAATGATACCTCTACCGACTCTCTCCGACTGATATTGACGGAGGAGTAGTCTTTGGGGGGACCCCCCTAAAATCACGTTTTCTTTCGCTAACTCGTTTTCTATGCGTCAAATAAATTTTTTCCCATAAGACGACCCCTATTTATTTTACTTGTTTTATATATGTACCAAGTTTCAAAGATGTAGGTTTAATAATAAAGAATTTTTTTTTTTGGGGGAGTCGATCCCCTTAACATTTTATAGCTTTGGCGGCCATATTCTTTGACGTCACATTTGGACCCTTTGTGGTAACCATATTTTGGTAAACTTTTAGTATGTTTTTCCCTACATGTAATACTACCAAAAAAAACAATAAAACACTTTCTTGGAATTTGTTCAGGGTCAAACCGTATTTTGACTGGACTATACTATCCACCGATAAGTATCCTAGTTAGTTGACTAGTTGGGGTATTGTGTCGGGATGAGATAGACAATGGAGTTCTATAGGTAAGATCTCAAATAAATATGTGTTTGTGACATAAATTACCACAAAATGGTGCCCTGAGTAAGAAATATTGATGTCATATAATTCAAAGTGGTCGTTGTGAGGCGTAATTATGAGCCTATCACAACAGGTGGTTGAAGGAGTGGAGGTGAGGTGTTTTGCTGAGTCGGGAACGATTCAACAGGCGGGTGATTATCATACGCCAGTCAAAATATATTGCCTGTAGTTACGTGTTAGTTGTGGTAGTTGAAATACGGCTGGCTTCGCGTCTTGACAGACCGAGCAGGCACTACCACCACCTGATATAATAATTAATTATCAGCTAACAATTATTATAGTGACGTAATCTTGCATATGCTATTTTATTTTATTTAGTTATTAACTAAATTATGTCAAAACTAGGTAAGCATTCATTATCGGCTAAATCAACAATGCTCACACGAATATATAATAAGTGTGAGGATGCAATTAAGGCAATACCTATTTATTATATTAATTTAAAGACAGGTCTACCATTGTTAAATAAACAATGGGATAAATATGAGGAGGCTTACTTCCTATATGAAGTTCAATTAAGACAAGCTGGGGATAAAGAAATTATTCACCAATCTGTGATCAATTATGAACAACAGTGTCAAAGATATCTCGATAAGGTAATTGAATATGAGGGATTACTGGAGTGTGCTCATATTCCATCAACAGCTAAAGCTTCTTTAACACAATTTCGCAAGGTATTGAGCAGGAACCCTCCCACAGGGAGATCAAGGTTGTTACACCTAACGTAAATCAGCTATATCAGCCACTCTTAGAGTTTAAAGATCCCTCGTTAGTGGGTATTTATCCTCCGCCTGTTAAAGTTACGCAAGTCAGACAACCTGTAATTAAGATTCAAACTTCTCAGCCTTCCAGTAAACCACTAAGACCTACTCAAATAAAATATACAATCCCTAAATCCTTCGTACTTCTAGTGAAGTACGAAGAATAAATTGTGTCTTATGTGAGGGGGAAAATCCACCCTCCACATGTAATATCTATTCAGATTGTTCCACGAGAGTTGAAAGGTTAATGAGCCTTGGTAATTGCCTACCCTGTCTCCTTGGTAAACATGCTTTAAATGCATGCCCTATAAAATTAAGAACTTGTAGGAAATTTAAACAATTTGTTCATAACATCGCACTTTGTCCTAACAGGGATATTAACTCAGACCCTACAGCAGTTAAAATGTCAGTCACTAATAAGAGTAGTTCACCAGCTGTTCCTACTGCAGAATTGAAGATGAGCCACAATGATAATTCAGTCATGGTAAAGACAATGTTTGACAGTGGTGCACAAAGCTCTTTCATAAGTAGGGAGATAGTTGAATTATTACAACTAGTACCCATAATTAGTAAAGTGAATTTAGCCATATCAGGTTTTCTTGCCAATGAAGAGACTCAAAACTTTGACATAGTTCAATCCTTAGTCCAATTAGGAAAATTTAAATGTAGGGTAGCTGCTGTAGTAGTTAATAATATTGGTATTAGTTTAACTGTTAATGGACTAAAAGACACAGCTGAAATGCTGAGGGATAATGGTGTTAAACTAGTTAGTAATACCTTCGAGGACGTTGATGGTCCCTTCTAATTAATAATAGGCGCTGATTATTTTTGGCGTTATCTAAGGAAGGTTATCAAAAGACATAACGTCTCTATGTTCACCAGAGCTGGTGGTAATGCAATAATGGGACCCATCCCACATACTCACGAAGCCGAACAAGAGGAGAGTACTCCTAGTCGTGCACAACCCCTATAAATTACCAGAATTGGAACCACTTTCTTGTCCACAGCAATTAGTGAGGTATTAGAGGGAAGTGATATTCCAGTTCATAATGAATATATTGCCATTAATATAAATCCTAATAATAATGTGTCGCGGGGAAATACTACCCTCAAATTAAACACAGGATTATGGTTTAAAGGCCCTACCTGGCTGAAAGAGTTTAATAATACGCCTAAACAGGTTTCCACTCCGCCAGACATATCTGAAGATATAATAAGGGAACCTGAATTGATCCCAGATCCTGTGATAGATATTGAAAAGTTTTCCTTAGTGAGCAAACTAATTACGACTACTAATTTTGTCTTCAAATTCATTAAAAGAGATAGCTCTGACTCATTGAAGTTTTGGGTCAGAACAATACAAAAGCAGGTATTTCCTGAGGAATATCAGCTCTTGGCCTCAGCCAGCCACCATAGGAACAAATTGACCAAATTATTAGGTCTGTACCTAGATCATGAGGGTATAATTAGGTGTCGAAGGCGAAATTTGAAAGCTGATCTTCCAAATATCACCTGCCATCCCATACTAATTCCCAAACGCCATCATCTTACTAAATTGTTGGTGGAAGAATATCATAGGAACTCATTACATGGCGGAATGGCTAGCACTTTAGCCGATATCAGGTGTCAATTTTGGATACAATATGGTAGACAGGCAGTCAAATATTACCTCAAATCTTGCATTAAATTTAATATATCTGAAGGTAGACTAGTCGCCTATCTAGCACCCCCTGAACTTCCCGCTGATAGAGAGCCTAAAATAATTTGAGGTCACTCGAGATGACTATACTGGGGATATCATAAATTCCGGAGATAGTTCTCCCCCCAACCAAGTATATGTCTGCATATTCACTTGTACCTCTATCAGGACTATTAATATGAAATTAGTCAAAGATCATAGTGCCGAAACCACTATACAAATGTTCCGGCGTTATGTGGCCTGGGGTGATGTCACATGAAGCGCTGCTTCAGTTTTCGCCGGCCCCCAGTTGTGGAAATTATCCACCAACCACCCTCACAATTGGTTGAATGGTGGTTTTGTTTCCCCCCCCCCCCTTTGTGAGGTAGGTATTGTCCGCTCATCATAAGGGGTGAGTAAGGTAAAGATGGGAGCATACGCTAAGCTGCGCGTGGCATGCGGTGCTCATCTCCGTGGCATTAGCCCTTAGAGCCTGTGGTGGGTGAGGACCCTTTAGCCCGGGACATAGGGCTAGTGTGACTCCCGGGTTACCACAGTTACTTTCCCCAGGCTACCCAAGGTACCCATTTATCAACCCCGAAAGGAAGGAAGAACAGCTGGGTAGGCTTGTCACCAGCTTGCCCTGGCCCGGGATCGAACCAGGGCCCGCAGATTCGTAGCCAGGCACGCTAGCCACTGCACCACGGAGGTGAGTAGGGATGTATATATAATTATAATGGTAATGGGTATTAATTAAGGTAATTTAAGTAAATGATAGGGACTGGGATATTATAAATGAACTTTCCCAGTGGTATTAATCATTTGCACCTTATATAATTAACACCTTGGTTGAAGCGACCGGTCATTGTCCGCCGCCCATTAGATACTAGCCACTGAAACTTGTATACGTGGCTGGGTAGGGTGGCGATCGCCGCCGCCCGCCCACGGAGATTCAGTACACTCCAGACCCTTACGTTAATAACACCTTTCACGGTGCTTCTCTGATTATAATGAGAAGAATTTGTACATACTTTCATTTTAGACATATAAGTGTCTAACAATAGGACGTGTCTTATCGACATAGCAAATATCAGTACCGCGTTTATTAAGCCTGAATAGCTTCTCTGACGCCTCAGTGATTATAATCGCTGCGCCGTGATGGTTTGATGAACCACTTGACGCCCATTACAAATAACGGCTCCGCCTCTGTCCTTCACCTGCGGCCTCGATCACGCGCAACCGCTTCGAATAACAATACATTGCAGTATTGATAAGGTTACAACCCAATTCAACCCTACTATCCACTGATAAGTATCCTAGTTAGTTGACTAGTTGGGGTATTGTGTCGGGATGAGAGAGACAATGGGTTTCTATAGGTAAGATCTCATATAAATGTATTTGTGACATAAATTTCCACACTATTGATATTTGTGTTTTTATTTCTTTATGCCCATAAAAACACGAGAAACAAAAGGAGATTTCATCCACAGAACTCACCTTAGAAGAATCACAACATCGTCAACAAAAGACTTAAGAAGGGACCCCATAGAGGAGCGTTTTAGGGTTGTATTCTGGGCCTCTGCAGCCTGTTCCTCAACCAGCTTCTTCATCTCTGCCTCAGGAGGGAGATCAACGCCGTGCCAGCGAGCCACTTTGCCGAACACCTGGAGGGCTTCCTGGGGCCGTCCGTTCACGATGAGCCACAGCGGGGACTCGTCGATTACCCTGCCGTGGGGGAAACATTGTGTACTCAAGACTCGACCTTCTGGCGTTCCAAAGTGACGTGACTATATCTATCAAGGCATTGATATGTATAACTCATTTTGCAGACATTTTTATCACAACAACAACAACTATGTAGTACTTCTCGAAACACAGAATAAAAACCCCCTTATGAAAAACCCCCAATTATTATCATAACTGCATATGACCTAAGCTTTCTATCCCATTTAACTTTTTTCTCCAGATGACTTACCACAGAGCGGGAAGGATGAGTAGTCCAGGAAGGGTCGCCGCCGTCTGCAGGATCCGCCAGTCCCTTATCAAGTAACCTAAGCCGCCGTACAGCATAACAGTAACCCCCCAGACGGTGTTGATGCCGAAAACAGTTAATGTTCTTATTTTAGGCTCCAGCACCTCCATCACTACGACACATTACAGAGTGAAGTTTAAATGTGTATAGAAGAATTAGACACGGAAGAAAAGTGATAGGGTTGGGAGGGGAAGAAAACAAAATAAATTAGTAAAGTTAGAGGCACGTTCAACTTAATATGATAGAATTGGTAAAGAAATAAACAGAAAAATACCTGTAATCCTTAAGTTTTTCAACAAATTTCAATGGATAAGATTTGGCATACAGTATAAAGGAATCTCACAGATGATCAAGGAGGAGTATTTGCAGAAGGCGTGAAGAGCCCCCAAGAAGAAGCGAGCCACGAGGATGAGTGAGAGGAAGGGGAGCCAGGCAGATACCAGACCCAACACGATGAAGGCTACGTAACCAAACATCACCGTGCGCTTCCGGCTATACCTGAGACATAACCATAAAGCTGTATAGGGTGACTAAGACTTTGTATTGTCATGTGTCGAGAGAGAGAGAGAGAGAAGAGAGAGAGAGGAGAGAGAGAGAGAGAGAGAAGAGAGAGAGAGAGAGAGAGAGAGAGAGAGAGAGGAGAGAGAGGAGAGGAGAAGAGAGAGAGAGAGAGAGAGAGAGAGAGAGAGAAGAGAGAGAGAGAGAGAGAAGAGAGAGAAGAGAGAGAGAGAGAGAGAGAGAGGAGAGAGAGAGGAGAGAGGAGAGAGAGAGGAGAGAGAGAGAGAGAGAGAGAGAGAGAGGAGAGAGAGAGAGAGAGAGAGAGAGAGAGGAGGGAGAAAAGAAGGAGAGAGAGAGAGAGAGAGAGAGAGAGAGAGGAGGAGAGAGAGAGAGAGAGAGAGAGAGGAGAGAGAGAGAGAGAGAGAGAGGAGAGAGAGAGAGAGAGAGAGAGAGAGAGAGAGAGAGAGAGAGAGAGAGAGAGAGAGAGAGAGAGAGAGAGAGAGAGAGAGGAGAGAGAGGAGAGAGAGAGAGAGAGAGAGAGAAGAGAGGAGAGAGGAGAGAGAGAGAGAGAGAGAGAGAGAACAACACGTAGTGATATATTATAAGGGTTAAAATAGCCTAGAAGGGCTTCGCCAAGCGGGATATCCCCTGTGGTACACTGTACTGGTCTCGGCCGTGGGAGATCGTAGTCTAGGCAGGTGGGTTATAACCCCACTATATTTAGCATGTAAAGGGGAAAATAACATATTTTCTGAATAGTGATTTGGCACCCTGTCATTTTTGTTTGTGGAGGACTTTCTGACGGAATTTCAGATGATGACTGTGGGGCAAGGGCAGTGGGAACTCTGTTGGTTCGTATACCTCCAAAGTTCCCCCATGGAGCAGTGCATGGTTTTACAATACGGCCCAGCGCAGCTCGGTCGATTATACGTAGGCTCCATCCTCACATCCTCGACCAAGCTGCCCCCCTTTCGGCATCCCTTAAGAATATCGTCATCACGACGACAGCAGAAGAGAGAAAAACTCCCTGCATTATAATATTGTCTATAGTCTATACTTTAGGGAAGGTGGTATAGCAGAGTGGTTAGCGTGTCACCGAGTGGCGTTCTCGAAGACCCGAGTTCGATTCCGAGTTAGACCCATAAATCCAGTAAAAATATTTCTGCACTGTCGAGTGGCCTAAGAACACCCACATGCTGCCCATAACTCTACCTTCGATTCCGAGTGCAGCGGCACACAGGTGGGGCGGCATGAGCCTCTAATCACAGGCGTCACTATAAAAATCCTGCCTGCGCCACCACTGGCGAGGACCAACCATCACAGCCTCAAGTGAGCTTCCAGGGCCTACGTTCCGAGCCTACTAGTCTACAGGCGCTATAGGCATAAATGTAAAAAACACAAACAAAACAAAATAAACATAAAATACTTACTTATCAGATAGGTAGCCATTGACAGGTGCTCCAACTGAGATACCGAACATGTATACACTCTGGAAGGAGGTCTGGAGGTAGGCCTGACCGCACGCCAAATTATACTGTGAAGGAGAAAGGTAGAGCAGAGGTAAGTACACACAGAGCTGGGCAATAAATACACTGAATGTATTAAATACTAAATACTAAATACATGGGAGAAAAATATCTAAATACCAAATACTAAATACATTTTACGAATGCATTTAAATAGTAAATACTATATACACTAATTGTATTTAAATACATTTGTAAATGAACTTTAACCCCCTCGCATTCTATGACGCGTTTCGCGTCATTCGAGAAGTGATGTCTAGAATATCTTTTTTTTTTTTTTTTTACATCACAAAGGACTGGCCAAGGGCACAACAAAAATAGGTAACACAAAGGCCGCTTAGTTGCCAGTCCCTATAAAGAAGACAGTAAGAGAATTAAAAAAAGAGAGGTGTGCCAATTTAGTTCGGGAAGTGTCTTGTTACTCTTCTCTTGAAAAGATTTAAGTCGTCGGAAAGTGGAAAAAATAGAAACAGGAAGAGAGTTCCAGAGTTTACCAGTAAAAGGGGTGAAAGAGTAAAGATACTGATTAACTCTTGCATTAGGTAGATGGACAGAATAGGGTTGAGAATGAGTGGAAAGTCTTGTGCAGCGAGGCCGCGGGAGGGGGGGAGGCATGCAGTTAGCACGTTCAGAAGAGCAGTGAGCATGAATATAACGGTAGAAGATAGCAAGAGAAGCAACATTTCGGCGGTGATTTAAAGATTGAAGACAGTCAGTCAGAGGAGGGGAGTTAATGAGACTAAAAGCTTTTGACTGAACCCTGTTTAGGAGAGCTGTATGAGTGGATCCTCCCCAAACATGTGAGACATAATCCATACATGGGCGGATAAGGTCCCTGTAGAGAGCAAGCAACTGGGAGGGAGAAAAAAAAAGGACGCAGATGCCACAGGACGCCTAACTTTTTAGAAGCTGTTTTAGCAAGAGATGAGATGTGAGATTTCCAGTTCAGATTTTTAGTAAAGGATACAGTCCTACAATGTTCATTGTAGAAGAAGGAGATAGTTGTGTGTCATTGAAGAAGAGGGGATAGTTATCTGGTAGGTTTTGTCGAGTAGATAGGTGAAGAAATTGACGTGAAGAAATTGAGTTTATGAGGCATTGAACAAAACAAGGTTTGCTTTGCCCCAATCAGAAATTATAGCAAGATCAGAAGTTAGGCGCTGGGTGGTATCTCTCCGTGAATCACTTACTTCCTGTTGAGTTGGACGTCTAATAAAAGTCGTTGAAAAATGTAGGGTAGAATCATCAGCGTAGGAGTGGAGGGCTTTGAGTTAGACATCGAAGATCATTAATGAATAATAGAAAGAGAGTGGGTGATAGGACAAAACCCTGGGGAGCACCACTATTGATAGATTTAGGAGAAGAACAATGTCTGTCTACAATAGCTGCAATAGAACGGTTTGAAAGGTAACTTAAGATGAAGGTACAGAGAGAAGGGTAGACACCGAATGAGATTAGTTTTGAAATTAAAGATTTGTGCCAGACTATATTATAAGATTTTGATATGTCAAGGGCAACAGCAAATGTTTCACCGAAACCCCTAAAGGAGGATGACCAAGATTCAGTTAGGAAAGCTAGAAGATCGCCAGTAGATCGCCCTTTACGGAAATCGTACTGACGATCAGATAGAAGATTGTGAGAATATAGATGCTTAAGAATCTTCTTATCAAGTATTGATTCAAAAACTTTAGAAAGGCAGGAAGTCAAAGCTATATGACGGTAGTTTGAAGGATTAGAACGGTCACCCTTCTTAGGAATAGGTTAGATGTGAGCAAACTTCCAGCAAGAAGGATAGGTGGAAGTAGATAGACAAAGACGGAAAAGTTTGACCAGGCAGGTGCAAGCACAGAAGCACAGTTTTTGAGAACAATAGGAAGGACTCCGTCAGGACCGTAAGCCTTCCGAGGATCTAGGCCAGAAAGGGCAAAGAAAACATCATTATGAAGGATCTTAATAACATGCATAATATAGTCAGAGAGTGGAGGAGAATGAGGAACAAGCCCTTCATCAACCAGAGTGAAATTTTCAGCAAAGGTTTGAGTGAAGAGTTCAGCTTTATAAATAGATGAGAAAGCTGTGGAGCCATCTGGGTGAAGCATAGGAGGGAAAGATGAAGAAGAAAAATTGTTAGAGATGTTATTACCTAGATGCCAGAAGTCACGAGAGGAATTTGATTTAGAAAGATTTTGACATTTTCTATGAATGAAGGAGTTTTTGGTAAGTTGAAGTATAGATTTGGCATGATTACGGGCAGATATATAATGGGCGCTATGACGCGAAACACTTCATTCAGCCCTACGCGGCAGAAAAATATTCGATAAATAACGCTATTTGCGTCATTTTTGGGCAAATGTTCAGTAAGCTGATCTATTTAAAATTGAATTATCTGTCAACCCTCTGTCAGCATTCTTACGGTAGAGCGCAGATCAAATATTATAGTTGCCTCCCGACAGTCAGTCTGTTAGGGCATTGTGAGTGGCGTTGGTTAAAGGCCAAGCGGTAACTCAAGAGTCTGCGTTCAGTGCTTTAGCGTGTATTTTTTGCATAATAAATCTATGTTAATGATCTGTCAGTGCATATATAATGAGGATCACGATACTATGTACTGGAAATAGGCTATATATAATCGTATAACGGTTGATAACGGACAGTTCAAGCTCATGAACGAAGTTTATAGCATTTTATATCCTATATAGCCTATTAGCCTGAATGGTTGACGTGTATGTTGCCGTGGTGATGATATAGAAACTGAGACTGTGCAGTGCGAGTTGACTTTTATATGAATTGTACACACGGGTAGTTTTGTTTTATATTTACACATGCACACATTTTTATTTCTATTACTTCGTGTTTGAACTTACACTATATGGTTTTATGTGTACATTGGTTATTAAATGTGTTTGAAAAAAATATATTGAAACAAGCGCATTTTCGTTGTGATGCTTGACTGTGAGCGTATGTGTGCGCGTATGTGGGTGTATGCATGACATTTTTTTTGTTTCTTGTTACTGCAGTATATCCCACCAAATATTGGAAACATGAGACCGAAGGCAGGGACGAATGATATAGTCCCCGCCTTGTATCTCATGTTTCCATGGGCAGAGGAGAATGCGGTTTGGCTTCAGCTCAAAAATTCTCCATCTCCGAAATTATTGAGGCTAGAAACTATTGCTTGGTGGCATTCTTGTCTTTACAGTGTGGACATATCATCTATACAATTTTCGTTCATATTTTTCAAACCAACTAACCAAAATATATAGGTTGTAAATAATATATCACTGCTAGGAGATAGTCTTACGGACTATCACCGAAAGTTTACACGGATATATCTCAGGAAATATTGCAGATACGAATATTCTGAAGACATCCCAGAACTGCTGATGAAAATTGTCATTTATATGCATACAGAGAACATTACTTTAGTTAGAAAAGTTTCGAGAAAACAAGGTGGGAACTTTCTACACTGTCCGTATTTGTCGGGTGTTTGATAAAATTATCAAGAAATATTCGCCAAAAAAAAAGTTTTTGACATAGTACTAAAAGCTTACATTCATTTTCTTTGATTTCAGGAGCTCTACACAGTGAAACAAAACTCAAAGCTGTACCATGAAACATTGCTGAAAAAATCGAAAAAATGTATACAAATTTTATTGTTTCGAAATAAATGTTTAGTTTACGCTACTTTTACCACGGTGCATATTCATTTATCAGAAAACTAATTGTTTCTATGGATGACTGGTATAATTCCGCTTCTTCTGGTATGCAACACATTGAATCCTTTCACTGAAAACTTTTACTACTGAAGAGTTGAAGTCAATTTACTGTTTATGCACATTTATTCAGTCTCAAAATGGCATTTGTTTTGTGTGCTTTACAGTTTTTTTATGTGATAATTTTATGGAACAAACATTTACAAAGATAATAGTATAATATTTATTCTGATAAGTGTATTTGGTGTAGGTGAAAATTAGACTGGAAAGTAAACTTTTTTACGCGTAGAAAAGCCCTTCTGAGGGCCTCTCCCACGGGCTGCAACTGGAAAGAATTCATAAATATAATTACGGAATGCGGGGGGAAGTTAAATACACACAAATATTAACATGTATTCAGAATTCATGATTAACAATATAAAATGCTTGATAATTGTTAAGGATATTTTCATATTGTATATTTCCCTTTTTAGAACAAAACAAAAACAATAGAACTTAGAACTTACAATGTACATCCAGTGAAGTACCATACTCATTATATAATTGCATAATAAGTAACATAACTAACAATTGATGAGTAGATGAGACATAAACGTAAATATAAAGACAACGTAAATTATAAGACAAACATGAACAATAAGACATCCTACAAATTTTCTTTGAACTGTATTTCAAGGTTGTTGCGGATCAAAACCAATCTGTAATAATGACCCACAAGTCCACTTCTACGAATTCCGTTGCCGTTCACCGCCCAACAATGACGTCACCATCATCACCGCTTGAGTGGCTGTAGTGGGAACCGGGCACAGTTTGCACCTCCGCTCGAGCGGACACCGCCGAACTGGAGAGATGACTTGATTTTAATTTTGTGACGGCAAACCAACTCAATCTGCTCTGTGCAGTCGACTTTTTTTGTGATGTCATTGTTCGGCAGTGAACGGCAACGGAATCCGTAGAAGTTGACTTGCGGGAACTGGGCTTAAACACTCTTAAAAGAAACTATTTTTCAGATGAAACATTTGAAAGATTGGTTTTGATCCGCAGCAATCGTGAAATTCAGTTAAAAGAACATTTGTAAGATGCCTTATGTGTTTATATTTGTCTTATAGTTACGTTTATGTCTTATATATTTTCGTTAGAGTGATTGCAGCGAATGAGAATAGTTACTCAACCGGTGCCGAAGATGGTAATGTAGTGTTATAAAGGAGGAAATGTCTTTTTATGAGAGGATATTTTTCCAAACTGTTGGTGGTCCGATCGAAATCTTGTAGCAATGCAAATACTTTCATGTCTGCAGATGATGCAATAGAGGAGTTCGAAGATGAAGCGCTATGAGCGAAGCCAAACTACTCATCGCCGTCTGATGCACCACTACTAGATGCATTGTCGTCTGCTTATATAGTCTATATAGCAGTGGTTCCCAACCTTTTTTCAGTTGTTTCCCCCTGCAACCAGTTCAACCATCCGGATTTCCCCCTTAATGTGGACAAGGAAAAAAGAGCCAAAACACAAAATTTGCAAGCTTAATAACACAGGTATATAGATAATATAGATACTATCCTCCATATCTATATATACTTGAAGAAAATACAATAGCCACATTCCGATAATTTTTTTCTTATGTCGACTAAATGCTAGTAATTTAGATATCCCTCAGGATAAATTTCCACCTAAGAATACAGAAATTTCCCCCTAGGGGAAATTTCCCCAAAGTTGGGAAATACTGCTATATATCAATCAATCATTGGGGGCATACGCCGGGGGGCGCGTCGCCTCGCCCACCCTACGACGCCACTCCCGGGGGTCACCACGCGCTAGTTCCCATGCAGGCTCCTTTCCCATACCAAGCAGCTCTCGATAAGAAACATCAACTTGCCCCAGCCACGAGCCTTGTGGGCGCCCCCTTGGCCTCCTCCACGCCGGATTGTCTCTTACAGATACAACCCGATGGGAAGGATCGGTTTCAGGGTAGCGTGCCACATGTCCATATAGCCGAAGTTGGCGCTGACGGACTATGCAGGTAATAGGCCTCGATTCAGTCTCACGGTGCAATCGCTGATTTGACACGTAATCATCCCAGCGATACCCCATGATTCTGCAAAGACATTTATTACCAAAGGCATTGATTCGTCTCTTCAAGTCACTATTTAGTGTCCATGTCTCACAACCATAGTGTAAGACAGGGATCACACGCGACTTGAAGATCCGGATCTTTGTCCTCCTGCACAGGTACCGACAACGCCAAATACTGCCGCTGAGCGAGTCCATGACACAGTGGGCTATGCCAATCCGCCGTAAGACTTCTTGACGTGACCCGCCGTCATTATGGACTGCGCTACCAAGGTATGTAAAACTTTCCAAGATCTCAATGTCCTCGCCACACGCATGAACAGACTGTACTGCTTCATCTAGTAAGTCTCCAAACACCTGTACCTTGGTCTTGAGCCAGGAGACCTCAAGTCCCAAATGCTTTGCCTCCTCGTGCAGCGCCTCGAGAGCCATCACCAGGACCTCCAGCGACTCAGCAAAGATTATTGCATCATCGGCAAAAACAAGATCAGTGATCTTGGTGTTGCCGACGGATGCTCCACAATCACTTTGATCTACAACCTTGTCCAATACCCAGTCCATACAAGCGTTGAAAAGTGATGGGGCAAGGACGCACCCTTGCCTCACTCCTGTATTCACAGGAAAGAAGCTGGATACACCTGCTCCACACTTCACAGCACTCTCAGTCCCAGAATACAGACCAGTTATCAAACCAATAGTCCTTGCAGGAATCCCTCGAAGTCGCAGAAGATCCCAGAGTGACTCACGATGCACCGAGTCAAACGCCTTCTTGAGATCAACATAGGCTGCAAGCATCCCCTGTCGAAACTCACATCGGCGTTCCACCAGGACACGAAGCGCTAGGATACGGTCCGTTGTTGATTTACCAGGCGTGAACCCAGACTGCTGAGGTCTCTGATGCTTCACCAGATGACTGCGAATTCGTGTCAGCAATAGATGGGCAAGCACCTTGCCTGGTACGCTGAGCAGTGTAATACCGCGGTAATTGTTGCAGTCCTGACGGTTCCCTTTCCCTTTCCAGATAGGGACGACCAGCCCCCTTTTCCAGTCAGGAGGAATGGTACCTGATTGCCACACGGCAGTCAGGACAGCATGCAGCCCGCGGATTATGGCCTCACCCCCAGCTTTGAGGAGCTCCGCACTGATATTACAAACACCAGCTGCCTTTCCACCCTTCAACTTTGCTACAGCCTCTCTGACTTCGTCAAGAGAGGGTGCGGTTTCGTCAATGGGAGGATCGGCATCCACTGCCTGTAACCCAGTGGTGTGAAGCTGCTCAGTTGGAGGGTCCACCGTAAACAACTGCCCAAAGTACTCAGCCCAACGAGCCATCTGCCCATCCATGTCCGACACGAGGCGCCCATCTGCTGTTCGAATAGCACTCGCCCGAGAAGAAGACTTGGAACGGAGCTTCTTCAGGGCTCGGTAGGCGGGTCGGAGGTCATTAGTGTTCAAATGACCCTCGACATCCTCAGCGAGACTCCTGACATACCTCTCATTGTCTGTCCTCAGGAAGGTTCTAGTCCGGCGTGACAGAGCCCTGTGCTGGTCCCGGTTCCCAGCCAGCCTGGCAGCGCGACTCTCCTCGATTTTCTCCAGCGTCTCCGTCGAGACAAAACCACGCCTTGACCTCGGGCGCTCCCCAATACACTCCTTGGCAGCCTGTAGAGTTTCACGTTTGTAGGTATCCCACAGTTCTACAGGATCCCCGAGAGCACCGAGCACATCAAACCGATTTGAGACTGCCACCGCATACTCACGAGCACATGTCAAGTCCTTCAGTTTCTCAAGATGAAACACAGTATGGTTACCTCTTGAGATTCTTCTGGACTTGACATGAAGCTTAAGTGCAGCAACAACAAGTCTGTGATCTGTTCCAAAGAACTCAGCACTCCGATAAACCCTGCAGTTCTGGAGGATCCTCCAACGAGTACTAACGATGTGATGTGGATGTGGTCGATCTCCTTAGCTACCCCTCCGGCATTACTATACCATGTCCAGCGGTGCAGCTCTGGTCTCTGATACCAAGAACCTGCAATTCTCAACCTTCTGGACCTTGCAAAGTTCAGAAGCAGAGAACTGTTGGTGTTTCTGGTACCGGAGCCATGGGGACCAACACATAACTCGTAGCCATCTCTCACAGTGCCAGTAGTAGCTATATAGCGTCTGCTATATATTCTGCCTCCCCTGCCTTCACACTTCAGATCAAGCCTGAAGATGGAACAAGTTAGTTCCGAAATGTTACAATCCATAGGACAAATTCTGAATAACATATCAGAAGAACACAAAAAAATTGTACGGCAAATATAACACTGGGGAACAATTTGTAAAAAAATTATTGTTGAGTTAGATTTTTGAGCTTATTTAGACTAAAATTGGCATGCTGATTCCAAATCTGTAGTCAGTTTTTTTCTAGCACGTCAAGTTTTTTCTCCACAGCTTACCCTCCAGATAAGCAAAATTCCACTTGTTAGCTGTAGTAAAACTTCTACACAATGGCAATTTGTTTGGCGCAGTCCCTATTGGGCATTCGGTCTGTCTTCGTGAAGAATATGGAGATGTAAAGAGAGTCATTGAGTTATTGCAATATGACAAACACAATTGGATCATCTGTGTTGACCTTAAAATGGTGTCCTTCCTTCTTGGTCAACAACATGGATACACAAAGTATCCCTGCTTTCTCTGTATGTGGGATAGCAGAGCTCGAGAGAAGCATTGGGTTCAGACGAATTGGCCTCCAAGATCTGATCTTAAACCTGGAGATCCTAACATTGTACATGAGCCACTTGTTGACAGGAAGAAAATAATATTCCCACCTCTGCACATAAAACTAGGTCTCATGAAACAATTTGTAAAAGCATTGTCAACTGATGGCGACTGTTTGAAGTACATCATCTTGGCATTTCCTGGACTGTCAATTGAAAAAATCAAGGCCGGTGTGTTTGATGGTCCACATATTCGACAGCTCATCAAAGATGAACATTTCAACGGTACTATGTCAGACCTTGAAAAGAATGCTTGGCTATCATTCAAAGACGTCGTCAAGAACTTTCTTGGAAATACACGTGCAAGTAATTACACAGAAATTGTTCAGAAACTATTGGAGAGCTACAAAGCGCTTGGTTGCAACATGAGTATTAAAGTACATTTTTTGTATAGCCATCTTGCCAACTTTCCGGAAAATCTTGGTGCTGCTAGCGACGAGCAAGGTGAACGATTTCACCAAGATTTGAAGGTTATGGAAGAACGTTACCAGGGTAGATGGGATATGCATATGATGGCTGACTATTGTTGGAGCATCAAACGCGATAGTCCTCAAGTTGAACACTCCAGACAAAGCTACAAACGTAAATTTTTACCTTAACCTGCACACAATTATCCTTTCTAAAAACATGATAATGTTAAATAAACATTCTATTCATGCCTATTTCTTTCATTTTTCATTGTATGTTAACATTTGCAACTTTTTATAAAATAACCACTGTTACTGTTATGTACAGTAGTTTTCATGTTTTTTAAGAAAACGAAAATCCTACAGTTCAAAAACTTGACGTGATAGAGAAAAACTGAGATCAGTTTTGGATTCAGCACCCAAAAATTACTTAATAACAAGTGTCAGACCTAACTCAACAAAAATTTATACCCCAGTGTAATCCGTGCATGAAATTATCAAAAAAAGAGAATGTTCGACTGCTTTCAACCTCGTTTGCCTAAAAGAACGTATATATATATATATATATATATATATATATATATATATATATATATATATATATATATAGAGAGAGAGAGAGAGAGAGAGAGAGAGAGAGAGAGAGAGAGAGAGAGAGGAGAGAGAGAGAGAGAGAGAGAGAGGAAGGCAGAGAGAGAGAGAGAGGAGAGAGAAGAGAGAGATGAGAGAGAGAGAGGAGAGAGAGAGAGAGGAGAGAGAGAGAGAGAGAGAGAGAGAGAGAGAGAGGGAGAGAGAGAGAGAGAGAGAGAAGAGAGAGAGAGAGAGAGAGAGAGAGAGAGAGAGAGAGGAGGAGAGAGAGAGAGAGAGAGAGAGAGAGAGAGAGGAGAGAGAGAGAGAGAGAGAGAGAGAGAGAGAGAGAGGAGAGAGAGAGAGAGAGAGAGAGAGAGAGAGAGAGAGAGAAGAGAGAGAGAGCGAGAGAGAGAGAGAGAGAGAGAGAGATATCCATGGTGAACCAGAAGGGACGGATTAGCACGGTCAGTTTCCCATGTCATAAATGAGCCATCATTAACATCGTTTAGAGATGTTCATAACGAGATACCAAGAGAGCGTCTATATACGCTGTTATCAGTGAAAGGGTTAATTAAAGGATAAGTGTAAGCATTTGTAATTATTTCCTGAAAATGGGGTAAAATTCACCCATAGTTAGCACCAACGTTACTTTTTTGTACATTAGAATGCTAGGGTTAATACCCAAGGTCCTGTCCACCCAATAGTGAATGTTTACCGGGTGTTAGCCGGGGGTTGCGTCCCGCCTCCCTGGGTGGTACCCTGGCCCCTGCCGCGGCGGGGATCTAAAAGAGGGTGCAATCCCATAATCCCCAAATCCGGCTTCGGCCAACAACCACCAAGGGATGGAAAAAATTCTGAGACAAAATATAATGTACATATGGAAACGGGACCATACGAATGTAGCTAAGGACATGTGAAATACGAATAGGTAAATACAGCTAAGTAAACATACACATACACACACACAAGCGCGCGCGCGCTCGGGTTTACTGTATTAGTACCTAATCTTATTACCTCAGCTGTAAGAGTGGAGGTAAAAGTAGAGTTATCAAAGTCGAACTGCATACAGTCCTGGATCTCTTCGCCATTTGGTGTGTCAATCCTGTATTTGCACTCATCTCTGTTCGAAAGTATAGCAAAGGAGAAGTAAGAAAAAAGAAATTAATATATAATTATAAGTTTCACTTATGTAATCACATCTATATTACCTGTTAGATAATTAGAGTCACAAATCAATATATAGTACTGTTTTGGTGTTCTCTTACATGTGTTGCATTGAAATGAACAGGAACATTATAATAATTTAATACAAGTGCTGACGAATGATTGGCACCTCAACCATACTTATAATAGACGCCAATTGGCGTACCAAGGGGAGGGGCATGCGGCAATGCTCCCCCTCTTTTGCAAAGAAGAAATAATAATAAATACATATATTTATTGAACGAAAAATAAATTCTTCTTTTTGTTATTTGAACGAAAATATATATTTTTTTCTTTGCCAGTATTATATATTTTTTTTAAATCTTTACATACAGTTTTAAAGTAAGTAGTGTTGTTTTAAGGGTAAATTTTTACAGTCCGAACTTTATAAATTAACAATATAAGAAACAATGTTCGTCCTAATAACATAAACTGTACTTTTCAGATTATTAAAATCCCCCAGATTCATGTACGTATATGCTAGCAACAAAGTTCTAAAATGTAGAATGTATATGTATGTATTAATGCATGTATGTATAAAGGGGAGGCGGTAGCGGAGTGGTTAGCGTCTCCGACTGGCGTTCTCGGTGACCCGAGTTCGATCCCCGAAGAAAACCAAAACCTTTCTGCACCGTCGAGTGGACTAAGAACACCCACATGCCCTGCCCATCAACTCTACCTTCGATTGCGAGTGCATCGGAGGACACAGGGGGGCGGCATGAGCCTCTAATCATCACAGGCGTCACTATAAGAATCCTGTCTGGGCCACTACGGGCGAGGACCAACCATTATCAGAGCCCTCAAATGAACCTCCAAGCCTACCATCCGAGCCTTGGTTCACCACTGCCTACAGGCGCTATAGGCATAAATGTAAAAAATAAATAAATAAATAAATATATAACAAATAAAAATAAGATTTGCTTTGTATGGGATCACTCAATCAAATCAATCATTGGGGACATACGTCGGGGGGCGCCTCGCCTCGCCCACCCTACGACACCACTCACGGGGGTCACCACGAACGAGTCCCCATGCAAGCCCCTTTCCCATACCAAGCAGCTCTCGACAAGAAACATCAACTTGCCCCAGTCACGAGCATTGTGGTCGCCATCTTGGCCTCTTCCACGCCGGATTGTCTCCTACAGATACAACCCAATGGGAAGGATCGGTTTCAGGGTAGCGTGCCACATGCCCATATAGCTGAAGTTGGCGTTGACGGACTATTCAGGTAATGGGCCTCGATTCAGTCTCACGGTGCAATCGCTGATTTGACACGTAATCATCCCAGCGTTATCCCATGATTCTGCGAAGACACTTATTACCAAAGTCATCGATTCGTCTCTTCAAGTCGCTATTTAGTGTTCATGTCTCACAACCATAGAGTAAGACAGGGATCACAAGCGACTTGAAGATCCGGATCTTTGTCCTCCTGCACAGGTACCGACAACCCCAGATACTCCTGCTGAGCGAGTCCATAACACAGTGGGCTATGCCAATCCGCCGTAAGACTTCTTGACGTGACCCGCCGTCATTATGGATTTCGTTACCAAAATATGTAAATTTTTCCAAGATCTCAATGTCCTCGCCGCACGCATGAACAAACTGTACTGTTTCATCTAGTAAACCTCCAAACACCTGGACCTTGGTCTTAAGCCAAGAGACCTCAAGTCCCAAAGGCTTTGCCTCCTCGTGCAGCGCCTCGAGAGCCATCACCAGGACCTCCAGCGACTCCGCAAAGATTATTGCATCATCGGCAAAAACAAGAGCAGTGATCTTGGTGTTGCCGAAGGATGCTCCACAATACCTTGGATCTACAACTTTGCTCAATACCCAGTCCGTACAAGTGTTGAAAAGTGATGGGGCAAGGACGCACCCTTGTCTCACTCCTGTATTAACAGGAAAGAAGCTGGATAAACCTCCCGCACACTTCACAGCACTCTCAGTCCAAGAGTACAGATCAGTCATCAAACCAATAGTCCTTGCAGGAATCAGGAATATGGGATCACTGCGCCTACAAAAATCCTAGGCGCAGAAAAAAAAAAAATTATATATATATATATATAATATATATATATATATATATATATATATATATATATATATATATATATATATATATATATATAATATATATATATATATATATAATATATATATAATATATATATATATAATATATATATCACCTTGTTTTGTTCAATGCCTCAAAAACCCAATTTCTTCACCTATCTACTCGACAAAACCTACCAGATAACTATCCCCTCTTCTTCAATGACACTCAACTGTCTCCTTCTTCTACAATGAACATTCTAGGACTATCCTTTACTAAAAATCTGAACTGGAAATCTCACATCTCATCTCTTGCTAAAACAGCTTTTAAGAAGTTAGGTGTGCTTTGGGGTCTGCGTCCTTTTTTTTCTCCCTCCCAATTGCTTGCTCTCTACAGGGGCCTTATCCGCCCATGTATGGAGTATGTCTCACATGTTTCGGGAGGATCCACTCATACAGCTCTCCTATACAGGGTTGGGTCAAAAGCTTTTCGTCTCATCAACTCCTCTCCTCTGACTGACTGTCTTCAATCTTTAAATAACCGCCGCAATGTTGCTTCTCTTGCTCTCTTCTACCGTTATTTTCATGCTCACTGCTCTTCTGAACTTGCTAGCTGCATGCCTCTCCCACTCCCGCGGCCTCGCTGCACAAGACATTCTACTCATTCTCATCCCTATTCTGTCCATCTTCCTAATGCAAGAGTTAATCAGTATCTTTACTCTTCCATCCCTTTCACTGGTAAACTCTGGAACTCTCTTCCTGTTTCTATTTTTCTACTTTCCTATGACTTAAATCTTCTCAAAAGAAGAGTAACAAGACATCTCCCGAACTAAATTGGTCTACCCCTCTGTTTTTATTTTATTCTCTTCCTGGCTTCCTTATAGGGTCTGGCAACAACGCGGGCTTTGTGTTACCCATTTTTGTTGTGCCCTTGACCAGTTCCTTGTGATGTAAAAAAAAAATATATATATATATATATATATATATATAATATATATATAATTATAATATATATATATATACATATACAGGGAGATCCCGTTATACGAGCATTCGGTATACGATAATCCGATGATACGAGGTGTGTAAATTAGGGTCTATTTTCAATATACGAGATCGAAAATCCAATGCTACGACATTAAAACTGGGGTGAGTAAAATTATAAAGTTCAAAACACTCGCCCTACCACTCCCAGTCTGGACAAAGGGGGATTTGGCTGACTCCAGTCAGGTCACCCCTAGCAAGCCGTGACCTGAAGGGTAATTAAGCATATGGCGCGGCCTGACATTTAGTGGTAATTAGCCAGGTGTGCGGCTCCAACCTTGGGACTGCAGTCAGTGACCTGAAGGGTAAATTAAAATATGGGGGCGGCCTATCATTAGTGGTAATTAGCCAGGTGTCGGTCCAAACCCTTTGGGGCCCAACTGCCTGCGGGGAAAATTACATATGGGGGCGGCCCTTCCCTAGGGGGAAATTAGCCAGGGTTTCTGCCCCAATCTTGGGGGCCCCTACCCAAAAACCCCCTTTTTTTTCACGTGGGGGTCCCCACAGTAAAATCTTTTTTTTTCTTGTTAGCATGTTTTTATGTTTAAAATTAAAGTCAGTTATGCTTTTAGGTGCTATTTTTTTCTTTCAGAAACTTTTTCTAAGAAAGGTAGTCAAAGTGAAAATATAGACGCTTGTGTTTGTTGTGTTTGTTATTTATTTTTGCTTGAAAAAAAAAGTTTTTTTTTTTTTTTTCTTTTTTTAAATTGAGGTCCTGGAACCAAACTATTTTAAACCCTTAGTTATGTGTTTTTTATACGAGATTTCACTTTAAAAAGGTATGCCAGGGGAAACCAACTGCTCGTATTTTCGGGCCTCCCCGATCTCCAATATATTATTTTATATAATATATATTTATTATATATATATATTATATATAATATAATATATAATATATTATTATATTTTTATAAATTTTTAAATTTTTATTTATATATATAATTTTTTATATTAATATTAATTTTATATTTAGGTTTCCCCTTTTTTAAATTTTCCCCGGGGACGCCCCTAATTTGCGCTCATGATGGGGAAAGTCACGGAAAAAGGGGCCTATACATCGTTTTTAAAAAAGGGGAGAGAGGGGGGAGAGTTACCGGACAAGACTGAGAGGTTGGTGGGGGTGGGGGAACACGGCAAGAAAGTCGAGGGAGGCGCCGGAAGACCCCCCGAAATCGTGTGGAACCACGATGACTGTGCTGTGAAAGGAGAGAAGAAGAGAGGGGGGGAGAAGAAGGAGGGGAGGGAAAAAAGAAAGGGGAAAAAGGGGAAGAGGAGAGAGAGAGAGAGAGCGAGAGAAAAAAAGGAGGGGGAAAGGGAGAGAGAGGAAGGAGAAGGAAAGAAGAAAAGAGGAAAGAGGAAGAGGGGGAGAGAGGAGGAAGAGAAAAGGGGGAAATAAAAGAAAGGGGGAAAAAAAAAGAAAAGGGAGAGGGAGGGAAGAAAGAAGAGAGAGAGGAAGGGAAAGAGAGAGGACGGGGAGAAAGAGAAGGGAAGGGGGGGAGGAGGAGAAGGGAGAGAGAGAGAGAGAGAAAAAGAGAGAGAGAGAGAAAAAGAGAGAGAGGAGGAGAGAGAGAGAGAAGAGAGAGAAAAAAAAATTAAAAGAGTAACAAAAACAGTCAAAAACGGCAGTCCCTCCCCCCCAAGGCTGAAAAAAAATTCCACCTGTTCTAAAAATAAAACGTAATTTTGGTTGTTGTTTTTTTGATCCCCCTTGAGGGTGACGGACGCCAAAGCCCGAGAAACCCTTACAAATTTCCTGAATCAAGATCGGGGTCCCGGAACAAACTCCAAAAATAAATCAATCACTTCTAAATGGGGCCCAAAGGGCCCCATCCCTGTTAATGTTCATGCAAACTTCAATGACTTTTTGGCAATTCTGTTTAAACAAAAAAATACAAACAAAAAAAACAAACAGAACCGACACATAACCTCCTGGCGGAGGAAAAATTTTAGTATATGCAAATAAACATTAACCTCCTCCCCCCCCGCCCAAGAACATTACTAAACAGCCTCCCCAAACCACACACACAAACACACACCACACCACACAACCCCCACAAACACAACACCACAACAGGGTACTCCGGGGTGTAGAGGAACACGCCCCGGTTCACATCCGGGGAAGTCCCGGGTTCGATCCGGGGCTGAGCGGAAACAGATGGTTGTTTCCTTAAAAAAACCGAGCCAATGTCACCCAGCGTGAATGGGTACCCGGTTTTTACCGGGGTTGTGACCTGCTCTCCGGGTGGCGTTTCGACCAACACAAAGCACTAAGGATGAATGATAAAAATGTTGATATGGAACGGGCCACACGAGCATTGCTCTGCCCTAAAATACAACTAGATTACAAACAGATGAATACAACCACACCACAACACAACACACACACACACACCCACACCCCACACAACAACACCACCACACAACACACCACCACAACCAACACACCACAACACCACACCACAAACACACAAACACCCCACATATCCAGGACGATGATGTGGAGAAGAGTCCAGGGGGCCGGTTCCCAGTGGGGTGGTAGAGCATCAGGGGGTTTCAGCATCCTGGTGGTGGGGTGGTGGTGGCGGTGGCGGTGGCGGTTGTGGGGGTTTGGATGTTATAGGGGTTGTGGTGGGGGTGGGCTAGCCTAAAAATACACTAGTTTAAGCCAAATCTGAAGCTTTATTTTGGATTGCTAGCATTGAAGGCTGCCGTCTCAGGAACCTTGGGACTACTAAAAAAACCTTTGTACTACTACACGCACATCACCATCACCACCCCAATTACTGGCGGGAGACTAACCTCTATTGATAAAACACGAATTGGCATAATAGGCGAGGTGGATATCATTACAGCTCGAATCGATAACATTTAACAAGCTTGCAAGTGTTCATTGGGGCCCTTTTTGGGTAATAATAACAGTCGTGAGAGGTTGGAAGCACTTCGGAACATAGCATGGATGCAGGGGCGTAGTCAGAAATATAATTCGGGTTGGCGGGGAGGGGCACAATGACATAACCTTGAGATGTATGGCTCCATTGATGTATGGCTAAATTACCCATCATGCTGTTGTTATATTACCTCAAAATACTCAAAAACCTAAATTTTAAAGTTCAACTTTAAGTTCAAACAGTCACCTCTACATTTCAACAGCTTTAATATAGTTCCCCCGATGTACCGGTAAGATCACCTTGATAAAACAAATCAAATCAACCAATCAATCGATCGGCAAACTTGTCGACATATCGGGGTATGAGAGCCACAAACAGCAAGGCGAGCGACATTCTCTCTCTCTCTCCTCTCTTCTCACTCTCTCTCTCTCTCCTCATCTCTCTCCCTCTCTCCCTCTCCCCTCTCTCCCTCTCCTCTCTCTCTCTCTCATCCCCCCTCCTCTCTCCCTCTCTCTCATCTCATCTCTCCTCTTCTCACTCTCTCTCTCTCCTCCGTCTCTCTCTCCTCTCCCTCATCTCTCTCTCACTCTCTCTCCCTCCCCTCTCTTCGTCTCCTCTATCCCCACCCCTTCTCTCCCTCCACTCTCTCTTTGTCTCCTCCCTCTCCTCTCCCTCTCTCCTCTCTCTCCCTCTCTCCCCTCTTCTCTCTCTCTTCCTCTCCCTCCTCTCCTCTCTCCTCCTCCTCTTCTCCCCCTCTCTCTCTCTCTCTCTCTTTTCTCTCTCTCTCTCCTCCCTCTCTCTCTCTCTCTCTCTCTCTCTCTCTCTCTCTCTCTCTCTCTCTCTCTCACTCCGGAATCAGACACTACTCCAAACTCACTGCACTAAGGGTGTTAAGGCATTTGTAAGGGTAGAGACGTAGGTATGGGTGTGGCCATAGACCACTGTATACCTGGGGCCAGATGCTGCGAGCGAGCTAGGGCGCCCTATCCACTAGGGTGCCTGTGGTAAGGCGAAACGCCCTCCCACCGCTATGCTCAGTCGAGAATGCCGCCTTAGTGGCACCGCTAAAGGCGCTGAAAACTAAGGCATGGTCAGACCCTGACTTAGTGAGCTGCTGTGGGCCTTTGACAGACATTCCTCTTCTGTTTATAAGGCAAATACAGCCTTGTTTCAGTTCCTATAACGTAACAATTGGTGTTTACGTAATAATAGTGTTGCAAGGTGTGTATGAATTGATCGTGAAAGACTAAATGCGGCACTATAGGGTGTTATAATGCTGGCGATAGAAATGTTGTGTTGGGTGTTGGTTGGCGGGCGGGCGGGCGGCGGGCGAAGCGACTAGACAAGTATCAAGGAGGGTGCTCCGCCCGCACTAAAATGTTGTACTATTTCACGGAATTATCATACTACCAGATGATATTTAGGACAACTGAACATACCATCATCTTCACGAGACATTATAGTGAAATATCATGAATGTATAAGATATTACAGTAAACTATACCTATAAAAAGGATAATGTGAGCAAAATGAAAAACGTATATACATTTTTTTCTTGCACTTCTTTTTATTCACACTCATCACTGGTTCTGTAATTTTGCTTGCCATTAAATTTCACTCACAGTCTCGGAATCACCACAATTTTCCAAAGTATCATGGTATAAGACGTCCCAATGCCAAAATATATAGAGGTGGTCAAAACCTGTGATGAATTGTCATACATGTGACAAACCGTTTTCGGCGGGCCGCGGGGGAGCGTTGCCTTATGCAGATAGTTGAGGGAGGGAGGGACAAAAATTCTGTTCAGTGGAGAAGTGTTCAAGCCTTGTGATGGGTCGAGGCTGCCTAAACAAAACTAGACAGGCAGCGTGATTGGCTAGAGGATTCTCGGACCCACGGCCCACGCCTTGGGCTTTGGAGGTGTATGGCAGGGCAAAAAGTGGCCTTGAAATATCGACTGTACATAGGCTTGAGCGGTGCCTTAGCCGGGCCGTTACAAAAATTACCTGCAGACCGGTAAGGCGCTCTTTGCCTTACCTCAATGGCACTTTCAGTATCTCCCCCCTGGGACTGTTCACGCGACAAATGTTTTGAAATTACAAGCTGCATAGCGGCCTGCGGCTCGCCCCACCCACATCAGCCTACAAAGAGATATAGTGGTCTATGGACTATGATATAGAATGGTTTATCAGTAGCCGATGATATACTGAATCTTCGAAATGGTTGTTCTATAAGATTAATCAAATAAAAACAGTAAACACGCTAAGAAATGCATTACGAGGACTATGAAGAAATATGGCATGAACTTAATATCCTTAAATCTTTGCCATTTCTAACTTTGCGCCGGATCAACTGTTATAATGAAGGCTATCAATAGAGCGGAATTTTTAGTTGCTTTTTCCAGTGATTTATATTTCGTATCTGATAATGAATTAGAAACCTGCATAAATTACGCGTTAAAATAAATAAATAAAATCATCAATCGGGTAATTTTCCCGATTGCTGATGTTATTTATTACTTATATATTTGTTTCTGATAAAGAATTAGCACCATGTATAAATTAGGTTTGACTAAATAAATAACCTCATTCAATCGGAAAAATTACCCGATGATGATTATGATTTATTAGTAACGCATAATTGGATGAGGGTAATTCTTTTATCAGAAACGAAATCCATCAAGGGAAAGCTAAAAAAATGCGCCTTCATATTTGAGAACCATTCATGATAAAAAGTGACTCGCAAAGTTTTAAAGGCCAAGAGTATAAGTGAAGTTCATGCAGATTCTCCAGTCTTTAATGGCAGTTCTTAGCGTCTTTTACGGGGTTTATTTGAAAGATTATAGAACAAACATTTACGAAGCGGTACAGATTATCATATATACTGATAAACCAGTCCATATGATGGTATTAGATATGTATACATATATGAATCCGAGGCGGCCCTCCGACTTCAGGGGCAAGTTCAGGCCCAGGTGCAACAGGCCGATATCACCCGTGCGCAGTCCAAGGATACAGTGGTCTATGTGGCACATAGTGTGCCGGATACCCGTTGTATTAAGAGGAATCAGCAAGATAGAGTGCAGGCAAGGTTGGTAGAGAGATGTCACGTATAGCATATTTTCATTTCTTATAAATGATGGAACACATTAACTATATATATGTAGAGTAGTTATATATCAGTTATTTATGGTAGAAAAACATACTGCCTACTTGCTTGTGTTTAGTAATGGAGCAGAGGTATAGGTAGATCGATAACGAGATTGACACCTGCATGAGAGGCAGGGCGCTCCCGCCCGCTATCGACGATAGGGGACGGGAGAGGAGCGATAGACTTTGCAATGGGAGGTAACGAGGTTGGTACAGGGATTCCTGCGCATTTAGTTATTTGTATATAGTGTAGATTTACACAATTACTACTCCATGGCGTTAGTACTGCAGATAGCGTGAAAGTATTGTGGGTTGATGAAACAAGCATGGAATTGGGTCAGCAGTAGACAATGCCTCAGTGGTGATTTTTAGATCAGGGCCATCTCAGATACGACCTGTGACAAAATGGCGGCCATTTCAAGAGGGCCGCACATCGTAATTGAAATCTTTGAATTTAGGTTAAACAATTCAGGGGTGGACGGTTTTCCTTGTAGTATTAACATCATACCTCAGTAATTACATTTCCCACATAAACAGGTGAAATGGCAAAGAATTAATGTTGAGCTAAAAAATAGAATGAGCATTCCTACGTCATGTTACGATTTGAAAATCAGGACCACTTCGTCAAGTGCGTCAAACAACCTAATTATTTCTTCTGTGTTTTAGGTAGCAGAGGTTACACACATAGCTGATATAGGCTACTTGCAAGTAATTAATAGGAATGAAAATGGTCCACCAGTAATGAACTGTTCTATGTTACCGCGTAATCAAGCACTGTCCACCGCCTGACAAAGGCTTACACTGAAGACCCCGCCTTCGGGCTTTTGCAGCGTCCTCTGCACCGTTCTTGCAGCCACATCGCAAGAGTTCCTTGAAAGCTTCTGATGCTTCTGGTAGGGTCGCCATTTAAAACTCCATCCCCACCGACTTCTTGTTCCCACCCCATTCCCCGGGTCGGAAGTTCTGGAGCGGGGGTCTCATTGGGGCCCAAACATGCCCAGCCTTTTTGACGTTTCTTTGGTGTGTTGGTGATGCACCTGGGTAACCATAAATACTCTGCCTTTCTTGCTGAACGCTGTTTCCTTGCCGGGTTTTCACACCCTCCTCTGTTTGCTGGTGGATCGTAAGCGGACCAAAATCGCTCCGTGGTTGCATCCCCTTTCGTAAATGGCACGTGGGTCGGGGCATGGCCCCCAAAGGGCCCAAAAAATGCTGGTGTGACGTCTCCATAGGGGGGCCATTTCCATGCAGTCTTTTTGCCCCGGGCCGGCCAAAACAGACACCGTGTTTTCATCCATGAAGGCGTGGAACTGGGCAAGGCCACACATCGGTCAGGACCAAGATTTTGGTGATCTCATGAGCAGCGATAAACCTAAATTTTTCCCCCACCCCAAAAGGGCAATCCACAGTTCAGAGGATGTTGACGTTTGGGCTGATGCAGGGCCAGGACTATCACGTCTGTATCAACTGTGCGTTTTGACACTTTGCTGTACCCCTGTTGTACGGCATCCTGTAGGTGCAGGGAAAACGATTGTCACCTCCTCATGCGTGCAGGGCGCTAGAAGCTGACCGCCCTGGCGATTGGAGAAAAGACCCAGTGCCTTGTGGGTGATGAGATTTTTTGGTGGCAATGTCTGCCACGTTAGAACCAAAGGAAACAGCTCCGTCTTGTTGTCGTTGTTGCGGGAAACTCTTGCCTGTTTCCGGGAAGGCCTTGAGGGGCTTTCGACTCTCTCCTAACTCCCCTTTCCCTCTCTTGCTGCGAGTGCCCTCCTTTAAAAGCTTTGCCATGTACATCCCAGAAATGTCTAGTCTGTCTACAGCTAAACTGGGATGTGACTACGGCACAAGACATCATGGGATAACCCTTTGGGAATGTCTTTGCGCCCCTGGTCGCAGCATGTTGATGTGGAGCACCCCAGATGTTGACCTGTACTGGGGGGGTGGAGAGTCCTCTTTCACGGGAACAAGGTTTTCCAGGCAGGGCATCAAGTCAGATTTGGGTTTCCCAGTTCTCGGGGCCACCCATCTAGACGGGAACGGGGGACAGGCCTGGTTTTCGTGCTGAAAGAACTCGTCCAAATCACCATGGCGTATCGGGGGGGCAATGTACAGCCTGGGAAGAGCGAACATTTCTTCAGGATGACATCTTGGTTTCCTTGACTTCGCTCTGATGGTGGGGGGCTAAAAAATGGGGTTTTTCCGTTGAGGGGGACCCGTGATAGGCACTGTCGGGTTCCCAAAAAAGCCTCTCTTAAACATATGCCATATTTTCCGGTCCAAAGTTTCTCCATCTGCCGCCTGTGTCTGCCACTGCTTGCCCAAAACGTCCTGCTGTTCAGGACAAGGAGATCACTGCTGTATTCAGCGAACGGGTTTCCCCACTCTTCCATGGTTTCGGCTCGTGACCCAATCTTGTGCAAATGCCATCGTGCTGTCTCTTCTGTTCATGTGACGTCCTCTGTGTCCTCCCTTTCTCTGGGTTGATCCTCAATTCCTAAATTAAACGACCATCTTGGGACCGATCCATCCAGGGGAAAAAGAGCGCGGGTTTTTCTCCGTCAGGCCCCACAGCACCCCCGTCTCCCTGCAGGGAAAGCTTGTTCGCTCTGGGCCGGGTAAAATAGAAACCGAGAATGCCGCTTTGCTTTTTTGACAAAACAAATTTCCCCCTACAAAACTCAGCTAGACATCGGATGGAGCTGCTTCATGACACCATGTCTCGTAGTGGATCGGCCCCCACCCGAGTAGTTTTTAGGGCCCAAAAGGGCAAGAACCAAAGGGGACTTCTTAACGGGGCCTCTATGTAGAGCGGGGAAAGTCGCCTCACGTATCGCCGCACGTATACCATCACAGCCAGCCCCAGTGCAGGATGAAATCCCAAATTTTGGAATTGAAGACATGCATTGGCCTTTGCCCCCACCAGTCTTCAAATGGCCCCACTTCCCCTTGCATCTTCCAAGGTCTGGATGTACTCCCTATAGGCCTCTGCGGAAGTGATACAGGCTACTGGCTGTGATTTGGGTGACCCGTCTTGTGCGTGTCACTGGGATGCTTTTGAAAACGAATCTGCTTTTTCCACTGGTAGAAACCCCCGGCCCTAAACGATGCTCCTGTCCAGCCGCTGCCCTCCAAAATCTCCAAGGCCCCTTGGGGGACCCCTCTCGATGTGTAGGCCCCCAAAACTCACTAAGAATCGATCCTCGGCCATAATTGTAGGCCGCCCCTTGGGATCTCTTTGCCAGAGTGTAAGTGGCTGGTCACTTGAGACTGGGACCTGGCCAGGGTTCGGAACATCAACTGCCGTCTTCACGTTTCCCATCGAGGGGCGAATCTGCTACGGATTTTGCCTCGTCTGGAAAAGGGGTGCAAAATGAGAGCCCTTTCATGTCTTCTGGTGGTGTGCTGCTTGCTGGCTTGCATGGTATGCAACCAGGATTATGCATTATGCGCCCCCAGGAGATCATTTCATCCTCCTTCAGGGTGTCGAGTCCACCCCCCTGCTTCAGGTGCTCCACCGCTGTAAAGCAGAAAATAACTAATTTTTTAAACATGAAAATGTATGTAATGTGGTAATATGCTCGATTTGTAAATAAAGTGGGATAATGTTTTTTGAAAAATGTGAAACCCACCGATTTCCTTCCGCAAGGCTTGAGGTATAGCTGACAGTCTGCTCGTTCGGACCTTCTTCCTTGGCACCGGGGGGTGCGCCTTGGAAGAGCAAGGGGTCATTTGGGGGAGGTCCGGGGGGAGATGCTCACTTCTTGGCACCCCGCAGCATCCATGGGTGGGGCGCAGCCCGGGGAACTCCCTGAAGTCGTTGCTGGGTGTTTTGGGAAAAGCGATATTCCAGCTCCATGGAAAGAGTTTGTGCGCTTGGTTTAGCTGGGGTTTTTGGTCATGTTACAACTGCAGCATCGTGAAAAGACCACCTTTCAACTCAGGAGCAAACTCTTTCTCCATCTTGTAGTAATGGGAATCTTGTCGCCAAACTCATTGAGGGATGGCCAGCACCCGGGATAGGAAATACTCAGTCCCAGACATACAAACGGGCCACCAGTTCCGCTTGCGTCTTCGTGTGGACCACACCCCAAGTGATGGGCGAGGTGTTTCCCCCCCTTGGTTGTGCCTTGTTTACATTTGGGGGCCCGCGGATTTCTCCCGCGTCTACCAAGCTGTTGGGCATCAGTAGCTTTGGGAAAACGTGACACTGGGTGGGGGATTGTTGAAAACTTGTTGGCCTT
The DNA here is from genome assembly GCA_016584305.1 of Chionoecetes opilio. Lineage (NCBI taxonomy): Eukaryota > Metazoa > Arthropoda > Malacostraca > Decapoda > Majidae > Chionoecetes > Chionoecetes opilio. Next base: position 102,048 of record JACEEZ010020340.1, read on the forward strand.
ATGTTTGGCCCTTCCAAAACCATAGCAAATAACGCTAACGAGACACGGGGAAAAGAAATTTTCCCGGCTGTTGGGTTCAAAGGAACCACCAAACTGGTTTTTCATCTTGAAAATGTCTCTCCTCACTAGTTCCAGCCCCGGGAAGATGAAAACATCACCATCACATCATGCTCCACTTTCCCAGTGCTTGTCCAAATCTTTTGTAAATGAGGGCTACGCTCGGCCTTTTCTTGTGAGCTTCCTGCTGGAAAATAGGGCCCTACTCTCTTTTTGGGGCAGTGGAGTGGACGCGTTCTGCAACATCATTCCAAGCTGGTTTTAAGCCTTTTTTGTGTACGATCGAAAAGGGGCGCTGAGTTTGAAAATGGGTGCAACTAGACTGTCCATGCAGTATCTTCAATTAAATACCGCTACCAATCAAGGCCTGATTAATTTTGTCCACCCAGACTCTTCATATTTTTTGTTTCTCTAGCTCTGTTGTACAAAGAGAGCAACTCAGATGGTACCGGGCTTCTTTTGCATCAGTCTCCTGCACTCATTTGCCAGTAGGGTTTGTCCCGCAATTTCCCTTGCACCTTCTTGACATTGATATCAGCCAAATGTTGATGCTTTTTGAGTCAAAAATCCCCATCTGGTGCAGGTTTGTCACAGAAAAGCATGTTTCGGGGGGAAGCACTTTTTTCTTACCACCTCTTGCGGTAACTTCTTTTAGCTATCAGCGGTCCCAGCATCTTCTGGGGGTTTCTTACCCTTCTCTTACGCTGTAGTTTTGTTTTGTTGTAGAGGGCCTACTGAATCGTGCCACTTTGCCTTGTGCCGCTGTAGTGTTTCTTCAAAAGCCATTCCCATCATCAACCTTAAAATTGTTGATTGGGCAAACACCAATCCTGTCAAAACCTACAAAACTCGCAATTGTCTTGTCCCTGCTCCCCGTGTGGGCCTTAGACTCCCGGGTAGAAGTGAAGCACCTCTGAAATGTCTTCCTGACAAAGAACCACTTGCTCCAATCTTTTTTTAGACCCTTGTTGAGTCCCGGCTGTAGGGGGTCCCCCACCTTGTAAACTTTGGCCATTTTCACCCTGAAAGCAAAGGGTATGGTCAAAAAGTGAGAGTGTTAAATTAGCGGAGTCTAATTTAAAGAACTCACCGCTAAAAAAACCTCATTTCCCGAAACCAAACCATAATTCACAAGCCATCTGTGAGCCTTCTGGGTGCAAAAATATTAAAAAAGTATTTTATTCTAATTAAATTTTTGACTAATAAAAACCCATCTATTGTAAACCAAAAAAATTACATATCCACTGGGGTAGAAAACTAAGAGAGAAAAAAAAATGTAGAGGAAAAACATAAAATGACAGACACCATTGCTATGGGGGATACAACTTCGAGAAGATATTTTGGTAGCCCTTTTGTAAAATGGCGGGGACTCCGCTCATGGAAAAAAATCTGGAATGGCCCCATAGCCAAATTCTTCCAACAACTTTTTTAATTGTCTGCCCTTTCATGCTTGTTTTTTACCAAACCCACAATTCTTCCAAAAATTTCACCTATTGCGTACTAAGTCTCTCAAACGGTCTTGAGCCACAGAAAAGGGGCGGAGATTCTAGACAGGGACTCCTGTACTACAAAATTTTGTCAAGTGTATATTTTTTTCCCATGGCGTCTCCGAGACGGTCTTGACCCGGGTAACGAGCGAGATTGTAGGCGGGGCTCCTTTCGCTACATTTTCACAATGTAGATTTAAAACAAAAATCTACCTCAATTACCCGGTGTCTCACACATTCTCCGACACCACTATTTAAATTCCCCTTAAAAGGATGATTGAAACGTGAGTTATTGGCACCATTCATCTACATTCAAGGGGAGTTCCTGTATGAATGATTACCCCGCGTAAAGGGAAAAACCAAACAAGGGCCTACTTTTTCTTTCATCACCGCAGGTCATATTTATTCAGGAAGCTTTTTTTGGTGGTCTCGCCGGGAAACGCGACTCCCCATTTCCTTGTTACATCCTTTTTCGTGCTCTTACATCTTACTTCGTTACTGCACCAGCCAGGAAAGGGGTCTTCATTGCCCCCATTAACCCTCCATGCCTCACGTTCCCGCTGTTCTACACATGCTGCTTTTGACCTCTCAAAGTTTTTGGGGCACTGTGGGAGTGAAAAACTCCGACTGTGCAACTTACTCTTCCCCTGGCTGAAATTTATCTCCTAGCCATTCCATACCTACAGATCGTGGTATGATCTACATGGGGATTTTAACGCTCGACTCCCTCTCTTGGGGCGTTTCTAAACCCCTCCCAAACCCCAGTGGCCCGCCTCTGCTGAAAAACTCCCCGCTACCGCCTAACCCGCTGGGACACTGGTGGAGCCACAAACGTTCGTGGGGGCACCTTAGATCACATCCTAACGTCTGGCCTTGTGGCGTCGGTTACATCAGGGTTTTTTCTAGAGAGGGTTAGTCCACTTCAAAGCCGTGCTTCGCCCACTGGATAGTGACGTCAACGGGTACTGAGACCGAGGGGTTGGCCGGTGTCACGGGGTCAGTTATCGCCTGAACACTGAGACTGTCACTGCTCTCCGCTGCCTTACGGAGAGCTCTGTCGCCAATCAAAGTTATTTTTGCCCGCTCTTAACCATGCTCTCTCCTTCTCTCTCTCTCTCTCTCTCTCTCTCTCTCTCTTCCTCTCTCTCTCTCTCTCTCTCTCCTCTCTCTCTCTCTCTCTCTCTCTCTCTCTCTCTCTCTCTCTCTCTCTCTCTCTCTCTCTCTCTCTCTCTCTCTCTCTTCTCCTCTCTCTCTCTCTCTCTCTCATATATATATATATATATATATATCAAATAGTTAAAGACATTATATATATATATATATATATATATATATATATATATATATATATATATATATATATATAATATATATAAAAATAGTTAAAGACATTATACATATATATATATATATATATATATATATATATATATATATATATATATATATATATTATATATATATATATATATATATATATATATATATATATATATATATATATATATATATATACATCTAGAGTAATGTTTTCAAGTATTGAACAGCCCAATAGTCTATTAACCGGCTAATGGGCTGTGCAACACCCCTTAAAACACTACTATATATGCAATATATATGAAATATTCCTCAATCAGTGAATGTAACAGCAGCAATTATTCATATATCCTACGTCGGGCCGTCCCAGCGGGCCTCCGGTGAGTCTCTGAGCAAATTCCCAGCCGCCCTCCATCGTACACTTCCCACAGGCCGCCGTTAAGACATGCGTTGGGCCTCCGTAGGCCCAATGTCTTTGTGTTTGCTGGGAGTGCTCTCACGGGGACGTATTGGCGTCGACACAGGAGTAGGAGTGCTCTCACGGGGACGTATTAGAGTCGACACCGGAGTAGGAGAGGTTAGGTGAGGAACCCGGGAGTCAAGCGCTACACCGAGATAGCCAGGGGGCTTAATCATAGTATTGTTCAAATCGTTCCACAAGTCCCATTTTTGGACTAGAGCTAGACATGACCATAAGTTACCAATTTCTTGAGAAAGCCAAGCTGGGTTCACACTGTGGCGGCCATATCAGACAAATCCAAGATGGCCGCCATACGGAGTACAAAAGTGCAATAACTTGAGAACTAAAAGTAGTAGAACCATAAGTGATACCACTTTTTGGGGTTTTTTGAGCATGAGGAGTCCATTTCTGATATTATTTTTTGATTTTATGTGAAGGTCATGTGATAAGGTCATAGTTTATCTATTTTTTTGCCTAAATATGAATATTTTTATCCAAAAAACTTACGGTCAGGAATTTGATAACAATCAATTGAAGGTACGTGTTAGGTACAATATGGCTAAGCATGCATTTGATAAAACAAAAGATATATCTGTAACCATATGATCCATATGAATTATTTAAATAATATAACTCATATTATAATATTGAAAATGATATTAAAATACGAGCAATACGGTCACAATATGGTCTAAGTAAGTATTATTGCAATTTTTATGAAACTCATTAGGTACAAGGCATATAATCCAACTCAAATGCATCCCAAAAATCCTTATATAAGAATCAGTACATAATTATGCAGTAATAACAAGACCAGTAATTGCATAGAAAACATAACACAATATTTTGTGTACATATATGTACATACTGAAATCAATACAACCAATTGGTTCGAAAACAAAATATGAAATATATGTATGTAATAATAATACTATATTCGATAGTCTATCGTCAGACAATATCAGTCACCAATACCAGCAACCGTCTACCAGCATCCATACCGCCATTGTATCACTGTTCACTGGTTGGCATCTATGTCATCGTTGTTTGAACAGCCACCCTCGCACTTGCACAGTGCCGTGCAACGAAGGCCTGCCCTGAAGCACTTACAATTTCCTTTGCAAGTTTTTGTGCATCCAAAGTGTAGGAGTACGGCACAAGCCTTACTTGCGTCAGCAAGGTTGGTCCGGAAAGGGAACCATTGCTTGTTGCGATCTTGTTCCCATCCCCATTGATCAAAGGCCGGGATTTCCTGATGACAAGCAGTCGACTGATTCCAGATGAAACTAGCTTGGAGCAAGGACCTTTTGATGTGCTGGAATAGGGCTGCCTGGGTCGGCGGGATACTATCGAGTGAACGGCTGCCATTGGAGAATAGATGGTGCCTTGCATCGTTGACAGTTGCTGAACCACAAGTTTTGCTGTACATGAGCACAACAAATCGCTCAATGCACTGCATGTGGGCAGATTCCACTGTGAACGATTCTGGACCTTCTGTTAGAGCGATCATTGTTTCTGTTAAGGCCGGAGTGCTGTTCCATGCCGTCCACGCCGTTTTCTTGCCATAACCGAGAAACTGAGAGGTGGTGTCACAGCCTGTTAAGGCGTGAAAGAGAGGTAGAGCTAACGATTTCGATGGACCGAGCTGTGAGTGGATACTGTGAACTGTATAAAACTGATAAACTCGGTATTTTCCTTGACTATCTCCATTGTATTCTTCATCATAGATTGAGATGCTGCCTTATCAGGAAATAAAGGGAGGATGCCGATCTCTGCTGGCGGCTTGATCGAGTCTTCAGGTCTGAGTTGTGAGTTGAATCCCGCCCATGTGATCACATCGCCCTTCTCCAGCTCACCCTTCTGCAACATTTCTGAAACATGCGATATCCAGGCTTCATCTTTGACCTCAGCACCTGGGACTTGGCTGTGTGTTGGCCGGACCTTTCCCTCACCACTTCTGGGCACAAAAATATCATCATTCCTCATTTGGACAGGAGGAACAATCACGTACCTATCTGGTAACTTGGCTTTTGACTTGGTTTTTGGGATCAAGTGTGATTGGCGATCGACGAACACCGGAGTTCTCATTTGAGAGGTGATTTGTTACAGTTATGCAGGTCCCATGGAAATCGCCACGTGACAAGTTTCCTGTCTTGTTGCTGTCCAGGTTGTCTACATCATGTGTGGTGAAGACAGAGAGCCGCAGATTCGTTGGTAGAACCACCCCATCCTCTGCATGCCGCTTGCATACAGCATGCGCCACCTGTCCTTTGCCTTCCATCACACGGTCATACGACACAGACAGCCCAAGGTTATGGGCATTCTCTATTTGGTGCTTAAGTCTGGCGTCTCCGTGCTGTTTGATACCATGATATAGTGGAAATGGTGTTTCACGCTCCTTGCTGTGGCGGATTACGGTGTAGTCCGAGGAAGATGCATACTTGACAGTGTTGAATATCAGGAGTTGAGAAAGTGTGCATGCGATTTTTGCCCTAGTACCCAGTGCAGCATCGCTGCCAGATTGAACCTGACTAGAATGCTCTACAGTGCCCTTAGGACCCTGAAGAACGACATTCACGACACTCAACACCATTTCTTCATAAGGCGAACATAGGCAATAAGGCGAGAAGGATCCGTCGAATGGTTCTTGTTTCACGAGGATTCGTTTCCTTAGTGCCACAGCAGCCCGGATCAATAAGAGTGCCTCATCTTGGACAATCTGCGAGGAATGATAAGTTTTTGCTAGAACTGCACCCACGGTCACCTTGTGGCTGATGAAGACATCCCTCCCTTGCTCGAACTCAGTCCACTCTGGAAGATGATGAAGCATATGATCTTTGAATCTTGTGGCATGTGGCTCTCTTCCTGAACAGGGACGCCCAGTGTCTGACATCATTGTCTTGTATAATTCTCGTAATGCAGACAGCTTGAATACCTCTGTACGAAAATCATCAACAAACGTGATCAACTGAGCCATGACCATGGAGTCGAAAGGGGTTTCGGAAGGTCCATCAGTAGATGAAGACTGGCGCTCTACTGCACGAGCAGAGTCACGAAGCCGCCAGTAACATTTGACATGATCATAAACATCCATTGCGTGGGTATCAGAACGTGCAGACAAGCGAGA